>VXBL01001071.1:253118-307712 GCA_013400195.1 Aramus guarauna
AAAAATCCACAAAACACAGTAACACAGTTTTCATTGTCCTTGAGAGAAAACAAAGCTATAAATGTAAAGTGATGGTCACTCACAACATTTAAGCATCCACAATGCTATTCCAGCACACCCAACACAGCTGAATTATCACAAATGAGGATGTTACAGGTTTTTGAATCCTTCCTTCTAAGTAATCTGAACAGACTAGGAAAAGCACTCATCTAACTGTAGAAATTTCCTGAACTGGCATATTGAAAAATCCCTCAATATTGAAAAATCCCTCAAAAAAGCAGAGATTTACTTGTATTTTGCAAAGAAGGTTTCTCTCACTATACGTTTCTTTAAATCAAAATATGAGGGGAAAAAACACCCAAAACTCCTGTTTTGCCCTTTGTTCTCAGTAAGAGAAACATTTTTCTGCAGTCACTCACTGATTGAGATTCTGAGAGCTTGCTCGTTCACAGGAAAAAAAAAATAGCCAATAGGAGTACTATAATTTGCTAGCATTATAATTTGGCAATACAAGCTTTATGTCAATCAGTCACCCTCTGCTACTTCGTATGAACATGACTGTTGGGAAAGACTTTGATCCACCCTGGCACCTGCAGTTGAGAGAAGTATCAAAGTCACTCTACCACAGAGATGAAAGTGAACATTCATCTGTAACACAACAAATAGAAATAGATAAGCACAGAAAACAAGACACATAGCTAAGTGCCTTCCCATATCTAGTATACATAAGCCAACTAACTGGTGGCATTACATTCAACTGAAAAAAAGGGAGTCTTTGTATTATAATAGCTCTTTGCAGGTTCAGAACTAAGATGACAGCTGGAGGAGAGATGGTGCTATTTTTTATCCTGAGAGTGTAGAAAGACGAGGAAGATGATACAGCACTCTATTAATTTCTGTTCAGAAAGTGTTAGTCTTTCTCTTAAGTTAATATGGGAAATATGGTTCATGGTAGTGTGTTCCAATATGCTACATAGCCATTGGTTATTGCAGTTGATATTGCAAAAGCCATTCTAAGAGAGTGGCTGCGTTACTTGCCCTGTACATGGGAATTTTGTTTTTTGACAAGGTCAGGAAGAAATAAGAGTATTTATGTGACTCAGAAAGTACAAATAAGTTAGCAAAAATTTTTAAAATGCCATTTCAAATGGAGTAAATGTCAATTTTCCTACCAAATGGAAGAAGGTTACAGATATTACAATGAGTCTTCAGATACTGTATACAGTATACTATGGGTGCACCTAGTGCCTCCCACATTCAAGACTGGCTCTGCTAGTATGTGCCCTGAGACTCGTGATGCTCCTGTGTTAGAGTATAAAGCATTTTAAAACTACAATTCTGCTTCACATCCCACAATACCAAGCACTCCAAACACAGTGATTTATGAAAACTAAAATCTTTTCTCCAGTTTTCAAGCAACTATCAGTATGCCTCAGAATAAAGATAACTGGCAAGCAACATCTCCGGAAAAGAGGACTGACAGGACAATCTATGGACTCATAAGCGATTCTGTGTCAGCATGGACCAGAGAACACATTAAGGCCTTGTAGATGATTATAAAATTTATAAAAAAAAGACTGACCAAAACATTACACATCTCACTGAAACTGCTAGGAGAAATGAGACATGAGTCATGAGACAACCTGAAGATATTCTTCCATACCAATCTCATTGTAAACAAGGTGTGCTTTACACAGAAACAGTAATTGTCTTAATTTGTATATTTCTTGCACAGTGAAATTGGAAAACAGTCATCAGTGTCCACTGTGAAGTTTTTCTGGAAAAAAAATATTCCAAAATGAAGACGTCCAACTATTTATCTGCAACAGAAAAGAATTAAACCCTACTCTTCAGAGGAAGGATCTTCCCCAGCATCTTCAGCATCTTCCTATCCAATCCTTACTTAATACCTTTTATCTCCATTCTAGAGCATATCAGGTTTTTCTGTGCTGAACTCAGAGTTGTGTAGTTTAGGGCATGGTTTCCAACTAAGCATAGATAAGGATCCATGCCAGAAAGAACTATAAGGGTCAAATGAACAGATGGAAAGTGGTAATAATTAGCAATGACAGAATCACTCAATGGTTGAGATTAGAAGGGACTTCTGGAGATCACTTAGTCTAACCTTCCGTGGCCAGAGCACATTTCTCAGGACTCTTTCCAGTCCACTTTTGAGTATCTCCAAGGGTAGAGACTCCAGTCTCCCTGAGCAACCTGTTTCAGTTTTTCACCACTCCCAGAGTAAAATATTTTTTTCTTATATTCCTGTATTTTATTTTGTGCCTATTGCCTCTTATCTTTTCTATGGGATCACTAAGAATCTGGCTCCATTTTCTCTACTTATCCCCCTCTCCCCAGTCAGATATTTATGCACATTGATAAGGTCCCTTTAAATCTTCGCTTTTCCAGGCTGAGCAGTCCCAGCTCTCTCAGCATCTCCTTATACATCAGAGGTTCCAGTGCCTTCATCATCTTTCTGGCCCTTTAACATCATGTCGTTGTCTCTCTTGTACTGGAGAGGCCACAATTGAACCCAGCACTCCAGATATGTCTCACTAGTGCTCAGTAGAGGAAAAGGATCACCTCCTTCCACCTGTTGGCAACACTCTTCCTCATGTAGCCCAGGAAGCTGTTGACCTTCTTTGCTGCAAGGTCACATTGCTGGCTCATGGACAACTTGTTGGCCACAAGGACTCCCAGGTCTTTCTCTACAAAATTGCTTCCCAGACAGTCAGTCCACAGCCTTGGTGCATGGGATTGTTTCTCCCCAGGTTCATGAGGTCTTGACATTTCCCTTTGTTGAACTTCATGAGATTCTTTTTTGGCCATTTCTCCAGCCTGTTGAGGTCCCTCTGGATGGCAAGGCAACCCTCTGTCATATCAAACAATATTTCCAGTTTTGTAAAGCAATTCCTTATTCTTTTCTGGACAGAGGAAGTGCTCCTCTAGAATACATGAAAAACATGCTACTTAATCAAGAGAGATAGAGGCTTCTTTTCATTTACCTATGAAATAAGAAAGACCTTTGTCTTTAGTTGCAAAATATTTTTGTTGGAATAGCTGGGGTATCTACCCACTGTCTGTGCTGGGAGGAATAAAAATGTGACTTGTACCCTAATCTCAGGATACTATCCAAAATCTTTTGGGCAAAGATCATCATAGCCTTCAGTGACTGAGAAGATTAACTGCCACATATGCCATAGACTTCAAGCTACACTTCTCTGAGTTTTTATTCCCCTGCAAGCATGACATTTCAGAGACAGGATTAGATATGGTATTCCAGCTCTTAAATTGCTGCATAGTATCACCCAGACATAGGCTGAAGGAGTAATTTTGATAAACACTGTACTCAGTGAATGCTCAGTTCCTAGACCAGGAAGAGCTTCTGCCAAAGAAACACATTATCAGAAAAGAAATGTACATTCCACTTTGTTAACTCAAAATACTGTGTATCAGGCAGATATCTATGATTTTAAAAGACTCTGGACTATTTATTGTCTTTAAAGAAGACAGGAGATAGAATCTACCTGAGAGCTATGCCTGCAGTTTTGATGAAAATTTCAAGTCCATACTGAAATCTTTACAACTTCCTCTTGCAGTTCATGGAGTTTCCACCTTCAGTATCTCTCAGGGTTTCAGTTATCCACTCACTTTTAATTTTTTTTCCATTTCCATTTTCAATTTCACATTTCCATTTTTTTCTACATTCATTTTCATTTCAGTCAGTACAAGTAGATTCATAAACCTAGGTAACATACACATCTGACCCCACTAATCCATGACTCTTCACCAAAGTATACTGGAAATAAAGGAAGTCTTTGTCTTATTTCTATCAGTTGTCTACCAGACAGTGTACAGGGCTGTCATTAACAAAGATTTCAGTCTTGTCCTCTTAAGACTCACTCTTGAAGTCATATTCCTTTAAACTAATGTTGGCTTAATTTTTAAAAGTTAGTTATCTACACTAACCTAGTGAAAATCACTGAATGTTCAGATGGATCCTCCTGTGTTTCAGTTTGTGCCCATTGCCTCTGGTCCTGTCACTGGGCACCACTGGAAAGAGCCTGACTCCATCCTCTGCATCCTCTTTGCACAGGTGTATATATACATTGATAAGATGTCCCCAAGCCTTCTCCACTCCAGGCTGAACAGTCCCAGCTCCCTCAGCTTCATACATCAGATGTTCCAGTTCCTTCATCATCCTTGTGGCCCTTTTCTGGACTCTCTCCAGTTGCTCCAAATATCTGGGGAATCCAGAACTAGACATAGCACTCTAAGTGTGACTTCACCAGTGCTGAGTGGAGGGGAAGGATCATTTCCATAAGCCTGCTAGCAACACTCCTCCTAACACAGCCCACGTTACCATTTGCCTTCTTTGCAGCAAGGACATATTGCTAGCACATGTTCAAGTTGTTGTCCAGCAGGACCCCCAGGTCCTTTTCTGCCAAGCTGCTTTCCAGATGAGTGAGCATACACTGGTGCCTGGGGCTATTCCTCCCCAGGTGCAAGATTTTGCACATCCCTTTATTGAACTTCATGAGGTTCCTGTCAGCCCATTTTAAGTCATCAAGCTTTCTTCTCTAGAAACTGGAGAGAATCTACTACCACCAGAGAGGGTAGGAGCATATTTAAAATGATAGGCATCATCTTTCATAAGTATCAGTCTCTTTCTGTCCACTGCAGTAGGGGATCTACTCTATAGCAGTATCTGAAACAGGTCAGATGAATTACAGTCTAAAGTTACCTATTCATATCCACAGTAAAGGGAATATAAAGGGAACCTGTGAGACAAGTTCAGATATAGGTATTACACTATACTATCTTTAGCCAGACACTATATTTGACCAGATGAATCCTACTACAGATTAATTCCTAGTTGAATGTGACGTAGGAATACCTCTGGGACATCACTTGTGACATCATTGTCTAGCTAAGGAAACAGTAATGACAATTACAGTGTTGTGGAGGAGCAGGGCTACTCCATGAGGGTGAATGAGCCATGAGCCCACCACAGGGCCTGACCAAACCAATGGGGCACAGTCCCACTGGGTCAGAGTAGGGGGGCAAAGTGAAGGTGGTAATAGCGGGGAGCATTCACAGCGCTGGACACAAGTGATTCACCAGAACCATAGACTCCATCAGAAGCAAAAGGAGACTGGGACAGAGGCAGGTCGAAGGACAAAGCTACAGTGTACATTCAAAGGGTCCATCCAGGAGGTACAGACTGAGACAGATACTCCTATGCCATACCTCATGCAGTGACTGAAATCCCAGTGTGAACTGAAATGGAGCTCCTGGACCTGTTGGCAGAGAGTATCAGTCAGGGTCCCATGTGAGGCTGCTCAAAGCCATTATGGCCTGACACAAAGTCGGGGAAAAAAATAAGAATTACCATGTCATCAAATGGTTTAGACTTTTTACAAATAAAAATGCAGAATTAACATGTGTTCACGTTAATAACGCCCCCTGGGGTTCCTCAGGGATCAGCACTGGGACCAGCGCTGTTTAACATCTTTGTTGGCAACATGGACAGTGGGATGGAGTGCACCCTCAGCAGGTCTGCTGACAACACCAAGATGTGTGGTGTGATTGATATACTGGAGGGAAGGGATGCCATCCAGAGGGACCTTGACAGGCTTGAGAGGTGGGCCTGTGTGAATTGTATGAAGTTCAACAAGGCCAAGCACAAGGTCCTGCACATGGGTCGGTGCAATTCCAAGTAAAATTACAGGCTGTGTGGAGAATGGATTGAAAGCAGCCCTGAGGAGAAGGACTCAGAGGTGTTAATGAAAAGCTCAACATGAGCTGGCAAGGTGCTCCTGTAGCCCAGAAAGCCAACCGTATCATGGGCTGCATCAGAAACAGCGTGTCCAGCAGGTCAAGGGTGGTGATTCTGCCCCTCTACTCTGCTCTTGTGAGACCCCACCTGGAGTACTGCATCCAGCTCTGGGGGCCCCAGTACAAGAGAGAGACATGGAGCTGTTGGAGCAAGTCCAGAGGAGGTCCATGAAGCTGATCAGAGGGCTGGAGCCCCTCTCAGATGGAGACAGGCTCAAAGAGTTGGATTTGTTCACCCTGGAGAAGAGAAGATTCTGGGGAGACCTTATTGCAGCCTTCCAGTACCTGAAGGGGCCTACATGAAAGATGGAGAGGGACTGTTTACAAGGGCATGTAGTGATAGGACAAGGGGTAATGGGTTTAAATTAAAGCAGAAGTCATGAATGCCTGGAAGTGTTCAAGGCCAGGTTTGATAGGGCTTTGGGTAACCTGGTCTAGTGGAGGGTGTCCCTGCCCATGGCAGAGGGGTTGGACCTAGATTATCTTTAAGTTCCTTTCCAACACAAACCATTCTATCATTCCATGATTCTATGACAGCAGAATGACTATTCCACAACTACGTGTACCACAGAGTTAAAGGTGACTTTTAATAGATGTGTGCAGAAATAGGCATGTGGATTCTACTTGGAAGGGCATAAGAGAAAGGTTTATTGTATTCAGCATCTCCCGTCACCATCTATCGCCCAAGAAGTATTTACAATAGCTATGATATTTTCACTTTTAAAAAGTTTGCATTACTAACAGTTTTCCCATTTATAAAAACAAAACCCAAAGATTTATAACAATAAAAACAAACACAAATCTGGATTTATTTTTTTCTTAGCTCTGAAATCCATTTCCCTGAATTACCCTAAGTGGAGCTAGAAAAAGATAGAATCCAATGTATCAGATAATTTTTCATCTGACAGGTTTAATTAACTAACACAAATACTGTAATTTATTAGCACTTTTAATAATGTGACCTTCAACTGTTCCTCGGGGAAAAACAAACACTATAGACAAAGACATTTTTTCTAAAATGACAGTTACTACTGAAACATTTTTCTATTCAGGATGTACACACACTGTATTTCCAAAAGAAGCATACAATGTTTTTATTTGGGAAAGTTTTATGCACAGCACATTATTCTTGTTTTGTGACTAACAAAAAAACATGTTTGACATTTATAATTCTGTTGCATTATGAAGGGGGGGAAATAAGGTAGTAGACTGAGCTTCATATTCATACAGGATGATAAACAACAGTACTTTGCACTTACATGTTAATTTTCATTCTTAAGATGTCAAAACTCTTTATATTAAAAAAATAAAAATTCTTATTTTATAGATATCAGTGCAAGGATATCTAAAGCAGAAAGGCAGAATTACACAAGATCACACAACTGTTTATGGGAAACTTAATTTCTATATATCAACTCTGTAAGATCAACAAAGTGAGAGTAGAAGACAGTTCTTGTGCTAACCTCCACTATGTCTTAGCTGGAATGCAACCTAAGAAAAGAAAAGAAAAGAAAAGAAAAGAAAAGAAAAGAAAAGAAAAGAAAAGAAAAGAAAAGAAAAGAAAAGAAAAGAAAGAAAATATTTTTGCTATTTTTTTCCAGCAGTAGATGTTTCAAGTCCTCAGAGGTGTAGCTATTAGCTATATATTTATGTTCCAAAGTATAGTATCAGCTGCAGCATGGCATCCTAAAGTTCATGTTGGTTTTACTAAAGAGAAAGTTGGAAGAGGCAATTTTCACATTTTCTTTTTAATGGCCAGTTAGTGAGAAACATTGAAAGGAATCAAGTTCAGTTCATCTAACATTTAATTCTTCATTCCTGTTTAACTGTATTTAGACTAAGATAACCACTCATACAGCCTCTTCAGAAAGAAGTCAGGTGATTAGCACAAGGGTGATTTCAATCTTCAGAACTTTTCTGCACTTTAGTACATATCTGGGGAAAAGTAAGACCACAGGAACCTCAGGAGGAAATCTTAGTAAAGAAGTACAGAAACATCCACAGTAATCCTGCGGCGGAAGTACAGATGTCAGCCAACCACTACCATACATTAAACAGTGCAAAAGAAGAGATCCTGAAAGCATGGAGAGAGTTAAGGACTATGTGCGCCGCTATACTAGGATCTTGGACACCCTCTCTCAGTTTCTTTTCTCCAGACTTAGAAATGCATTTTGAGAAATGCCTGTAAAAGTAGTTCCAACATGGTTCCAGCTCCTCCTTCCACAGTCATGGCCTCTGGAAGCTCATCAGTTCCTACTCTAACAACAGTGAACACTGTAGATTGATACCTTGGATTCTGAGAGTACTGTGCCATCAGAAATGTTGCCTACTCAACAGACAACACCACTGAGTACCTTACTGTAGCAAATAACACACGTATCTGTAGTATTTGTTCCAAGGACAAACAGTGCTAGCAATTTGAGCTAGTTTAAACAGTCAGGTGAACCTGTGTTTAGAGATAAAATGACACATGATACACGCTTTGAGATCTTTACTCTTAATTACAATCTCAGAAAGTCACACTACAACTACAAGAGCTAAACTATATATATATATACATGGCTGGACTTTATCCAGAAAATTAGTCCTAACAAAGTCAGTAAGTCAAACACAGTGAGTCAGTGAAATGAATGACAGTGTTGAACCACACCACTCAAAAGAGAGAACAGATGACAGCAGTGAATTCATTCTCCTTTCCCAGACTTTATTTTACTGCTTTGATTTTGTATAAAAATGTACAATTGAAATATTGTCCTCAGATATTTTGATTTAATTTAGTGTAGCAAGCAGAAGCCTCATTTCATCACAAAAGCAGCAATGTTTCTGTACTGGGCATAATCACTATACCTAGATAAAGGGATTTGGATTATCATTTACAAAGTTTATCAGATTTTTTTTTTAGATTTAGAGTGCTATATAGAACGGATATCATTCATTGTATTTTCAATTATTTTTGACAGATAACTCCTTTTTCATTTGTATCAAGAAACAGTCGAGTGTTTCTCCAACCTGTTTGAAGTGAGCAGCACTGAGGTCCTTGTTTATTGTGTGCTATTCATAAAAACCTCATGTGAAGGCTAAAGAACACAGTTCAAACTTACTGTGTTCTTTTCACTTTGGATAAGCATCCAGATGCTTATCTGGGGTTTATCCAGGTCTGTCTGGTCAAGAAATCAGCCAAGAATCTGAAAGGAATGTGTGTGCTTATGTGATTTCCAGCACACCCTATTTTCAATCCATTTAATAAAAAAAATATAAAAGAGTTACTATGCTATAAGCTCACCGATCTCAGATTTCAGAGCAACTCACCTACTTTAATTAACCCTATCATCATGCTTCTGTGTCATGAAAATATTTTACTTCTATTTTACAAAAAGGTTGAACATTTTGCCTCCATACAAAAAAATATGTAACAGAAGAATGAGAAGTGTATACATACAGAGCTTCTCAGTTTTCATTAATAACTGGAAATGAGACCAGCAAAAGTGCATCTGTCTAAAATAAGTCTTGTATTTTTCTTTTCCTTAGATTAATTCTTAAAGCCATTTTAATCTTTGTTTTTGTTTTTATAAATGGGAAAAATGTTAGTAATGCATACTTTCTAAAAGTGAAAATATTGTGGCTATTGTAAATACTTCTTGGGCGATAGATGGTGACGGGAGATGCTGAATACAATAAACCTTTCTCTTATGCCCTTCCAAGTAGAATCCACATGCCTATTTCTGCACACATCTATTAAAAGTCACCTTTAACTCTGTGGTACACGTAGTTGTGGAATAGTCATTCTGCTGTCATAGAATCATAGAATGATAGAATGGTTTGTGTTGGAAGGGAACTTAAAGATCATCTAGTTCCAACCCCCCTGCCATGGGCAGGGACACCCTCTACTAGACCAGGCTGCCCGAAGCCCCATCCAACCTGGCCTTGAACACTTCCAGGGAGGGGGCATCCACCGCTTCTCTGGGCAACCTGTTGCAGTATCTCACCACCTTCATAGTCCTAAATTATCATTCTGACCTACAGATGTCGAAGAGATGTTGTCGTTATCTTCAGGATTGGAACTTCATTTTTTATTTTTGGAACCAATATGCTTCACTCACCTAGACCTGCGGCAGTTTAAGACACCAATACCTTACAGCTATTGGTTCATGAGGTTATGGTCAGCACAGCAGTATCAACAGGGGAAATCTCTGCTTTCACCTCAGTCAGTTCTCTATGATGTCTGATTGGTGGTTTGATCCAAGATACCAGTTGCTAATATTAAGGCAAAAGTTACCTTTCATTTAGTCTTTAGGAGGGCTGAATCCCGCATCAAAAGGTTCTTAACAGATGATCAGGGAAAAAAATTACTTAACCCAATAGAGCTTCACTGTTGAAGCATTAAAGTCTAGAATAAACACCTTGTTATTAAGCAAAATAAGTTGCAGAAGTTAGCCAAGTTTTCTTTGATTTTTCCAAGTTAGTTCAGTCAGAGTTTTATATTATTAATTTTTTCCCAGTATTTGTCCAAACCTCAACAGGAATTTTTATCTTTCCTGAATTTCACGAAGAATGGAAAAAAACTTTAGGTAACGTAATTTACTTCAAGAAAACTTTCCCTTAATTTATGAACTAAATTTTCTTCTCTTCTCTTTGCAAATTAAATTCAAATCTTCACAGACTTTCTTGTATTTTTGCCTTGCAAATATGACAGCAATTACATTAAAATCCATAAATTTTCATACATTTTACATATTCCATTGGTCTTGACCATTAACATAATAAAAAGAAGGAGAAAAAAATCCTGGGGATATTTCTTAAGATTTTACATCAGGGTTAGGTAAATTTACATACGTCTAGGTTAAAGTCTTTGCTGATTAGGCAGACATTTTCTATAGATTTCTCTTAGTCCTTACAATATATTGTAAGCTTCACATCAAGTTAATGTTTTAATAGACTTAGCTACAAAAGGTCAAATTATAATAAGATGATCCTTTGGCTATTTCTTTAACTTTCTTGATAATATCCTGTGTGGATCAGTAAAAGTAATGCTGTAAAGAAAAACAAAACAAAACAAAACAAAACTGAAAAACAAAAACAAAACAAAACAAAACAAAACAAAAAGCTTTTGAAGCAGAGAGATAAATTTAAGGGACAATTGCAGATATTCCCAGAGACAGGTGTACCATGGGATTCTTAGTGCTGATAAGCACATTGGAAGTGATTAGCAATCCAAGTGTGGTACCCTCACAGAACAATGTTTTCAGTAGTTCTGACACAAAAGCAATGGCCAATCATCAGAAGTCAATCCTGATGTTATTTATGACAGAAATAGAGAATGAAGGGAATACTAGAAAGTGATGTAGCATACTTTATGGCTTATTTTTATACTTTTGTTTTGCTTTTCCCCACTGATGATCTTCAATGTAAAAAATAATTATACCTGATCTGACACTGAAAAAAATTATACCAAAACGTATTGAAAAACAACCAACCAAAAAAACCCCAAACTTTTTAATTTCTTTGACTGAACAGATGGTTTTGAGACTTCATTCCCTCTTCATTTCTCAGCTTCTTTTCCAGGACTGGTGTATTGGGTCTGGTTGGGACAGAGTTAATTTTCTTCATAGCAGCCCGGATGGTGCTGTTTTAAATTTGTGACTGAAGCAGCATTGATAACACACTAGTGATTTAGCTATTTTAAGTTGTATTGTAATTTGCACAGCATCAAGGTTTTGTCTTTTCCTACTCTGCCCCTGCAATGAGCAGGCTGATGGCGGACAATAATTTGGGAGGGGACACAACATGAACAGCTGTTACAAATTAACCAAAGGAATATTCCATGCCATATAGAATCATGCTGAGCAGAGGGGTGTTTTGGGGGGTACTAGTCATTGCTCAGAGACTGGATGGGCTTTGGTCTACTTGTGGGAAGTGGTGAGTGACCACCTTTGCATTGTTCCCCCCCCGCGCCCTTCCTTCCTCTTTCCTCTGCTTATTAAGCTGTCTTTATCTCAACCCATAAGTTTTCTCACTTTTGTTCTTCCTATTCTCTCCCTGATCCTGCTGAGGACAAGGAGCAAGCAGGCAGCTGTGTGGTGCCTAGCTGCTGGCCAGGGTCAATCCACCAAAATTGTCATTAGAGGTTTGACTTTGTCTTTACATCAAAGAAGGCATTTCCTACTATCTTAGTTCCTCCATATCCTGTGCATTGGTCTGTGCTCAGTGGTTCTTTCCTTTCCAGCTTCCAGCTTTATCATTAATTTTATTCTTACTATATGTTGAAATTTGATATGAAATTCAACACATCCAGCAAATCTGAGTTCTGTCAAAACTGCCAGGAAACCAAGATTAGGAGGATGAATCTAATCTTATAATTCTATTGCCATAGTCCAGGAATATCTTGCAAACCTCCTTCATATATGATTTGCTCTGTGAAGTACCATTGCTGTAGAGTCAGTAACATAATACAAAAAGCATCAATAATCAGGACAAAATACCTCAGAAAAAAATACCATAAACAATTGGTATGATAACAAACATAAAAGACAGTTTAGACTTTCACTTGAGCAATTGTTATCTTTTTTAAAGAAGTGGTCCAGAATGCCGGATTGTCTCAAAACCTCTTCTCATAAAAGCCACTGGATTTGAGATGAGGGCAGGAAAACACATAGACACACAGAAATAGAGAATAATTGGGTGAAGGCTATAAGAGATTCAGCAGAGTAATAGGATAACAAAGATATAAATTCACTCTTTACTAACAGCTCATCCTTCAGAAGCTGACTAAACAAAAAATGTCCATACAGCACTATAAGAAATGTACTTTATCTTGTTTTTAAATGAGAATGAGGTAGAATTTAGGACTGAAAATCCAAATGTATGATCCCCCAGAACCTGTCAAAGCTATAAGCACTTCCAGGTTGACTGCTATGTATTCAGGCATTGTCATCCTGGCCTGTAGACCTGACTTGAGTCTGGATGGATCCTCAGAGTAGGTGTTCATTTGCCTAAGTCCTAGGGAAGGCTTAAGCTAGTAGGCATGCACAAAACATGCATAACCCACCACAGCCATGATCCATACAAAACACTGGCCACACACACACATCCATTTTCATTCAGAACAGAAAGAAAACAAACAAACAAACAAACCCCAAACAAACCCAAAACAAATGAACAAACAAACAAAAAAAACCCCAAAAAGTAGGGAGATGATACTTCCACATTCTCTCTTCCCCTGATAGCTCTTGTTCTGGAAGGTGGTCAGGGTTTACTGCTTTCCTTACACTGAGAGTATTAAACCTGTAAAAAACAGAGCTCAATGCTGATATCTTGTCTAAAAAGTGTTGGTTTTCTTCATTTGTTTTGTGGGTTTTTTTGTTTGTTTGTTTTTTCTTGCCTTTTTTTTTTTTTTTCTTCCCCTCCCTTATTTACACTTACAGAGTCCTATAAGCAGAACCCAGCATGGTCACTCACCTCCTTTTCAGGGAAACCCACAATACCTGTGCTAGAGAACTCTCCATCTTTCCACTGTGATGAACTGTAGATTGTTTTCTAGAAAGCTGCAAAGAGGTGCTTTTAATACCTTAACTTCACTAACCACTTTTGTGGTTAGGGTATCCCTTTGGAAAATGGTATTTGTGAATGCTAATGATGGAAGGATTTCTAGGGGGTTCTTCCTTTATATCTGCACTTTTCAAAGCATCCAACTGTTTGGTTAAAAATAATGGAGCACCATCACTATTTTTTAAAAGTGAGAGCTCTAGCTTCAAAGTAGATTCTTTCTTTAGGAGAGGGCTTGAGGCTTGAAATCTTTAACAAAGGTGCCTCCCTAGGCCTCCTGAATTAAGTGTCCAAACTCTGAAAAGGCATGGAATGTAAGACTGAGCCTTGAACCTGTGGTTAAACCAAATCACTTACAGGTGACTTTCAGGCAACCCGAAGACTGTTAACCCTCTTTCTGGAAACACTTCTCCTAACAGGCTTCATAGGGAAGCTTCTAAACTCAGGACAGGACATCCAGTCAAGGATGAGGCACCAAAAATTAAAGCTTAGCGTATTCCTTCAGATACCTAGATCTTTCTTCATCAAAGTCACCCCTGCAAGGCAGCATACACCTCTTTAAGTTGGTACTTGAATATAGGAATAAAAACACATAATAAATGAATATTTTTGAAAGTGTGTGGCAGCAGGTAATGAAAAGGTACAAACAAATAATGAGAGGCAGATAAGTTGCACTGAAATGCTCATTACAGTTATAACTATTGATGGCAGTGTATCATTTGCCTTTTCTTTCCCTGTGTTTTAAAAAATACACAGCACACCTGAGAAAGTGTAAATTGAGTGGGAGGGAAGAAAATGGAGATAGAATATGGCACAATACATATGCTAGGGAGGTTGTCATGTACCAAGGTGAAGGGGAGTCACACCATGAAGAAGGTATTACAAACCCAACCCTATGCTTATAACATGAATGTTAAGATAGTGAAAATGGGCCAAAGGCAAAATTATGGCAGCACAAAATTTACCTTATAAGCAATATTATTTAAAGACATACCAATGTAGGGTATCTATAAAAGTGATTATTATTGTGCTCCCAGAAAGTGGGCCTGAGGACTGTTTGACATGACCTTCTGTTAAAGAAATATATTCAATAACATGTGAGAAAGGAGTTGTCATAGAATTCCACCTAAGTGCTCCAGGGTCTGTACAGATGACTTTCTTAGGGAGCTCTAAATGTTTCTTCACTTCTAGGCAGAATTTAGGCTAGAACACTATCTTATAGCTTTCTTTGAACTCAACTGCATTCTGTAAATTATGAAGAAGTGATTTTTCATTCAAAATCTAGTTCAGCCCTGTGCAGAGCTCTACTGCCTTGTAAAGCAAAAAGCTGGAATGGGGATTGCCTGGACAGTGTTTTGAAAAAACTTCATTGTAAAGATTAAATGAATCAATTTTCAAAAGATACCTCAGAAACTAAGGCTGCCTCTGAGATGCAGGAGCACTTCTGAGCTCCTAGGATAAGCTGAAAGCAGCTACCTCCAAGGTGAAAACAAAACCCAAAACAAAGAAAAGCAGTGCAGGTACGTGGGCTTGGTGGGAATTACAACCCAGTTGTCAATTTGGACAACTGACACATTCAGCCTGTGAAGGACACTAAAGCAGCCATGCACATAACTGCTAAGACACAGCCATTGAGAACAATGCAAAGTTGCAGGATAATTAACTATTTTAGATATGTGGCTTTCGCCTCCTATGTTAAAAAATCAAGTTATTTCCTACTAGGCTTCCTGATGGAATTCCTTTGGGAATTTCCTGTTGATTTCCATGAGAAAATACAGAAATTTATTTTTCTCAGTAACTGAAGTCTGAGATAAAACATTTAGTAACTCAACTGTTAAATGTATAGCAAATGTATTTTATTGAAAAATATTAAAATCCTATGGTTATATCTTGTACATATTTAAGTATTTTTCTATCTATATAACTTTATTCTCTTCCAGCCAGAAATTCTTACTTTTGTGAATGCTTTGCCTCTAGCAGTTTAAGAAATCTTAAAAATCCATTTTTTTTTTTATTTTTTCCACACTCTTTCTACTGCTTAGAATTAAGAAAAAAATCCAACAGGAAAAAAAATTCTTCAGTAACGGCAGTTATAATATTGCAGCATAGTATTTTAGATAAAGAAAATAGCTTATATAGGATGACATTATGGGTTAATTTTCAAGCAGAAAATGCCTTGTACTTGAGACTCCCTAATATAAACAAGCTCCACTAGTTTGCTCGAAAACACTCTCTGAGTTTATTTTACTTGTATGAATGCTCATTACCAGATGGTCTGTTTAGCAATTTCATAATAATTTCACCTATTTAAATTTAAAACTATGATTTTTGCATTGGCACAGTTGGCTCACAGCCATATTCTTAATACTTTTCAAACATTCTTAATACTTTTCATACAAGGTGATGAAATGTCAAATACAATGCCTATAGAGCAACAGAAAGAATTGTCAAGGTAAAACAATAGAGTGTATTTACCAGAATGAATATTTCACAATTATGGCAGAAACTGCATGTTCCTGATCTCCTACCCTCCCTAAAGTTTTAAAGAACTGTACCTGTATTATACAACTTGTGGAAACTGCCACTTTAAAGTAAATTTCCAAATCATGAAACCTGATTA
This sequence comes from Aramus guarauna, assembly GCA_013400195.1. Taxonomy (NCBI): domain Eukaryota; kingdom Metazoa; phylum Chordata; class Aves; order Gruiformes; family Aramidae; genus Aramus; species Aramus guarauna. Next base: position 269,119 of record VXBL01001071.1, read on the forward strand.
TTTAAGGAATGTACTGTCCGTGTATGTTTGCATGCTTGAAAGGGCTAATGGAAAGCTTCTATTAAGATCTACTTAATGTCCCCTACATTATTACTTATACAGCACTATAAATGTATGAGACATTTGCAGATTAATAAAACAGAGAAGGAGCTTACAACTTAAGGGGAAAAGCTTTTTGACTTTGCATCTTGTCCTACCAACATCACCTCTGCACGTAGTCAAAGGGAAGACAGTTCCTTCGTTGCCTCTGGGGAAAATTAGCTTGTGCCATTCAACTACAAGCAAAGACTCTTCCTCCATTGTTGTTGGCAGAACTCTGCGGGCTGCCAACTTGTCGGGCAGCATCAGCATGCACAGTCCATTTATTCTTTTCATTCAACTGCAAAAAGAAAAGGGAAAGAGAAAGAGTAACCTTCAATGTCTTATCTCCATTCCAAAGCATATATAACCTAAGCTTTTTATGTCCCTTTATTTCCTCTCACCCCCATTTATCTAGGAAAAAACCTATAATCTTGCTTTAATTCACTTAATTGTTGATCGTTCAGAACTTCTTAAATTCTTTAAAGAATGGAATATTATTTTCTTCTTCTCAATACAAGGCCCAGGCATAAAAATATCTTTTCAATCTCAGCCAATGAATTATTCATGGTCCCCGAGGCAGTATGCTCCATATCATGAAATAAATAACTGTATTTGATAATGTCATTATCAAAGAAAGCAGTTTTCTTGATGTGAACAGAGCATTAAAGATAGACTTATCAGTGCTCTTTTCACTCTGATCTCTGTCCACAGTACCAAGAGGAGACCCATATCTGCACCCCCATCTTAAGGAAGTGCTTCTAGTGGAGAACTTTCAAAAGGAGATAAAAAGGAAGGAAGAATGGAGGATCTATCATAATTCTTGTTTCATCCATGCAAAGTACTACAGCCGTTTCCATCAGGACAAAAAAAAGGGTACTTTATGAGTGTGTAAAGTTTTCATGGTTTGATGCACAAAAAGGGTTCTTTTTGGTGTAAATTTGATGGAACCAAGGCTTAAGTTGTATATGCGAGTACCACGCAGAGTGTACGGTTTGGAACGGGAACACCATACCCTCCAGCACTTAGCACTTTAGCCATGAGCAGAACACGCTTGGGCCTGGCAACTGGTTCACACTTTGCTGGCCACAGAGATGAGATGTGAGACATACTGTTCTAAAGATACAATGAAGTTCAGCAGGTGGGAAACTGACCCTTAGTGCACTGCATCAGTCACTAATCACTTAATCAGCATTTCTGTTACAATATTAATATTAAGATGAAAGTTTGACTCCTTTTAATTTTCTTTTAAAATATATCAGAACTGTTTTCCTTGCATGTAATATATATTTTTTGTTTGAAGTACAGAAATGAGAGAGTGGAGAGAAGGACATCCTTGGCTTTTTATCAATCAAAATGAGCCAAACTGAGTTAGAAAAATATGAAGGCATTTCTGAAGAAGGGGTTATATTAATTACCTAATTAACTTCATTTAGCATTTCTCTTTAGCCATAAATAAACGTACACTTCAGTTAGGTACTTAGACAGTTCTGTCTAGAAAAAATTACCTCCTTCCAAATACCAATATATTTACAGATGAAAGATAGAAAATTGGGCAGACAGAGTAACAACCTAGCTGAACAAATGCCAAAGGATTTCAAAGCTGTTTTGGAATCAAAAAAGTGTGTTTTTCTGACTCTTCATTTACACTTGTTGTGTCTATACTTCTTGATACTTTCAGTCCGAGGATAGGAAACCGTAATAACAAAATACAGTGTGATTATGTGTCATTTTTTTGGTTCTCTATTTCTAGAATCTCATGATCCTACAGGATTTCCTCCCTGCATCCTGCTCAAAAAGACAAAAAACATGAGGAACAGATTGAATCTTTAAATGCGTATTCAAACATTTTGAGGTTTGTCCATACAGAGTACCTGCAGGATGCATTGAATTCTTACATTCATGTCATTTGTTTGCATTAACAGTTTTAGACTCAGCAGATTTATCAGGACTCAAAACTTTTGAGCAGAGCCAAGATGGTAAGTAGTGCAGATGTACAGGTGGAAAGTTTGTGCAAATGTTGTACCTTCCCAGAAATAGGCAGTTGAGTATTAAAACTAATCAAATTTCATTGCATTAGACTTTATTAATTCTGAATGCTTGTACAATATTTGTAATGGTTTCAGTTTAGAAATAAACTGACCTGCACCTCTGAGTATGAGATTCTGATTTTTTGAGTCCCAGAGTAGTTGCAAACCCATTTCAGATCAGCAATGCCTGCTAATGTTGAACACATCACACAAGCAAGAGTTAAGTATTTCTTTTTAAGTAGACAAGACTTGATCACAAAGACTCGTGTGGTAAAGTGGAACTTGGAATTTAGATGTTTAAATGCAAGAACTACAATCCTGAAAAAAACCCAACTGTGTTCTTATCTGACTTAGAGGTACTGACTGTGCAGTGACTTCCCTGTTATTCTATAGTGTTAATGCATTTATCCAAAGACGACTGAAGGTAAAAAACATAATCAGCTGTTTGAATAAAGTCTTGAACAAAGTACTTTTTCTTTCAGGTGAATGCCTGAACCACTAAGCTAGAGTGATGCTTCTCTTGTGTTCACTTTTGATACATTACTCTTCAGCTTTGTGTTGTGTATTGTCAGAGTTTCAATGAGAAAGGTTAAAAAGTGCCATTACCTAGCATAACTTGTTGGTTTAGTTAAAGGATATTGTGGAGCTAGTCATACCAAAGTGGGAAATGAAGCCAGTTCTATTATCTTTGGGTGAATAACTTGATTGTGTAAAAGATAGGGAGCTGTTGTGCCTTGAATTCTTTTATGGATCTCATCAATGTTATTAAACTACTCTTTCTTTAAATTTTTAATTGTGACTCAGTAACAATAAAGATCCAACAAACTCTGTGATTGCTTTTATTATCCTCAGCTATTAACTCCCTTTCTGCAGAGAAGAACCCAAAAAAAGACAGGTGTCTCTACAAAAATGATGCCTGGACAGCAGAGGGGGGAAAAGAAAAAAAAAAAAAAAAAAGACATCATGGAAGGCACTTGTTGCTGACAAGAAAACAGGTTGTAATGCAGCAAGTGCTTTGGCAAACCATGAGGACCACATGGGGTGTGTCAAAATGTACCCAGCAGAAGAATTCTGTCTGCAAGCAGCCTGCGTACAGGCAATTATATTACATGCATTGGCACCAAGGGACAAAATCAACCTCAGAGGAGTGAATCAAATAGAGCTCAAGACACATGTTGTGAAATTGCCCCAAGAAATGGGCAAGCAGCCAATAAAGCATAAGGCAGCATGGTCAGAAATGAGTTGTGTCATGGCCTAACATATGGGATGAAGAAAAATCAGGAGAAACTCCTTCCCTGTCTCAAAGTCTGACACAAAGGATAAAGGTATGTCCTATCTGTCTCTAAGTGCCTGAGTATTTATAATATGCTTATCACAGAAAAGAAATTATTCATCTCTCGATTGAAGTCATCCTGAGAACAGAGAGCTCCATAAAATCAGTTAATGCTTGTAGTAAGAATCTAACATTTTAAATATCTCTTCATAGAAAATGCATGGAGAAAATGATTGAATGGTAAACATCCTCTATTTGTTTATAGTAGCTATTTAAATTTAGCAGAGGTATCTCAATGTTGTAGAACTACAAGACAGTTGATACTGGTTAACTCTGCAACAAATTCTGTAGTTTCAAATGAACACTATAAAAAGGAATGGTTAAACATATATAAAACTTACAGAATTCTTCAGAGATTGTAAAAATACAGGCATTCTTTCAGAGACAACTCTGTAATGAGAGGATGCTATGAAACCATAATTCCTCACCTATTTTTTTTCTTTCACATCTATATTACAAATTTTTAGTCTTGATAGATTAATATTTTGAATGTGTGTCAAATATAGATTCACATGTACATTTCTGGGGTTTTATCCACAATTTCTTCACTGACTAATGGATGAAATACTTAGGTCCAGCAGGAATAATGACGTAGCTATGTCCTACTGTTTAACAAGGAGGGAAAGATTTGGGAGGGAATAGCAGAAATAAAAAAATTCTGCTTTCTATGTATTTTTTTTTTCTTTAAACAGAATAAAAAATAAAAATTCCATTTGTTATCCAATTACAATAAAAAGAGGGAGACTTTCTAATGTCACAAATGGGCCAAATTGGCCAGTGTGCAATCCAAAGCTTTCTGAAACAACTTTAATGCTGCATACCCGTCGAAGTTCAAGGCTGTTTGCACTGACTGAACTGTCATTTTTTGAAAAATCAGAATTAAGAACAACATACCAGAAAAATTGTTTGCCTTTAAAACAACATTGTCTGGCAGGGAAGTCAGAGGAGGGAAAACAACATAAGGGAACCTTTCCTTCATTATGGGTAAAGTGAAAAATCCCTTAAAATTTTCAAGGCAACCAACATCAAGAGCCAGAAGAGACAGGCTAGGCAGAGGCCAGCTTTGCATGCATTTCAAGCAGAAGCAGGAATATTTACACCTAGCGATACTGTGTGTGCCCCAGAAATGAAACCGTTACTCGCAACAGTGGCTGTGTTCTGCATGCAAGCCACAGCGCTCCTTTGTACAAGGTCAGTTCCTCTTTCTAATTCTTATTATTCTCAAAACAGCAGTCCAGCTCATTGATACGGTGAGAGAGTAATGTCAGATGATTGGCAAGTGTCTCACCAGCAGGAAGTTAGCTGATAAGCTTCTTAAGCAGTGAGCTCTGGTAAGCAGGAAGCACTGGAGCCAGCTCAAGGAAGTTACCCTTAAAATTGCTTTGCTCAGACCTCAACCTCAGCAGCCTAATTAGAAGTTGTTGAAAGGAAGAGTCTCTGGTGTGCATTTTTCTATAGACAGGGCTCAGGAAACATGTTGCTTGGGCGGCAGTAAACAGACAGGGAGATAAATGTTTAAAAGCTACCATAAAAATATCAGATGGTTCACAAGTACAATAGTGGAAAAAACAGACTAATATAAGTGGTCACTGAAAGGTTTTGAAGCAGCCTGGGATAGATCCCAGTGGAAAAGCAGCAGGCAAACAGGCGAGCTATGCAAATGAATATTGGCAATTTGAACATTTCCTATTTGTGGAATCCGATCAGGACCAGAGAAAGGATTGATGCATAATGAGGATTATCATATTTCTCCACATGATATGCTGCATAGAAAGAACACTAACAGACCTTTTCTTTATAGTGATCTAATCATTTAGACAGGCACTCTCATTCTTTATGGAAAAGACAAAGCATATTAAATTAGAAGCATTAGATTGATCTAACGATAGGACAGCAGTGTGAACAGCTCAGAGATGTAAATGCACGAACTGCTAAGGTTATTAAAATAACATTCTCCTGTGTCTTTTTTCTCCCTACCCTGAAGTAGTGACTAGGGCTGCATCCTCATACAGTTATGAGATCTCTAAACTCAGGAAGGCACTCAAATTATTCTAAAAAAATATCTCTGTATAAGTATTTATGTGTATGTATCTATTTATATGTATTGCAAACTCCAGTTATCAGATTATTTTGAATATAATTCAAAAGAGGTTTTGTTACTTAGTGTTCACCTTCCTTCCCATGTGCTACTGTCATGACACACCCTCCTTCCTCCCATTAAGAAATCTCATTTCTAGATCCAAGAACAATTCCTTGGGGATACAAACGTTAGCTAGGTGGGGCTGGTTTTGGAGCTGCCTTCTACCTATAGTAGATACAGCTTTGTTGCTAACACTGCTGTTGATGAAAAGTCATCACATGCCTAGTTAAACATCCAAAGCACACACCATGAAGCACCTTGCTCTGCTGTGCAGGCAGACAGGTTCTAGCACCCACAGATGACACAAGACAGTTTGAATTATGCATTTTTCTTTCAAAGCTAATTATTAGTTTAGTCATCTAAGTTCATCATAGATGCTACTGGCAGCAGATGTGTCCTGGTGTGGTCCCTACCACCAATTTCTGCTGCCCTTCAGTTCTGAGAAGAAACATGCAGCTGTCACTCCCCAGCAGCTGCCATCTCCCCTTTTCATAGAAGCAAGGGGTCTTTGCAACGGAGAACACAGCTACCACCAGGCCCAGCTCCATTAACTTTGTGGTACTGATATCCATGATCCATGGCAGAAGATCAGCTACTAAAGCCTCCAGGATCCTCCCCACAACAGCGGGCTAGGGAATAGGAACTTATCATATTTAGTGAGTGCTTGATGGAAACACAGGAGGACGACTATGGCATGTAATGGATCGCTGGGCATTTGTGGAGTTGGCAGCTTGCAGTTTAAGTATTAGTGCTCCCATATACACCTCCCTTTTTACTCCCCCGCTGATGGCACAGACACATTCTACAGCCCTTCGAGGTTACTTAACTTCAACGCATAGGCACAGCAGGGGGAACTAAAGACTGGAAGAAGGAATTATCTCTGAATTCCCATCTTGTGTGGGTAGATATTTAAAAGCTGTAGACATATACACGTATATATGCATAGATACACATATATATGTGTAATAAATGTAACAAAAATATGGATCATAAATAAAATTTTATGAGACAGTGCTATAATGTAATTTGTGGAGTATATGTCACAGACACAAAAGAAAGTTAAAGCTTAGAGGCATTATGGACTGTCATGTCAAATCATACTTAGAGAGCTTTAATATGTGGATTACAGATACATTAAACCATACTCTCCCCTGACTATTATGTCAATGAGACTTTGCATATTTAAATAATACGACAGTGTATAATCCTAGTACTATGCCATGCATGCACAATAGGTCTGGGTATACCTGAAATGAGTAGGAAAAGTCCAGATTCCTTGTCAAAACATTAGTTATTTTTAGTGCATAACCAGAGGGACAGATACCATTGTTTTATAAACTCCCTTTATACAAAAGTTAGCAATCACAAATGCACATTTATGATAAAAACCTGTGTGTTTTTCTGTAAAACAAAACAACATTTTTCCCACTTCATTCTCTTTTAATTTTCAGATCACTACTTCAGTGCATTGGAGCTGAACTGAAGATCTGAAAACAACTATACTATCTTAACTACTTCTTCTTTTCCTCTCTGCCCTCCAAATGGGTCCTCACTGTTCCCAATTACTGAACTGTCCTTTCATCTTCTCAAGGGAGATTCAATCTTTCCACATCTCTACCTACCGACATTCTCTCTCTCAATCATTTATTGAATTTCATCACCTCCCTTCCACCACAAATTCTAGCTCCCCACAAATTCACAAAGAGCATGCACTTGTGCCTACCTTACTTCCCCTATACTTAGTGATTTGTTTCTTCCAATGTGTTTCAAACAGGACACACATACACACACACAAAACCAAACCAAACAAAAAAAAACCAAGCAAACAAACAAAAAAACCCCAAAAACAAACAAACACCACAACCAAAACCAGGAAGAAGTTTCCAGTGCGAAATTTTATTCCTGCAAAACTGATTAAAGATGGTTATGTCTGCATTACCAGTTTCTATTAGGCTAAAATAGCTGCTGCTGAAATCTGATATCCATATTAAATGCATTTTGCTGGAGATTTACTTCAGACTAACTCCGGTCTCGCACCTTTTACTGACTGCTACGTACCAGTTGGAATGATTTTGATTAATTTAATCCAAAATTAATTCAGTTTATGCACTCTTAAATCACTCGGATTGGAAAAATTGCTACAAAGGTGTTCCTCATCTGAGTTAAAGGCTAATGTAGATGCATACATATAAAAAAATAGTAATTTATTACCAGAATCACCACAGCTAACTTTGGGCACCAACTGAAGTATCAAAAGATTGAGAGTGCAGTTGTCAGAAAATTCTTCTCTTTTCACAGCTGAGAGAAAAGAGCTTTCCAGAAGAGAAATCAGTAGAAGGCCCAGCAGAGCATGCTACAACTTGATATTATTTGATGTAAAGAACTTAAACAGATTCAAAGAAGGATTAGAGGTTTATAAGAAAAACATGAATATCTGGAGCTTATGTGTAGAATAAATCAAGATGAGCTTCAGTCTTGAAACAATCCCTAACTTTTAGGAAATAAATGGGACTTGTATGGAAGCACTTTATAGAAGGTTTGCCTACTACAGGATTCTTGCACTTTTGTATCAAGAGTAGATACCCACTGCTGGAGCTGGTTCTGGACTAGAGAGTTCATAAATCTTATCTTATAGTCAAATTCTAATCTGCATGTGTCATCTATTCTACCCTTCATGAGTAGAAGGTCATTCTCAGCCTGAATCTCAACCATAGCTCTGCAGCAAAACCTGCCTTTAGAAAAAACAAAACAAAACAAAACAAAAAAACCCCAACATTTTCTTCTTTCCCTGGCGTTTCTTTCTCTTTCTTTGCTCTGATGTTTTGTCTTCACACATCCCTTTGGCTTTCATTTTCTTACAGGCTCCACAATCCTCTGATTCCTTCTGTAGTCTCATATTTATATCAGCACCTGTTGAGGTCTCTATTTTTCTATCATTTATCTCTTCTTGTTTCCTTCCCCTCTAATTCTGGGTTTCCTTTCTGCCCTGTTCTTCTCTTGAGAGAAACTGTCAATCTGTGATTACTCTGGGGTTTATGCTATAACATTTCGTAAAGAAGAGACATATCTACAGAATGCGTGCTTATTTTTGAAGCCATGAGACAGCATCTATTTTTTCTGTAGTTTTAGTGTTTTGCCTTTTTAGAGGGACACTTTTGTCCCCCCTAAATTTTAATAACATTCAGGCCAATCTAGAAAGCCACAAGCACACTGCCTGTGATAGCAGTGTCCGAGTTCAGCCATTGGTGTGTAACAGCAAATGGCTGGGTGTAGTTGCCTCAACACTGTCTTGGAGTGGATCACAAATTTGTATTTTTTTTTTCCTACAACAATAACTATCACTTTCCCTGTGAATCAGTTTTCTGCCAGAGAATCAGTTTGCTCAGTTCTGATGGAAAAATATAAACAAAATGTGAATGACAAGAGTTTACGCTTGAGTCTTGAACATCGTAGCAATATGGACACAGCCAAAGAGTATTCAAAGAGGCATCAGCTTGCAAAAGCAATCCACAAAATAGTGGAGAATGGATTGATATCATCACCTCATGTAGAACCTCTTAAGGGTCTGCTACATGGGTTATGGTAAGAAGGAGATCACAATGGGGAAAAAATTATTTTTGGTGCTATATCCCTGCTATATACCCACCACAAACTGCTTGCCACCATGGATGAGTATGTAGAAGTCATTAACAAATCCTAAAGCGTTCTGTGGCTAAGAATTGTTTTAAATGCAGTGACTACTTCACATGAGCAGAAAGGTATACCAGTCCATGTTTAACCGGTCTATTAATAGGTACCTCAAGTGACTGAGTATATTTTGGCCCATAGCATTATGCTTCACCACATGCATTCCCGGTTCAATAAGGTATAACCTCTTGTGTCCTGTTGCTCTGTTTAATTAATTTTAAAGTTCTTTCTAACTATTAACCTGAATTCTTTATTATTTTCACATTTTAATAGATGATTTAACACAGCTTTCATGGCTGATCCCATCCCTTCCAACTCATGTGGAAAAACAGTCTGAAGGAAAGCTGAAAGCTTAAGCCTTGATGCCTAACTGCCTGTTTTATTTTCTGATATTGGATTACTCGTTCAGTTATGTTAGGCACTTTGATCAGTATTTTCTCTGCATTCTGTAACTGGATGATAAATTCAACATGGCTGTGCAGTGGATTTTTTTTCTGTGTATATGGGAAAATAAGTATCATAATAAATCAACTTTAAGATAGTTATCCTGTAGCTTTATTTTCCCTTCCTGTGGAGATAAAGACTGTGGTAGTTTAGTTATAAAGTTCTCTGTTCGTAATTTCATAGAATCATAGCATGGTTTGGGTTGGAAGGGACCTCAAAGATCATCTATTTCCATCCCTCTGCCATGGGCAGGGACACCCTCCACTAGACCAGGTTGCCCAAAGCCCCATCCAACCTGGTCTTGAACACTTCCAGGGAGGGGGGATCCACAGCTTCTCTGGGCAAGCTGTTCAGGTGTCTCATCACCCTCACAGTAAAGAATTTCTTTCTAACATCTAATCTAAATTGTCTAAATCTCCCCTCTTTCAGTGTATGGCCATTACCCCTTGTCCTGTCACCAAATGCCCTTGCAAACAGTCCCTTTCTAGCTTTCAAACTTTTTTCCAGCTTGTCTCACTGTATGTAATTTGAAGCCACTGAACAGTATATGCACTAATGCTTGGTGCTTTTTTTTAAGTTTGTCTTTGGTTTTGGCTGTTTTCATAAACAGTGTAATTTATTCCACCAAGTCTCCATAACCCTTTAAATTACAGTACAGCAATGAAATGTTCAGACTTCAGGAGAAAATTGCTCCTGGGGAAAAAGTCAAACCTTCTGCCCTGTTATATGATACCAGAGTTTAATGAGTATGTAAAGTATCAAATTAAAAAATGTTAGCAGTTTATTATAGCTGAGCAATCACTGAATGAGAAACAGGTTTCCCTTTCATTGAGCATTAAGGACATGACCTGAGGCTGATAAGCACACTGGCTGCCTCAGATTCAACATTTGATTTAGGAAGGGAGTAGTTGCCAGCCAAAAAAAACTAGGTTTTGTTTGTTTGTTTAATCAATAATTTTCCAAGCTGCTTATAGGAAAGAAGTATTGTAATGAATTAAGAAATTAACTAGGTTTAAGTCATGCATTTACATTCATCATACTCAGTTTTTCTCCAAGCCACTGCAATACAAATCATCCTTTGAAGACAGCTAGACCCTACACAACAATTCCTTACAGTTGTGTATATTTCACCACAGTTCTGCACACTTTTGGTGCCCATTTGTCTTCTCTGGCACCTGTTCCTCAGGCCTGCAATGTATATTGTTAATGGAGAAATTACGGCTGAATTAACAGAGAATGGAGGCAATGTTCTTTAATTCCTATGAGCTAGCCAAGGCCACTTTGTGGCGTTTGTGAAGTTCTTTCCATGCATCAGGATTCCCAGCTATTATTTCACTACGATCACAAGCCCAACATTTTGCAAACACATAGTCACCAAGATACATTCCCACATGAAGACCTCTGCCAAAGTCCCATACCTGTCGCAGGACCACAGTTCGCACAAGGTGCCATCAGCGATCACTGCAGCTTCCATGTGGGCAAGTGGGCAGGTTCTTTTTTGCACCAGTGAGGATGAGTGGGATGACTGACATGTGCCGTTTGCTAGGAAGTTGGGGTCTGTTGGGGGAGTACTCTTTAATATAAACCTCAGAAGCACTCACAAATCCCGCACCCTTGACAGGACTGTTAAACCCCCTGTTTTGTGGAGCCTGAGGCCCTCATCTGCCCTGAACAGTCTTTCCTCCAGCTCAGTGGTGGGCCAGGACATCAGCCCGTACACGGTGGGGGTCAGGATCAGGCCCGGTGAAGGGAACCAGGGTCAGACACAGCCCCAGGATGGCTGGGCAGGACCATGGGGACAGGGTCTGGACCCACAGGGCGAGGGCCAGCCACAGGCGGCAGGGCTGGATCTGGGGCCAGGCCCAGGTGAGCTGGAGCCGACAGCAGCTCCCAGGGCTGGGGGTGGCTGGGTTGCAGCCTCCCCCGCTGCTCACCATGCTGCCCAGCAGCCTCCCCCGCTGCTCACCATGCTGCCCAGCAGCCTTTCCCCACGGTCAGCAGTAGGAAGGGGCTGCTCTCGGCTGGCCCTGAGCCCCGGCAGCCAAACCTCACAGCAGTGGGCCCACAGGACCCACAGCACCTCTCAGGCAACGTGTTCCTCTCCACCTTGCCTCCACAGGCCTTCCCTACCACTGGCACGCTTTAGAGAGAGATTGCACTCCGTACGCCAAGGTTAGTGTTTTATACACAAGCAAGTTTTTGAGTTAGCAAAGAATAACAAAGTATAAATAGGCCTATAACAAAATCAAACAAGCAAGCAAGCAGACATTTCCCTTCCACACAGGTAATTTAAAGGTTTTGTGAAAATTCAATTGGAGTTTAGATTAACTAGGACATAGCATTCCTAACACATTTTTCTTTCAATTAATTCATGCTTAATGCTAGGAATTTATGTTGTTTGTAATACAGTTGCTTTTTTTTTTCCGCTTGTGTCTAATGGAAATGTACTACAGAATGAACTAGAAAAGAACTAATATGAGATGCATCATCTGGAAAGGTAAATTTCTGAGAATGACATTAGCAAGCAGGAAACACAGATTCTGAATACAATTACCATCTCAGTCTTAATTACATTTATTGACATAATAGTAATATTCTTCCCATTTCTTAGGTTTCATCCCTGACTGCAGCAATCACAACGAGCCCACAGTACAGTTTGGTTGACCACACGTTATTGCATTTTCCATGTAAGTAATCCCTGTTCTGTCGCATTGTCCTTCCTAATGCACTCTCATAGAGAAGAAGAAATGGTAATACAGAGTAGTGCAGCAGGTGGTGGCAGTTCCTTGACTTCCCTCTTGTGATTTCCGATCAGTTCAGCCTTGCCATTTGTCACGAATTTTGTTCATTTTTGCTCCTATGAGAAAAGTGTTCCTCTTCTGGTTTAGTTTTATTTTTTGTCCTGCTCAGTGCAGCTGTAGATGTTATCATTTATAATGCAGCAGTATACAGAAAACCAAGTCAGAACATGTATCATAGTGGTTGGGGTTGAGAAACCCATGAGAAAATAGTATTTGCACCAAAAAAATCCCCAATCTTTTTCTCATGGTTCTGATGAAATAATGTTTTCCCAGTGAGAAAAGAAATGGCAATTGGAAATTAAGATATTTTGGTTGCTCTTCACTCTCTGCTTCTTCAAAGGGATTTTACCAAAGTTCAAACCTGAAATAAAGGAGTACAAATTTCTTTCAATTTTATTTGCAATGAGCAATAGGAATTTAGTGTTCTAGGTGTTTGTTTTTTTTTTTTCAAGTCAGAACTAAATGTGTTTTGGCAGAACACTAGCATTCTTCCTCCTCCCTTCCCAACCACCAAACTCCCTCCCAAACTCCCTTTTCACAGTCTGTTTGAACCTGAGCGTTCCTTATGCTGTTTGTGGGATGCTGCACTCCATCTTTGCTGCAGACTTGGGATAGCAGTCATACTTTTGCCTCTTCCAAGTTCACACACTGCATCCTTAGACAGTACAGGACCCTTTTGGTCCTTTTATATAAATGCAACACTAGCGGACTGCAGACAAGAAGCACTGCTCTGAGCTCTCCTTTTCTTCTTTCCCACCTGTGTCAGCCACAACCCAGCCCACTTGAGTTTCTCAGAAACTGCAGATACTGTTCTGTTATGCTTGGGTCCCTTTCAGCACAGCATTTTTCTTTCTCTGATGCTAGTCAGTATCTTTCTCATAATCAATGAATGTCATTCACATTGGCAGGTTATATTCATTCATCTTTACCAAGAATTCATTAATCACTGGAAGAGTTCTCCATAGAACAACTTGATTAATAGCCTCTCTTCTTTCTGGCTGAATAGAAATTTTCTGTTGTAGTTGGTGAATTTCCCAGTCATTTAAGCACAGAATCTTAGAAATCACAGAGCTGAAGGTATCACCTAGTCCTACCTGCATACAATCAGGATAAAAACCACTTAGACAAACACTAAAAGAATGTCGTGCCTAATCTAAATAAATAAATAAATAAATAAATAAATAAATAAATAAATCCCCAGACAATGCAGGGCTCTTATTGTATTGCTTCACTAACCCTTGGCTTTAAAAAATTTCCTCAGTATCTAAACTGTCTTTGCTGAAAATTCAGCTGGTTTCTCTTTATCTTAGACCTTATGGTCACAAAGAAAAATTGTTTGCTGCTCTTATTATAACTGCCTTTTACCTAATGGAAGAAACTGTTGCTACCTCCTGTCCCTTATTCTTCTATTTGCTAGACTGAATAAATGCAATTATTTCAACCTTTCTTTTTCTTCATAGGTCATTTTTTCTAAACATCTTATCATTCTTACTATTCTCTCCAACTTATCACAGTCTTCTCTAAACCATGTTGTTGGACTCTGTTCCAGTCAAGGCTACAGTAAAGCCAGGAAGAGCTAGAAAAAAAATTCCTTCCTTTGTCTTACATCCAACAGTCATCTTAATTCATTCCAGAATGCTATTTTCTTGTTTTGCAGCAGGATTGAACTAACGACTTATATTCCTTTTGAGATCTATGATAAGCCTTTTATCTTTTCCATCCAACTACATAGCCAGCTAGAACCTACTTCAAATGTGACTATCTTATTTCTCCTTTCTAAGCACAATACTTTGCACTTGTCTAAAATCAATCACATGAAATTCAAAGATCTTTTTCTCAAATCCTCATTTTGACCTCCAAAATGTGTTTGCCACCCTTCCCAGTGTGAATTCTGCTATAAAGTTTGTATATATTGCATGGATTATACAAAGACTCTTATACAAGAATAATGTATTGACTTTCAAGAATCTAATTTAAGCAGGTTTATATGATTTACTGGGTCTTCAATGATCTTTTGTAAAAAAACCTACTGCTGCTAGAGTAATTGTGTATTCACATAAGTTTTTTTCTCAATTGCTGTTTCTACAATCTCTTGCTCTGCAAAGCCAATCACTGTTTTCTTTCTTCAGCAGATTCTATCCTCAATTCAGCAGACTGTATTCTGTGAATAGATATCTCTACTTGCTGTTCTATGTTCCTAATGACATAGAAAGGGACATACAATCCTGTCCCTGAGGAATACATCTGTTGTTGCCCCTTCACCTGGTTTCCAATCTTACTCCATCATCTGCTTCCCTCTAGACACTCCTGAATTCCACTGATGCTGTATTTACCAATGTCTCCTGCAACAGGGAGGGCTTTGCACAGTTCAGTACATTAAACCATCTCTCTCACATTTCAGTACGTATCTTGGTTACCTCACCAACATCTTGGCTGCTACTTTCTATGAGGAATCAACCTTTGCACACATTATCACTTTGCATCTGGCATTCAGACCTTCAGTCTGTCAAAGCTTGGAATTTATTCAGTTCAATGCTAATTTCTATCATACCAAGCATTTCTAATTGAATTTGGGATGCTTTCTGCAGATTAGTTTTCCTCTCTCCCACTTCCATCTTTGTGTTTGGCATAGGCAGATCTAGCAGAAGGACTAACAGCATATAAAGACCAATTACATATTTCCACAGCCTATTGCAGCTTTTCACTCATCCCAGGATACAAAAAGTTAAGTGCTGGAATAGCCTGAATAAGTCATTAATATATATGTGCCAAAAAATAAGGAACCAAGACAAGTACGGCAGGGAATGGCTCCAGTTTGCTACTTGACTTCCAGAAAGGGAAACAGAACAACTTCTGAAAAATTGGAAAGATGATAAGAGGAAGATTTAGAAAGTCTAACAATGCTTTGAAATCCTCTTAGTGCTGCTGTCACTGCCATAACCAGCCTGCTGCTCTGCTACTTTGTTAAATCAGCCCTTCTAAATGCAGTACTTGTCGGTGACACTATTTGCAATTTGATGCCAGTTCAATTCTTAGCAGAATAGGTAAGGATAGCAGAAAAGGTAATTGCACCAGGAAGTTTTATTTTCAAACCTGTGTTCATTCCAGTTGAGGAAGTCCAAGGTTGCCCATGATAAATCAATACATAGGTTAATTGTCAATAAAATGAGGCTAATGGTACAGTTCTTTACAAGGACCCTATTTATAGTCTTTAATATCCTCAGACTTTACATTCTTTGGTAATCACCATATAGCAGAGCTAAAATAAAGGGGCTCCCAAGCATCTCTATTTCTGTCTCTATTTGCTTTGAGCTTTATCACCCATTTCAACATATATTGGCAATGACCGCCCACTTTGTGTCAATAAAATAGACCAGCCTCAGTGAAAAAGATTGCTTGAGTTTTCCTTAAAGCCCACAAACAGATTTTTGCATATTCCTGGCTTAAAGAACAACATAAGAGTAAGCCATATTTGATTCCCTTTTTGCCTATATTGAGGTTTCATGATGAGTTTATTGAGTAGAATCTGATTCTTAGTATTGGAGATCCTCAAACTAGTAATGGACATTCATTTAAAAAAACATTTCCATAAATGTTTGATTATTAGGCACATGCCTAAACCTATTAAAGTCAATGTGACCTAAGTATATGCTTAAAATTTTACTAAATAATGAGGACTTTGCTATATTTTTAAAAACTAAATTGAGACCTGAGAGGACTTATTAATGAGAAAATAAATTCTTACTTAAATTTTGTGCTTTAAAACATAATTATACACAATTTGATCACTTATGATAACTTCCTGTAGAGTATCTGCATTAGCTACTTTATGATCTTGCTCTAGGATGATGATTACTATCCAGAGGTTGTGTAGTCTCCTTCTCTGGATATATTCAAAACCCACCTGGATGCAATCCTGTGCAACCTGCTCTAGGTGATCCTGCTTTAGCAGGGAGATTGGACTAGATTTCCAGAGGTCACTTCCAACCCCTACCATTCTGCAATTCTGTGATTATGTACAATACTGAAATCTGTACATTCTTCAAAGCTCTCCTATTATTCTCTGGGAGAGGTGATTACATCTGCTTATGGAATTTTTCAATAATTATTTTAAATATTCCTGTGTTATGTAGAAAAGTGTATTTCTGTATGGGACTGTGTAACTGAATGATTTGAAAAAAGACAGAGGGCCATCCAAGAACTGATGCAACATTTGGAAGTAATGCTGGTCCAATGGATGTGACAAAAGTACATAAATAGCAAAGAGTTCTGACTACCTTAGATTAAAAGCCAATGATGTTAACAGTAGCTTCTCTCAAAGATGATCCCAAAGTGCTTTATACATTATGCATAGCAAGAACAATCCACCCACTACTGGAATACAATTATCTTTTTGGGAGAAGTGTGGCATTCCATGTTAGCAACCACATACTCTACCAAGGTAATTTGATGCAATTGCAACCTTGAACACTTATATCCAGCAAGCATAAGTATATAAAAAGTTCTCTGTAGAAAAAAATACATATATAAATATGTCTAGAAGGAGAGGAGGGAAAAGAGTGCTTTAAAAATATAACTTCTACATTTTTTTTTTTGTTTTTATTATTAATTTTTTTCATGGGAACAAGATAAAAAGATAAAGTTCCTCCAGGTTTTGTACAATCAAAGGTAAGGAAGACTTAAAAAACTTCCATTCTCACTTCCTCTGCTGTGTTACTGTGATTTTACTTGACTGTTAAAAGGACAGCAACAGTAATTGACATGTTTTCTTCATTTCTTCTCCTCCTTCCCCCATTCTGATACAACAAAATGGTCAGTAGCTGATAAATGGCTGTATCTAGATGTCTGAAACAATGACTTTGCTTGCAGCATTAAAAGTGTCCATTCAAGTCCTGCATATTTGCACACAGTTTGATAGTCACAAGGCGCATCTTGAGTAGATCTGATTTAAAATGTCTTCTTCCTGTTTATTGCAAAAGCCTTTGTCCCCAAAGGATTCTTGTGATGTCAAGCTATGTGGACACATGAGATAGCAGGGGAAGATGGAGAAAAATTCTGAGTTGTATGAATTTGCATGTCATTCACTCTTCCTTTTTGACGAATTCTACAGTTTGCAGGTGAGAAAAATTTATTTGATGAGAAGACAAGATTCTTTTCAAGATTAATACATCAGACCATCAATTGTCAAAAAACCTAGGGAATCTGATTCATCACTCTGTGATTCAATGCTGTAATACTTTAGTCCCATTGAGTTCAACCCCCTTGTGCTGTTCTATTGGAAAGGGCCCGTTTATGTGCACACACATAACAAATATAGTTTTAAAAGGTGGTCTCTCAAATTTCCCTTCTCTGCAGTCCATAATTCATATGGACAGTTAAGTACTGTCTTTACATATATTGTATGTATCCACAAAAATATGTAAAAGAACTTATGTTGAGTGCTCAATCGCTCGAAAATGTCAGATTTGAGGTTACTACTGCAATGTTAATTTGATCTCTCATACATATGCATTATGTTATAATCTTTAATTACACCATTACACAACAGGACCTCAGCCTCACTACAGGCCGTGAATATATGATGTTCACTTAATGATCAATATGATGATCAATATTTTCTTTTACCCTCATTATTCAGTGTGTGACCCAAGGCTTTACTTCATACAATTCAAACCTTATTTCTGAATAGGAGCTATGATTAATTCCTCACAGGCTGCTCCAAGAAGTTCACAACGAGGATATCCCGGTGCTTCATAAACATGGAAGTCCTTATTTCTACAACTACCCTAGTGGGGAATATGGTGATATTAGTACTATTTTAGGGGCAGGAAACTGAGGTACAGAAGTGAAATCCATGCACTAGCTGGTGAACAAATTTCAGAGTATAAATCCTTAGTGTCCTTCAGCCTTTGAAACTCAACATCAGTGAAATGCTACAAGAGTCCAGTCCTTGTGCAGAGGTGGTTTAAGTACCTTGCCCAAAATTACATGAACACTGCGGTAAGGACAAGACTAGACATGAGCTGCCACAACAATATTTAAGCATCATTGCTTTAATACCATTGTTTTTCCTCCTTGCAAGTTATTCATTGCATGTGTTTATTAGGGATTTTGACTTTTTCATTTGTGTAAGTGGACTTTTAAAATTTCAAATATCTTTCAAAATAGGAAAACCATTTATCTTTTTTCTTTCACTTTATGAATAAGCATCATACCTGAAAATTATTGCCAGATGTCAAACTCCCCAGAATATATGCAAAGATGGGCAACTAAGCCTAAAGGAAGTGTTAGTTTAGATTTTAGATTTCTTCTGGGTTTTTTATCTGATAAACAATTAAGCCTGCAAAAGTGATCTAAAATAATAAGCATGATTACAACACCAGATGCTTACAAATATATTTCATACACATTCTTTAAAACCCTACAGCTCTATCTTCCAAGTTCATAGGTTAATTTCTGCAAGTTTCCAGAAGCACATTAGTAACTCAGTCTCCACCTTTCTCTTGGAGAAAGTCCCTCTTTCTCTTATGCCTCTAATATGAATGGGATCTCAAATCTTAAGCAAATAGTATTCACTCTTCTGTAGATTCAGGACTGTTCTTTATATACTAGTATAACTTCCCAGTTTGCTACACTAAGACACAGGCTTTTCTGTGTGTAGATAAACTCAGGTTTGATACAGACTATCAAAAAATTTGCCACATTAATTGAGCCTTTTGATGAATAATGATAAGAATCTCATTATGTCATTATGGCAGTGTAAAACTCTGACCCACACAGCTTCTGCATGGTTACAAATGGCATCCTTTGGAGAAAAAAGGTGGAGACAAACTGTTACAGAGTTACCCCTCAGGCAAGGAGCAGTTCTAAATAATATCAGGCACATAAATGTACATACAAGAATTCATATGTAAGTATGCTTACAGAAAATACATGATTATAAAAATTAAATATACATGCATACTTGTTTTATAAAAGGCTTAACACCTTCTCAAGAGCACAGTTATATCAGGTAAAAGATTCTTCTATGAATTTTCTGTTGAGAACTAGTTGAAGGTCAGCTATTAATAGTTATCACAAAATAGATTGCTTTAATTAAATCTGTTGTACTAAAAGAGTCTGTTATTTATTTGACACCTAAATTTATTTTCCTCAGTTATCTAAGCTGAAGTAACCCTATGGTAGTAGTTACACCAGTTCTTTTAGTGTTAACTTCAGGTTGGTGAGAAAACTGACATTGGCTCAAAACCAAAGTGAAGTTTGTAAAAAAAAACCAAACTACAAAGCATTATTTGGGTAACTTACTGTGCAGAGCACTCATTTCTGTGCATGTTGTGGCTGCTTTCATGGTTTTCCCCAACAGCTAAATAAAAAAACAAACAAACAAACAAAAAAAAAAAAAAAAAAAAAAAAAAAAAAAAAAACCACAACCAAACAAAAAAGAAAACAAAAAAAAAAACAAAAACAAAAACAAAAAAACCACAACCTACAAAACAGAAGAAAAGAGCACTGCTCTGTCAGAAAAAGTCATTGGTGCCAGCACACTATAATGCAGAGGTGTGTGATGTTACTGGCAACAGCATCCAGCTGCATCCAGCCCCATCATTAACCCTTCACACATCAATTTGCCTAAAAGAAGTATCACCACTGCTAAATCTGTTTCCCAGAAAAGCAGCTCATAAAGTAAGAGTTTGGCACTGTTTATGTTTGTTTTACATAATTTCTTCTCCTTTCCACCTTCTAGCTCACTCACTTAAACATCATAGCCTCAGCATGCTACTGTAGCAGAATAGTTTGACTGACTTTCCAATACTTGTGCCCCACCAAAGAGTAATTTTAATCCATATATTTGAACCAAACAAGGAGACAATCAGCTAGATTTCACATTGTGATGTGCGGATGAGGGAAAAATAGGTTTTGAAGATTATTATGGGTTTATGATAACTGCATTTGTGTTTTCTAACATCTTAGATTTTACATCAGGCTTTTAGGATGGTCACTGTGATGTTAATAGCATCAGTTCTTTGCAGACAACCACACTTCTCCCAACAGCACTATTTGCCTTCCTAAAATTTGTTCATCAGAAAGTACCCTCCAGTGATTGAGCCAAAAGAAGTCATCTGCAGCCCTTTCCAGCCCTCATGGTTTGAGGTAAAAGAATCTAATGCACTTTTCCTTGGAGAAGCTTCACAAAGCAATGTACAACTGCCTGTGGATGCTGCTCGAAAGGACTGAAGAAGAATCTGCATCATATTAATGGTTAAACTCCACTTCTGCTGCCACACTTTCCTAAAAGGACTGATAGGCCTGTGCTTAACAGTTTGAGAGAATCTTAGAAAGTAATCATATATACAGGGGTGTGGCAATCACAGAAAAAATCTATATTACTATTTTTTAGGTCAGAATAAATGTATTGGCTGAGAATGGAGTTAGTTTTCCCCACAGCAGCCCTCACAGTGCTGTGCTGTGCATTGGTAGCCAGCAAGGTGTTGATAACACACCGGTGTTTTGGCTGCTGCTGAGCAGTGCTGGCACAGCACCAAGGCTGTCTCTACAACATTTCTACTCCCTCACCAGCGAGTAGGCTGGGGGTGGGCAAGATCTTGGGAGGGGACACAGCCAGGACAGCTGACCCAAACTGACCAAAGGGATATTCCATACAATATGGCATCTGCTCAGCAATAAAAGCTAAGAGAAAGGAGAAGGATGAGGGAGACCATTTGTTATTACATCACTCATCTACCAGAGCAACTGCTTCCTGTACTGAAGCCCTGCTTCCCAGGAAGTGGCTGGACATTTCCTATTGATGGGAAGTAGAGAATAAATCTTTTGTTTTCCTTTGTTTCCTTGTGCAGCCTTTGCTTTTGCTTTATTAAACTGTCTTTATCTTGAACCACAAGATTTTTTCCATCTTATTCTCCCCCGCCCATTCCTGCTGAGGAGCAGAGTGATAGAGCATCTTGGTAGGTACCTGGCATCCAGCTAAGGTCAACCCACCACAATAATTAAGGCTTAAAATTCTTATCCTTGTACAGTCTTTCTGGTTTTGGTTTCCCATTCTTCCACAAATTTTCCATCTGTGTTGCACAAATTGCTTAGCACAAGAAACTCGGAGCGTACAGAGCCATCTACATTGATTTCAATGGAAGTGAGGCTCATATATTTAGAATTCAGGTCTTCATCTCCTTATATTACAAAAAGGAATTATATCACTGAAGGGCCTGAACCACCTGTCAGCCAATGTCACATGGAGACGATACATCCCTGGAGTGCTGGATAGTGGATAGTGCCAGAAAGAGCTGCCAGCTTGTGTCTGAGAGCGGTGCAGCAACTGTGGTGTTGCGGTGCACATCAGTTAGCAAAAACAGCCTCAGAAACACTGCCACGCTGGTACAGCTGGATCACTTCCCACCATTTTGGCTAGTTCCAGGGTCTCTACACTAGTTTTATCTTACAAGAGTGCTCAAAAGTAGCACAACTTAAATTTGCAGTTTATTAGCAGGAACAGATTCCATGACAGGATCCTGAAGGATTTGCTTTATTAAAAAGGATACTAACTGCTACTTTTTTTGTGTAATTTTCCTCTCCTTATAGATGGAAAGCATAGATAATAATAAAAAAATTCTTGAAGTTCAGGTGTATTCTGATGTTCATGCCAGTATCTGCTTGTAAAACCGTGTTATAGCTGGGAATACTTTGACAATGCTATAAAAACTGATTTTCTGGCACTGCATTAGCTTGTTCCTGGAAGAACTGTCTTCCATGGTACAGTACTTAATATATCTCAGAATAAAGATTTTCAAAACATTGGTTCCATGGGCACAGTTTAATCGCTCAAGCATTCAGCTATTTTAAACTACCAATGTATTTTCAGAACATGTATATAACTCAACAATATACATTTCTCTGTAAAAAAAAAAAAAAAAAAAAAAAAAAAAAGTGAAAGATTTTATTTTTATTTTTCTCCACAGATAACTGACTATTCACAATAGCAATTCTGAGAAACTCAGAAACGTATAGATAATATCACCACCTAACCTCTTTCGGATGAAAAGTAAAGTACACTTTTCTATTATAAACCCCTGTAGCACAGTGCACATATTAAACATAAATAAATCAGCAAAGCTCACTTCACTACACATGTGATTCTTTCCTCTGGGAGAAGATGAGGTGAGGGATAAACCACATTTGAAGTCATCATCACATTTCTTATCGTAAAGACTCAAGATGAATGTGACATAAAAGCCTGAATACATTACTACAGTAACTGTAGCTCTGTTCTGGTGGGAGAGGAATATTTAATTGCAATCAGACACCAAGGAAGAGACAGATCTAGAAAATTAATTTCAGTCAACTTTTTAAATTAACCCAAAGTTTGTGGCTAACAGATCAGGCCCTGTCTAGTAAAGTACACAGTTAAAATTTTGATGTCTTTATGCCCACTTTTCCCATGACTGAGAAGCACCTTTTGTCAAGATCCAGGATGGCCAGAATAGACTTATGCTGTGTGAGATTTTATCTATGCATCTCTATCTAATGTATGTGCTCAAAAGTAGTTTTCTTTGGTAGTCTCTATACCATAGTTCATTTCAGCTCTGAAGGGAAGAGGCAGTGTGATTCCTGTCTTTAATAAGAATGGCCATAAATCATTCAGCTATAAAATATTAAAGCCAACTTTGCATTCTTAAAATTTGTTTGCCTGAGGATGGGTGTATAATAGAAAAAGATAGCTATAAATAAAGTCACTTAAACCGTAACAGGCTTCTCTGTTTTAACCCAAGACATTAGCCCAGTATTCAGCAGCTTACATATTCTTTCAGATAGAAAGGTGACACAGTGATAATGGAGAAGAGTATCGATCATATGAACCTGCTTTTTTCTGAAGAATCATTTTAGAATCTTGGTGTCTAAGCACAGGAGGGACCAATGAAAAGTGAGATTTTAGTTTCCACTTACAGTCAGACTTCTGTCAAGTAGCACTTGTCCCAAACACCACTACTTGAAGTTTTGGAGATGCTTAAAGTAGCATCCATACTATTGCATCTATGTTAATTCCTGATTAACTGCCCTGACATTACGTCCATTTCTGTCTTCTATCCCCATCTCAGATTAATGGACATTCCTCCCTAAAACAAGTGCTCAGTGAAGTCTTCCAATTATATAGTTTTAAATCTTGGGAAATTTCATACGTGCTTTTGTTTTGGGCATTATCATACACAGGTATTTTCGTTCAAGGTTCCTATTGTTTCTTAAAATAATGAAGAATGAATGTTAATGGCTCTAGTTTTAGTAAATTTTTCACAAAAATGAACCATGGTCTATAAGACCAATTCTAAAAGCAACACCGGACCTCCACTTACCTCAGTGCCTTTGTTGTAAGGGATGAGCACAAACCCTTGGCATTCACTGTCATTGGAAGTAAAAGTATGGCAATTTGACCCAAAGGCCAGGCAGACCACCTGACGGTGGCATCAGCATTGCTGGGTTGGGCTAACTGGACTACCTTTCACAGGTGTCTACTGCACTGAGTTGTCAGCAGCTGGCCACTTCATTGCTTTCTAAAGCCTAATCCCAGCAGGCAGCTGTTTCACTTTCATTTATGTGAAGCTCTGCTCCAATACACCATACAATTTGTATGGACTTTACTGTCACTGCTGAAATGTTCTCTTATGCATTGTGGCTCCCTGATGTGTCTAATTGTCTTACATTGTCAGTTTTATGAAATCTATTGCAAAAAGCACTTTATTCTTCTGTCTTTTCTGTGATGTTTTGCTTTTATTTCTTGTATTAAGTGTTTTCTAGTTTTCTATTAGATGTTTTCTGCTTTAATTAGATGTTTGCAAGTCTTCTAGCTTTAAGCTATGTAGGTTATAATCAAGACGCAATGCTTGATTTTGACATTTTTTTCTGTCAAATACCTAGAATGTGCTTCAGTAGTTTTGGGAGAGTGGATGTAACTAAACTGTAGAAATACAATAATGTTAATAGCTTCTAAATAGAAAAGATGTACTCAGATGGTCATGAATTTAAAATACTTTTTCAAGACTTTTCTCTTTTTTTGAAAATAATTATTCTTGAGGTAAATCTAATGTGGACTATATCAGTGGATATGCAAGAATCTACTTTACAAACATTTATTTGATAATGATGTCTATGAATATAAATTTCCAAGCCTTAGACAGGTATACATTTATGCAATTTTTATCTTTGTCCATTTACTTAAAAGGCCTAGTTATGTCCAGTTATCATGGTTTTAGACATACTGTTTTCCTACCCTTTAAAAGGTTTAATCCTCCAATCACACTGATAATTTTTTCATAGACTTTCCTGGGTAGGTATTCTTTATATACTCTGACATTTTTTCAGTGTAACATGCACAGCAAAATGTAAGAGAATTCATACAAAACTTCAACTCTCTTCTAGGTTTTTTCTTTAATAACAACCTTCATATCAATGTGGAGAAAATGCCACTTTAAATCAGAAAATACACATGGATCTAAAAATTATGAGAAGAGAAGGCACTGCATATTAAAATCAACATAGGAACATTGCTACATTTGAAAGAGGTCTTTTATTTTTAAGGCAATGCATTATAAGAAAAGAGAAGCTCAGTTATTTTGAAGATATATGGAAAGAATACCTAGAAGAAAACGTGGAGGGAAAAAAGTCAATGGCATTTAAAATATGAAATGTATTTTACTGCCAGCACAAAGATTAGCTGTGACAGGGAGATCTAAACACATCATGAAGAGCTGCATATAAAGAGCTGTACATATAGAGGATCATTAGAAATGCATGCGGACATCTTCTGTTGATCCAACAAAACCTATGAAGAATGCTTTAATATATTTTCTTCTGTAATGTCTCAGGATTGTCAAATCATGAGGTTTTTGTAATCCTCACAATATTTATGTTTTTTTAGAGCCTAAACTCTTTTTGTAGATAATTGTTTACAAATGAATCTGAAGTATCTTACTTTAAAAGTTTATCTTCTTCAGGTTTGCTAAGAAAAGACTGTAAGTGCATAGGTTCTGAGAGTTTAAAATCAGAATAGCAAAGAAACTTCATCTTCAAATTATTACTATTTAAAACTAATTTTAAAATCATGAATCTTTGGTGTTTGAGTCCTATTTTTTGAATGTTCAGAGATGGCAACATTTCATCTATTGGTATTTAAATTTACTAATTTACACATACACACACAATCTTTTGAAGAACGCTCTCACAACACACAGTA
Organism: Aramus guarauna; assembly: GCA_013400195.1. Classification (NCBI taxonomy): domain Eukaryota; kingdom Metazoa; phylum Chordata; class Aves; order Gruiformes; family Aramidae; genus Aramus; species Aramus guarauna. Next base: position 294,869 of record VXBL01001071.1, read on the forward strand.
TCTATGGAAATCTGACTCACTTCAATGAATAAACAATCTTCCCACCTTATACAATACAATCTGGGTTGCACTGAAACCATCTTAAAAATCAGTAGCCACAGTATGTTCACAGTTTCAAACTAAACCAGCCAATTTAGATGCACAGCTAAACACAGAGGAAGAAAGGGACTTACATGTCATCTCTGACATGACTGATCTTTCAGAAAGAAAGTATTCATTTTAAAGGCTTTGAAACAGCTTATCAGTGGGATATCTCACATTTTTTAAATGTTCTGGAAGTTCAAAACATTCCATAAGAGTCTGGTTTCTCCTACCTATCCCCTAAACTGCCTGCATCTATATATTCTGTAGGCTTGTTTTTAAATGGGTTAACTTTCTAGAATTCCCTAGAGAAGTGTTTCCACAGTATTTGCAAGAAGGATAAGAGAAGGCTTTGTGACTCCCCCCAAAAGATCACAGGGGGGATCACTTTGCTGTACACAAAGATTTAAATCATCTAGCTGAAAGGTCAGGGACGGGCTCACAGAATCCATAATCAGTTAACATAAGCTATCCAGCTATTAGTTGTCACTCTGAGCAAAGGAGTGGAAGGGTGAAACCACTCTTCTGGCTGCTGGGCAGTTCATGCAATTAAAAAGGTAATGTGGGCACTATGCCATTTTCCTTCTGGAGTTCTGAGCTGCGTGCAGGAAACCAGGAGAACATGGCCTAGCAACACAGTGACTGCAATGCCATGCAGCTTGAAAAACAGCCATAGGATGTCTGAAAGAAGGGAGAGGCATGTCTTTTGTACCTCCATGGCCTTTGTCTCCTTTGTCTGACTGAAATCATATTTCCATAATAGATGTAGCTGAAACCGACATCATAAACTCATAGAATTATTTAGGTTGGAAAAGATCTTTAAGATCATCGTGTCCAACTGTTAACCTAACACTGCCAAGTCCAACACTAAACCATGTCCCTAAGCACCACATCTATGCATCTTTTAAATACCTCCAGGGATGGTGACTCAACCACTTCCCCAGGAAGCCTGTTCTAATGATTGACAACCCTTTCAGTGAAGACATTTCCCCTAACATCCAATCTAAACCTCCCCTGGCACAACTTGAGGACATTTCTTCTCATCCTATTACTTGTTACTTAGCAAAAGAGACCAACACCCACCTTGATACAAGGTCCTTTCAGGTAGTTGTAGAGAGCAATAAGGTTTCCTGTCAGCCTCCTTTTCTCCAGGCTAAACAACCCCAGTTCCTTCAGCTGTTCCTCACAAGACTTGTGCTCTAGACCCTTCACCAGCTTCGTTGCTCTTCTTTGGACATGCTCCAGCACCTCAATGTCTTTCTTGCAGTGAGGGGCCCAAAACTGAGCAGAGTATTTGAGGTGCAGCCTCACCAGTGCTGAGTAGAGGGGGACGATCACTTCCCTAGTCCTGCTGGCCACACTCTTGCTGATACAACCCAGGATGCCGTTGGCCTTCTTGGCCACCTGGGCACCCTGCTGGCTAATATTCAGCCGGCTGTCAACCAACACCCCCAAGTTCCATCAGGCAGCTTTCCAGTCACTCTTCCCCAAGCCTGTAGCGTTGCATGGGGTTGTTGTGACCCAAGTGCAGGACCCAACACTGAGCCTTGTTGAAGGTCATACAATTGGCCTCAGCCCATTTCTCCAGCCTGTCCAGATCCCTCTGTAGAGCTTTCCTACCCTGAAACAGATTAACTCTCCCGCACATCTTGTTGTTGTCAACAAACTTACTGAGGGTGCACTCAATCTCCTGGTCCAAATCATTGATAAAGATCTTAAACAGAACTGGCCCCCGTAGTGAGCCCTGGGGAACAACGATCGTGATCTTCTGCGAATTGGGTTTAACTCCATTCACCACAACTCTTTGGGCTCAGCCATCCAGCCAGTCTTTTACCCACCAAAGGTCCTAATGTTCTAGGAACAGAGGATTTCCAAAGGGCTTTCAGGTCTGGTCCACATTATAGAGTTCAACTTCTATATAAAATGCAGAGTCATCCAACAGCTATCATTTCTTTTCAAGTACTACCTCAGAGAAAAAGAGTCTTCCAATCAATCTTTGTTTTTTCATAAACTATTGCTTTTTTTCTGCCAGTGAAGCTGGCCTCTTGAAAGCAGTTCCATGCTCTACAGGAGATCAGCATCAGCTGCAGAGATTATAGATCCATTTCTATTTTGGATGGCAGAGAATCAGATTTGAAGGGACAGGAAACACTGCATATTACAGTAAGATCTTGTTGTTAGGATATGCAAAATTTGGTTAAACGTCAGCTCCCTCTACCTTTAGGAAAGAAGTTGACAAAGGTACTGAGATGGAGGCATGGAGAAGAATGGCTGGTGTAGTGAAATAGCTCAAAGTGAAGTATTAGGGAAGAGTCTGACCTATGTACCAGAAACAGAGAGCAAATATATTTTAGGGTTTTCTTATGATGGAGTTTGCAGAATGTTCATCCATTACAAGGGTCACTTCCACATGGGGTTAAAATCATCAGCAGAAAGACAGTCTAAAATGTTCATGTGTAGCTGAAGAGTAATGCCATTAAAAACCCTGTAATCTGAGAGGATCTGTCTGTCTTTGAACTTAAATTGACTAGATCATTGCAATGCTCAACTACAGTAGCACTGGTATGTTGTTTACTGAATATTCTTGTGTTAGTGACAGGTTATTCTAAAATATAACACAAATACATTTAGCAGCCTTACAGCATCAAGCAGGAAACTTGTGTTTCTCAACCAGCACTGTCCCCAAGTTCCAGAATAATCTGTCAGGATCATCTCACAAAGAATTTTCTTTTTGAAATCCTCTCAGGTTTTTGGGCAGATGGGTGCAGTTTGACAAAGAGGTATCAGATTCTCTTTAAAAACATTTGAAAAGAACTATACACATCAATGTTTTTCACAAAGTATCATTAGAAGTATCATTAAAGTGTTTGCAGAGACACTACAGAGACAATCCAATTTTATGGAAAGGCTAATTCTATCTCTGACAAATTCATTTGAATCTAAATATTTTTTACTGCCTGCCATACTCGTTGTGCCAGTGATTCCTAAATACTTAGCCATATGTGATTTAAAATTATGCCCATCATTGATTTTCTCTTTTCTCCTTTTGCACAAAAAATAAAAATCAACAAAAATTAATGACGTTTTTCAATCTTCATAGAGAAATGAAAGAGAGAGGGATCTGACAGTTACCATGGTTATAAAATGTGTTTTCTTTCATCAAGCTCATTGTACATTTTCTAGTGTAAGACAACAAGAGATAATTTTACCATGTCTATAAAGTCCACAGCTTGATAAAAGAAGAAAGGCAGTACATAATTAATAGTTTATATTACATTCAGGACAGTAAAAAATCTGTTATATTCAAAGGATTTCATGACATAGTCCAAATATTTAATATTCAGTATGATCATCCATCAAAAGATCTATGTCAGATTAAAATAAAATATCTATCAATATAGATAGTAGACAAAGTTCTAAAGATTCAGCACAGGAAGAGAGGAAAACAAAACAAAGCAAAAGCAATGCAGTAAGAAACAATCATACAAACCATCTCCAACCAATAAAATATCAGTTTCTTTATCAAACTCCATCTGAGAAGCTGAGGAATTAGCTTCAGGAGTAGTTTTGTATCGTCATGATTTATCAAATATCTATCCTTGTTCCACAAAATACACTGCAAAATAGCCAAATAGGATTCAAGAAAAATCAGAATTGAAAAATACCTATGTAATCCATATTACATTAAGAACCACAAAACTCCATTAAAAAAAAAAAAAAAAAAAAAAAAAAAAAAAAAAAAAAAAAAAAAAAAAAAAAAAAAAAAAAAAAAAAAAAAAAAAAAAAAGAGAGAGAGAGAGAGAGAGAGAGAGAGAGAGATAGGAAAGATTTTCTCCTGGCAAGTTCCGGAAATAATGTAATCACTTTAAACAACTGATGGGAACGCTCTGTGCTGAGCTCTGTTGCCCTTTAGAACTATACTATGAAGCTGTGTATCAAAAATATTTTTTTCAGCTCTCAGTGGTAGGCTAGATACTATGTCAAAGAAAGTCACAAGAAGTTTATATACTATTGCCTCTACTCAGTCTAATCCCTCCACATAGACTTCTGATTCCCACCAAAATCTCAAGTGTCTTCTTTCAGCATTATTTGTCAGAATCTTTGTTCTCCAGTACAGTGTTTCCTTTCATTAAGTCACATTACAGTATCATCATTTCCACCTTTCTCTGCTGAGCATCTATCAGTATCTACATTTCACTTTTCCTCCAGTGCCTCTACTTGCCTTTCAGCTTTCATTATCCTCATTAGAAATACATCCATATTTTTGCTTTCATCTTTTCCTTTAAGGAGCTGAAGGATGACAAAACAGTTTTCAAAGGGAGTTGGGTCAAAGGGAGCATAACACATTTCTGATGAGGTTTTTCTACCATGCAAAACAGAGCAAAACAGGAAACAAGGGGAAACAAACTAGACCTGCATGGATTTTCCCACACACACCACAAATTGTTTTCTGAGAAAACATATCTTTTTATGGAGCGTGGTGAAGAATTTTGGAAATATTTTGAAGGAAAAATCTACAGTAACTCCATGGTTCCAGGTACAATTATATTGATTGGGCAACCTGGTCTAGTGGAGGGTGTCCCTGCCCATGGCAGGGGGTTGGAACTAGATGGTCTTTCAGGCCCCTTCCAACCCAAACCATTCTATGATTCAGTGATTGTAAACTTCTGGGATAGAGACTTTATATTCCTGTATACCCTGTTTAGCCCATTAAATAGTTCTTAAGTTCACAAAGTATCTTGAGAAGATCTTACTAAAACTGAGTAACTTCCATTTCCTACCAATAAGGCTAATAATTTTGTTCCTATGTCAAAATGTATTTGTAAAACTTGTCAATTTCTATTGCTGACTATATAGAAAATGAAAGCAGAAAAGAAATCCTATAAACACTGAGCACATGAAGCAAAAAATGTCCTTTTTCACGACTCCTGTATAAACATGTTTTGTCAACTGTTTCACCAATTACAGCAGAGTTGTAAATCTACCAGCATGTGCTAGCTTCAAGAATCTTTTCATTTTGCTCACAGCATCCAAGTGTGGAGTCAGAGATAATTCTTTTTTTCACATCACTCCTTATCTCAGGTAACATCTTTGCTACTCACAAAGTTAAGGAAATAATCTACCTTTTTCGAAGAAAAAAAAATCTGCTTTATAAACATTAAAAATAAAATGTTGGAACTTTTTAAAAATGGAAAATCAGTTAATTAAATCAAGAACCAATAGAAAAACACGTGCATAGGAAAGTTTCAAAAGATAGACCCTCATATAGAGCTGAGTCATGTTATTATAGGTAAATGGGTGTCCTGGCTCTGGCTGGGATAGGGTTAATGTCGCAAGGAGCCAGGCCAGGTGAGCCAGGCTGGCCGGGGGCTATTCCATACCCTGTGACGCCATGTCACCATAAAAGGGGGCGAGTCGGGGAGGGGCGGGTTCAGCGTGGCTCTGGGGTGGGCTGAGGGTCCGGTCGGCTGTGGGATCGGTAAATTGCTTTCTATTATCACTCATTGTGTATATTTGTTATCAGCACTGTTGTTGATTGTTTCCCTCTCCCTTGCTGTCCCAGTAAACTGTCCTTACCCCAACCCATGAGGCTTTTGCCTTTGTTTGTCCATTCTCCTCCCCTCCCCCGGCGGGGTGGGGGTGAGTGAGTGGCCGCGGGGTGCTCGGCTGGGGATAAACCACGTCAATGGCGTCTCCGAAATGAGACTTGCCTACTGCAAGACCTGTCCCAGAACATTTATGGCATCTGTAGTGGTAGGCCAAAGGTTGAGAAGCAGATTTAAGGGCTTCAAATATGGACTTCTGGATTTATGTTTTACGTAGGTTCCATTTTAGATACCTTCAGCCTTTTTTTTTTTTTTTTTTTTTTTCTGTATTATCTGTCCCAAAACAGAAAATAGTGCATCACTCCATTAGCTGCATTGCAGGTGCTTCTTGATTCTGAAATGCCAATGAGTAACTTCAGATATAAACCCTTATTCAGAATACTACAAGTATTATACTACAACTACTTCAGATACTCTCCAGTTCAGAGCTTGTATTCAATATTTAATGATATGAGTAAAAAAAAATTCAATATAGGGTGTAATAAGTAGTACATACAAGTTGCATGTTTTACACACATAGATAATTCTCTTGAAGACAATGGATCTGATTCCTTAGGTCACTTAAATACAATGGTCTTTGCATTTTAATTATATCATGGGTATTTACGGTATTTTCCCTAATTCTTCATCTACCAAAGGACCAAGGTCTTGATAATCTGGATGAAAATTACTATACATCTGTGTCTTCAGCCATTTTTTGTGATGGTTATTGCCAAATATACAGCTATTAGATAATACAAAAAAAAAAAAAAAAAAAAAAAAAAAATATTGCCAGAATAGATTTTCAATAAGTTAGATAAAAAGGGAGAGAAAAAGTAATAGTAACTACTTGTAAAGAGGCTCCATAAGAATGAAAGAATAGTCTTCCTGGGGTGATAACAAAGGTCCATCTAGTTTAATGTCCTGCCTCTGACTGTGGCCTGGAAAAATTCTTATGGGAAAACTGTAACAAAATGGGGTAAGAATAAGGTGATACTTCTCTCCCATAAATCCTCAAAAATGCCAATAGTGTGATGTTTAGGGAGTTCCTAAGCAAAATCTTGCTTCGGCGTCACGGATTTAATATCTTCTGTAGACTTTTCCCCAAGAATTTTTAGCTAACTCATATTTCTGGAAAGCAGAACATCCTGAGAAAATGAAATCTATGGCTTAATCTTAAATTGCATGAAATCCTTTTACTTAATTATGTTATTCTTGATTTCATGTGTCTGTATCATACCTCACTTCAGTCAATCATTCATTGTAAGCAGCATTCAAGAGATAGGTGTACTGTAGAACTATTCAGTGTCATAATTTGATTTTCCATTTTACTGTTTACCCCATTTTTACAGTTTCCAATTTTATTTTTGATCTGCATTTGACCATCGGATATGTGAAATGGTCTGTAAAAAAAGCCTCTTTCCTGAGTGTTTATACCTGATTTAGTACCTATTGTTGTTTGCAAATCAGAGTTGATTTTTCCCTTAATGTGCATTATTTTGCATTTATTCATATTGAATTTAATCTGCCTTATTGGCTGCTCCATACTGTTAAATCTTACTACAGATTCAGTTTTTATCAAGCTGAAGAGCTATATAACAGCACCAAATTTAAGGATCTTGCTGTTCACCCCCATCCTGAATTATGCGAGAGTATTTAAGCAACATAGATTCACGGACCAAGCCTTGTGGGGTAACTGCCTTACCTTCACCATTTTAGTAAGTGACCATTTAATTCTACTTTTAATTTCCACCCTTTAACCTATTATTAGTCATGAAATTCCCTCTTACTCATTGATGACCTTGTTTCTTTAAGAACCAATGGTGAAAGATCTAGTTGATAGTTTCTTAAAATCTTTGTAGGGTGTTTCAAGCAGATAACATGTACATTCTCACTGACAGTTAAAAAAAAAATACATCTACGACATCTGTGAATCAGACTTCCTTCTACAAATATCCTGTTTAGTCATAATCCCACATTATCATGTATAGTATGTATATTAATGTGTCTATGAATGATATTATTTAATATATTTTCTTTAACATTTGCCTGAAATAACAGTTAGACACAGTTTAGAAAACAGTCATTACATTAATTCATTCATCTGATAGTAAAGCCAATGTAAGCAGTAAGCTATACACTACAAACAAGATCAGCAATCTTATATTTGATTTCCTTTAAAACTCTTGGGCAAAAGTAATTTCATCCTGACAATACATAGCTATTAATTTGTTCTAAAACCTTTTATACTGACACTTTTGGGACAGTTCCTTAGACTTGACACCCATAAGGAAAAAAACTTCTATAATGTTAATTGGTAACATCAATACAGAGAATTGATTTAACTTTTATACAGTGGCCTTATCTTCTGATATTGTTCCTTTTACACATCAATCTTATGTTGTCTGTACAAATGCTTTGGCAGGGTTTCTGCTTCTGATGTGTTTAAATATATAAATATATATACATATACATAAAATTCTTTTTTATGCTGTTAGCAAATTGCTCCACAAGATCTTTTTTGGCCTGCCTTATTGTGTACTTAAGTTTAGCTTGCCAAAGTCTAGACTACCTTCTTCCATATTTTGGACACAGCTTCTGCTTTTCATTTTTAATGATTTCCCCACCCTTCTTGTTGAAACAGAACCATTGGCAGCAAGGAATGCAAGAGTCATAGGACCAGAAACCAAATAGACAAGAGATGCTTGAATCTAGCTTAACAGAAATGAGAGAAGCTGAGCTTCTGGTCTTTTTTCTTATAGGACTGCTTTACTTTTCTCTTATGATGATCTAATGTAAAATGCATACACTGTGCCAGAAGCAAGATCTAGAACCCCAGTCCATCTTCATCCCGGTGAGGGTTAGGCTTTCTTCTAGCCGTCTATTCTTCCGCATGGCCTAGTTGCTTAGCAAAGTGCTGGTCATCTCTTCATTTCAGAAATGCCCAGGTTGATTATCAACACACTCTGGCAGAGAGAATTAACCTCTCTCAAGACTTAAAATGAAGATTTCCCATTTTCAGGTATACTGGTTTTGGCTGGGATAATATTCTTCCTTGTAGCTTGTATGGTGCTGTGTTTTGGATTTGTGACCAAAAATGGTGTTGATAACACATCAATGTTTTAGCTGTTGCTGAGCAGTGCTTACACAGGATGAAAGCCTCCTCTGTTCCTCACGCATTGTCCTGACAGTGAGTAGGCTGGGGGTGCACCAGAAGTTGGGAGAGGACACTGACCCCAACTGACCAAAGGGATATGACATCATGCTCATCAATAAAAGGTAGGGAAAGGAGGAGGAAAGGGGTATTTTTGGAGTTACAGTATTTGTCTTCCCAAGTAACTATTAGGCACGGTGGAGCTCTGCTTTCCTGGAGATGGCTGAACACCTGCCTGCCAATGGGAAGTGGTGAGCTAATTCATTATTTTGCTTTGGGTTTGTGCACGTTTTTTGCTTTATCTATTGAACTGTCTTTATTTCAAACCACAAGTTTTCTTACTTTTGCCTTTCTGATTCTCTTCCCCATCCCGGTGGAGGGGAGTGAGCAAGCAGCTGCATGGAGCTGTGGTGCTTGTTAGCGTTAAACCACAACATGGAACAAAAGTTCTGTCAGATTACTAAGAACAGGACAAGCCTCAATTTTAATACAGATACAAAGAGACAAGGGTCATTTGTTCATGGGGAAACCTAGTTTATTCTCCACTGGAGCTTTCTAGAAGGGATTTAAGAAATGGGCTGTATAGTGATGATGAAAATAAGTGTTCACAATCACTGAATTATCTAGGCACAATGGCTGTGTCTGTGCCAATTAAAAAATGTCTGGTGCTTGAACACTGGCATAGATGATGTGTACAGTAGATTTTTTACTTAAGTTTTTACCAATTTTTCATTTTTGGCTGTTTTGTTTATTACTATATATGTTGTGTGTACTTTTTACGAATAGTATTACATAGTCCTGGACTTTTAATTTTTATATTATGCAGTTTCCATGCCTGCTGCTTTTTTAACATCTAATCTTTCATTTTTCATCTCATGTAAGTGAAACACACTAAGTGTACTTAGTTACACAGCTAAGTGTAAGCACAACTAAAAGCTTTGAATATTAGACAATTTTTGCATAAAAGACCATCACTTATTTGTTACTAGTGAAGGAGTAGTCAAAGTAAAGAACACCACATGAGTGTTTAATAAAAAACTTGGTTGGAGACAATAATACAAGAGAAAACGAGTAAAAAACCCAGTAAAGCTCTTAGCAACTATTTAATGATCAAAATCTTTGTTATCTCCTTGCGCATAACTAAGGGGAACACAGCTTCCAACTCCTGTCCCCAGAAATCAATGCTGTAAGAGTACAGGTATCAGACACATAACTATGGGCAGCATTTTACTCCTGTTCAGTGCTTCTGTGCAGGTGAGTGACAAGTTATTAGAATACATCTTCACTGCCACTGGCTGGAGAGGCTTGGCAAAACAGTCTTTTCGGGAGCTGAGAAGTACAGACTGTATGTTTTCCAGTAGTATGAGCATTTTTGTTTTCTGTTTTATAACTTGGCTTGATCTGCTTTGTACTCTTACATTTTGATAGATCACCACAGGTTTTATTTATCTCATAACATTGTGTGGCTATAAGCATGATTTTGAAGTGAAGGTGACTTATATTGAGCAAATTGTCTCCTTTGGGAGTTGTGAATACCCTATACAGTGGATTCATTTAAGGTGCCTGTCAACCAAGGAGAAGACAGGGACATCTCTAGAACTAAAGGCTGTAGTTTGCTTTTCTTCAGTGTCAGAGAAGTGAAATGGCCTCAGATCACTCTCCTTTGATCCTCTAATTCTTAGCTAATCTTTTTGATATATATCTTTTTTCTACACATTTTAAAAATAGAACAAACTATGCAAAAGTCTTTCTTGCCTTTTAAATCTGCCACTCTCCAGAAAGCTAAATACTAGCATTATTATACAGTCAAGTCCCGCAGTAAACTCTGATGTGCCTGTATCAGTGTTTCAGTTTGGATCAAGAGGATTTTTAAACCAATCTCTCCATTGTCCCCACTAACCACGTTTTGCTTCACATCATGGAGTACTCTCAGCACACACAAATCAGGAGTCTTTCAGGATGAAAGTAAACTGAGGCTTCCAATGGACTCCAGGTGTAACTGAGCCTTCAGACATTCATGGGTCAAGCTAGTCTGAGATAAAAAAAATTCGTAACGTGTATAGAATAGGCATCAGGTCCTCAGACCAACTTTTTTGCTCTCCTTATCCTCTTCTAGTGGTCCAGACTTGTTAGTCATGTAGATGTTACCATTAAGGATGTATTAACATGCATTTTAGTAGCAAAACTTCTCTTCCTGACTGAACAAGTCAAAAAGCTTAACCATGATAGATTCAGAAACATTGAAAAGATTGTTTTATTACATAATAATTCTATTAAAATTCATAAAAATAATAAAGTTACTGTGATATAACATAGCTGATAAAAGTCTATACCAATACACAGCATGATTAGATGAACATTTTTTGTCTATGGCTGCAAATGGCTTAATGTTATGTAATTCTGCGTCCCTTGTGGCATCCAAATATGAAAAGAAAAAGATAAAATCCATACATTCAAAATAACACGCTTGTGCATTGTCCTGATATATGTACTATTATGCCAAAGAAAATGGTTTTGTTTGTTTTCATTTACATTTTAAAATATATAAAAAAACAATTGAATCTAATATAGAATAATATATTCTAGTCCTTGAAACATCAACCAAAATGTATCACGTTATTTACATTCTACAAAAATATATGTAACAAGCTTGCTCTTCTTTTTATTATGATTGTCAGTGCTCTTTTATTATCTGTAATTCTTTGACTTTTTAATAAGCACAATTTTATTGCTGCTTGCCATTAAAATAGCTCAGATTTTCTAAGCTTTCCTTCTCAGAATCATGTAAGTTATCTAGCCAATAAAGTACATTTATCTATGCTGAGAACCACAGACTAAACCTTTTGGTAGTGTTAGAAGGAATTCTTATTTTCCAGTACTAACTATTTTCCTAAAACTATTCCAGAAAGTAAATGGTTTTGACATTTGTCTTTCAAACCATGAAGTTTTCTGAAGAGTTTTGTTCTTCCGAAATTACTAAGCACTGTGTCCAAACTCTGAGATGGTAGCGTGGTACAACAACTGTGAAGTTATTCAGAACTCAGAAACACCTAGCTTCACTAATTTCCTTTTACCACATAAAACAGTACTTCCTGCAAACATTTCACACAGTCTATCAGTTAATCCAGCTTTCTTTTATAAAGTGTCCTTCATGGAAAAATGCTAAGCACAATGCTAATTTAATATAAAATCAGAAGCAATAAATATTATAAAGAATAAAGCAAACACAGAGTTAACTCTGCCTTACAACTGGACAGTAATTTTGATGTTTTCTTGTACACCTAGACCATATCGATGTCAAACAGGAAGGAATTTATCAGATTATAATTTAAAATTTCTAAATTTTTGTCTTAGATCTGACCAGAAAGAAAACAGCCCCAGTTTAATCCTGAATTCTTTTAACATCAGATAGTAAAAACATTCTTAGTGCTGTATGATCAAGACTTCTAATGAAAGTTCAATAATGCCAAGGTCATAGTCATTATTTGAGGGAGTTAAAAGAGCTGCCGCTTGCAGATACAAGCATGAATTATACCTGAGATATCCATGTCGAAGAACCAGTCAATAGCAACTCAGTTTTATCTCTCCTAAGTTCAAGCAATTTTGAAGACACACGTTGTGGAAGCCCCCTCCCTGGATGTGGATGGCCCCTCCCTGGAAGTGTTCAAGGCCGGGTTGGATGGGGCTTTAGGCAACCTGGTCTAGTGGTGGGTCTCCTTGTTCATGGTAGAAGGATTGGAACTAGATGATCTTTAAGGTCCTGTCCAACACAAACCATTCGGTGATTCTATTCCAGGATTCTATGCTTGAGTAACACAAGCAATTACACAAATCATCAAGCAGCTTCCCAGGACTGCAAAGATTGGAACAAATGTTCCAGTGTGCTATCAGCACACATATGAGACATGAGGCCATGACAATGACTAGAATTATTCTGTGGAAACAGGCAAATATGAAGCAAAAGAGAATCCCAAGGAGATAGTGAGAGGCAGAGGGGATGAATAGGAACTGAAAAAAAAAAAAA
>VXBL01001071.1:307725-334300 GCA_013400195.1 Aramus guarauna
AGGAAAAAAAAGAAAAAAAAAAAAAAAAAAAAAAAAAGTTCAAATATTAATTCCTTAGAGCAACAAATTGAATTTGCCAGAAGGAAAATCTAAACCAGGTCAAGTTAATCAAATTAAAAATAAAATCATGGTCTGTAGTATGATAAACAGAAGGAAAAGNATAAACAGAAGGAAAAGGTTTTTTTGTCAAAAAAAAAAAAAAAACAAAAAACTTACCTCAAAAGTAAATATGTATTTTCACTGCAAATCCAAAACATGCCAGGTTGATGAACTTCTTGAATATCGTAATTTAAAATGTTCAAATTATTAAAATATTGCAGATAGTCTACTGCATAAATCTTTTTTTTTTTTTTTTTTTTTTTTAACTATGTTTCTCATTTAAAGACTTGAAGAATGAGGAAATCAGTTCCTCTGGATATGTATTAAAAACTTTAATGCTGAAATTCTATGGCCTGCAATATGGAGGTCAGACTAGTCAATAATGATTGACTAGTCCATAATGATTGGCTTTGAAAGCTATGAAGTAAAACTAATATAGATGCACTAGGTTAAAAATACATCTAATTCATAGACAATATTTTTTTTTCCTTAATCACAATATTCAGACTACTGTTATATATAGTCTTGTAAGCAACTGGCTCCCATCATATCTGGGTGTCATACTTTACAGTCCAGTCATAGAAGTAATAAGCAGAGTTGTTAGGAAGTCCTAACAGGATTTGGGTCTTGTTCAGACAGCTGAAGCAGTGGTGAACAGTTCTGGACTTCCTAAAAATTTTTTCCTTTCAGAAATGGGAGAAGAGTGGCAGCAGTTAGCAGAGCTGCTCAGGGCTGGTATCTATAAAACTTACATCTAAGGCTACTGCTAACATGACTCACCTGTGAGATACATTGCCTTAGCCTGAAAACCAGATATGATGCTGACTGCATCACCTTATGTGGGACAGTAGCTATAGACATTGCCCCCTCTTAACCACTTTACATGATAAGCTTCTTAGATCTATAGGAACGTTATATTACATTTTGTGGTAGTATTCTCAGGGCTTATTCTTGCAATGATACCCTACATGTAAATGGTGAAATCACTGAAGAGTAATGGCTGAAGTTTTCACCATGTCCAAAAAAGGGCAACAAAGCTGGTGAAGGTTCTAGAGCACAAGTCTTATGAGGAGCGGCTGACGGAACTGGGGTTGTTTAGTCTGGAGAGGAGGAGGCTGAGGGAAGACCTCATCGCTCTCTACAGCTACCTGAAAGGAGGTTGTAGCCAGGTGGGTGTCAGCCTCTTTTCCCAACAAGCGATGGGATGAGAAGAAATGGCCTCAAGTTATGCCAGGAGAGGTTTAGGCTGGATACTAGGAAAGAGTTCTTCACTGAAAGAAAGGGTTGTTAATCATTGGAAAAGGCTGCTCAGGGAAGTGGTTGGATACCTGGAGGTATTTAAAAGATGCATAGATGTCGTGCTTTTAGGGACATGGTTTAGTGGTGGGCTTGGCAGTGTTAGGTTAGGGGCTGGACTCTATGATCTTAAGGGTCCTTTCCAACCTAAATAATTCTAAGATTCTATGAAGTTTTATCTCTCCCTACAGCTATCCATTTAAACAGAAAAACAATTCAATTCTTGTGAAGGGTTTACTTTTCTTCTTTTAAGTTAGAACCACATATCACCTGATTCCTGCAGAGTATTAAGAAGATCTTTTTAGTCTCAGGACCAGTCACAGATATGTTTTCTAAAATTCAAGCTATTCAAGAAACAAATAAAATACATAAGCAGGAAATGTTATGCATAGTATTTTTCAGGATATGTAGCACAGTCTTAAGGCACATATGCATACAAAACATGTAAATGTTTTGAGACTTCTAATTGAAATATCAACATATTAAAGCACTGGAAATATTAACTTTATGGGCACTGCCTCTAAAATAGGACAGAATTTTACATAACTGATGCAGCAATATCAAAGATGAATAATTCTTAGATAGTACTGAGAGTCAAATATTAAAAAATAAAATTTTCTTAGAAGAGGGCTATCTTCTCCTATTTGCATTCTGATTAGAGATCTAATGTCTTCATTAGTCACAGATATTTCATTAGTCACAGATATCCTGCTCTATAATATTAAAAAATTCCAACATTTGGAGTCAATCCAGCAGTGTTATGCAACAATAGCAGTGCAAAAAAATCATCTTAGGTACTAAACACAACCACTGCTGGAATATGGGCATTTTATTTTTTTAAACAAATGCTGCAGAAACAGGCAAAAAGAAGCCTATAGCTCTGAGTTTGTTCTGACTTTTTCCACTGATTTCTTTTCAGTCAAATATTCATGTCTGTATGCTCTGAAGAGTTTAACACAATTCACCTCTATTAACATATTTTTATCCCGTTATTTGATGATTCCAAAATTAAAAATTTAAACAAGCTAACACAGAAAATCCTTTCATGGTAAACAAGCACCATGTCTGCTGGCAAGCTGAGGCGCTTGAAGCATCCCCCTTGAAGCTGTGTATGCCTTGAAGGTGCCCATCTGGTTCTTCAGTCTCTTCTTAAGAAAAAAATTCATGTCTTTTCCCAAGGGGAACCCTGTTCAGTTGTTCACAGCTTTAGAGTAATTTCCTCATTAAGTAAGAAGGTAACCTGGTCAGGATCCTTTGTGAGGC
This sequence comes from Aramus guarauna, assembly GCA_013400195.1. Taxonomy (NCBI): domain Eukaryota; kingdom Metazoa; phylum Chordata; class Aves; order Gruiformes; family Aramidae; genus Aramus; species Aramus guarauna. Next base: position 310,384 of record VXBL01001071.1, read on the forward strand.
AATAACTGTTTAGTTAAAATTAAGGAAGATGTTCAGTTAATATCTTGGTAAAATGGGGATTGAATGGCTGAGGCGTTTGGTAACAGGACAGTGAAAATTTCATTGCAATGCCAAACAATTCAAGATGGTTGTGATGAAAAACTCGTTAGCCTCTAATAAGCATTACTACATAATATTTGTAGGGTGTCCAAAGTTGCAACATGATGCTGAATGCAGCAGTTACCAGTCCAGAAATTTACAATACAATGATAGATTTAAGCACTCGTTATGCCCTACTACTATTAGTAAGACTCCAAGTGGATGACAAATGCAGACTGGGAGATCAGAGTGTGAAAAAAAGGGGGAAAAAAAAAAAAAAGCAAAACACAAATTAAATCCCAGAATAAGACTAGATGGGGACTATTAGAGATATTTTAAATTCATTCCTCCATGAGAAAAACATATGTAAAGCTTCAGCTGCATTTCTCAAAGCAGTCCCAGCAGCACTGATATTCCCAGAACAAGTTCATTTCGTGCCATTTTGGCACAATTACCACAAAAGCCAAGAATGGAAGGAATACGGATACAGAACTACCGCCTTGCTAAAGGGTCCCTTTGTACAAGCACGTAGGCAAGGCTACATGAGGGAAGCTTGTTGGCTGTTGCTCATTCTTTACCTGTACTACTTCTATAATTTAAAAAGAGGAGTTTCATCTGCAGGCCATCCGTCTGGTGTAGCATAGAAGCATTAAATTCAGAATGAAACATTAAAACATAAGAGGAGGGCAAGCACTGAACCCCAAGGCAAAACAGGAGCAGCATAGTCCTTATGGACATGTAGAATACAACACTTGTTTGCCCTCCAAATGAGCTGGAACGAACCTTTATCCAGGCTAATGCATGACTTGTAGGAGAAGGGAGACAACACATGAGAAAATTTCTAATTACTGTTAAACACAGGTGTTGAACACCATTGAATTTCTGTTTCGTGGGGATTGAATCCAGAAGTAACAAACAGATGACTTTAAGCTCTCTTTTTTAAATTTTCTTCTGTGACCTTTGTAACAAACATTCGAGCATCTAATTTTCTTTCTATTGTGCCTTTTCTAGACCTGAAATAGTACTTATTTACCCCCTTTACAGCTGTCTAGAAGTAGAATTTAGTTAAAATTTCTGCAGCTTTGTATCTACATACACATGCAATGTTTTTCTCTGGTGCAGAATCTATGCCTGATTTATAATAATAATAATTTAAAAATATAATAACTGTTCATAGGCAAGGTAAAATTTACTACTGTACCTGCAGTTAGAAATACAAAATGAAAGTACAAGTCCCTGAACTGGCATGTTGGAACTCACAGCATTTCATAATGCATACACTGTGAAATTGTATTTAAAAAAAAAAAAATCCTTATCATCAGTTGTTTTTTTTTGTTGTTGTTGTTGTTTTAAAAAGTAGCTAAAAATCCAAACCAAAAGAGAATCTACAAGGAAATGTAATTTTTTTGCTCAGTTGTTGTTGCCTGTGGATTGTATGGCCCAACACAGTCAGCAGATATTTTTAAAGGCAGAAAAGATGCTATACAATAGTAATTTGAAAGAAAGAAATTGCATATAAATTTGATACAATGGGACATAATGTATTTGGGAAAAACAGTGCAGAGGCTTTGTAAAGAAAGGAAGTTTAATAAGGATGACACTTAGAAACCATTGAAATTCATAGGGAAATTATTTATTCCCCAAACCTTAATAACTTCAGCAAAAGTTAATAGCTGTATCAGTAATTGTTTTATTTACTTCCACAAATACAAAACCACATAATAGAAGCATGCTTGGTTTCAAGCATAACATCTAAAGAAGGACTGAAAATGCACGCTCCCACCCAACCAAGGATAGCTGACATACTGAAGTAAATAGAATCATAGAATGGTTTGGGTTGGAAAGGACCTTAAAGACCATCTTGTTCCAACGCCCCTGCCATGGGCAGGTTCACCCTCCACTAGACCACATTGCCCAAAGCCCCATCCAACCTGGTCTTAAACACTTCCAGGGAAGGGGCATCCACAACCTCTCTGGGCAACCTGTGCCAGTGCCTCACCACTCTCACAGTAAAGAATTTCTTCTTAGACAGTAATCAGTGAAGAGTATCCACATCTGAAAGGTAGTACTGATCTCACTTGACTTAAGGGGACTAAAAGTTTGGCATCAGTGTCTGAGCTACTAACCCAAAGCTGTCTTAAACTCAACTGAAAAGAAAAACAAAACAAAACAGAACACCACACCAAACAACCCACACCAAAATAAATGTCCAATATATTGAGCAATGACTAAGAACAAATTAATAGAGTGCAGTATAAGCTAGACTCCTTTTTTAGCATATGGGATAAATAATTATTGCAGCAGGATAGAGACTATAATGTCTTTTTTTGTTATATTTTGGACTGTATAAGCATGTTAGATGCACCTAACAACATCTGCAGTATCCTCCTCCATTTGCAGCTGATGTAAAAGAATGACTAATTTTTAGATCCCAGCATGTACAGTTTTCTAGCTCCCTGAAGATCAATCAAATTAGTTCTTCATGTGGGAAAATCTCTAGGCACCTGAGAAATGCTAGAGGATAAAGCACCTTCAGATACATATACACCTTCCTTAACACTAGACAGAAGATAAATTGGGATTTTTAAGTTAACTGTTTAGATGTCTGCATCTCCTAATAGATCTGTCATATGAGGACTTCTAAAACACCCTAAGAATCTAACTGCAGGTTTTTTTAAATCTGTCCTAAGTGATCTCTTCAATGTCCAAACCAACTCTGAGGCAAATCAGGGGAAAAACTTCTCTTTTACTCAAAGTTCTGGGTAAGTAAACATGTCACCAAATCCTCTTTTATCGCACACTGTAATAATCTTCAATAAAGTCCCAAACACTTGCAAAACAGTTTTTTTTTTCATGAACTTATGTTCTGCAACATTACTTTTTAAAAAAGAATAACCAACATTGTTCTTTGATCAACAGATGCAGTGCAATACACAATCTGCTTGCTGTAGGCCTCAGGAAATCAACTTTCTCACCTCTGAGAAGTGGTTCTCTTTCTTATCTTTCCTTAGATGGTTTTATTTTGTCCTCATTTTGTACTGTAGTGAAAGTAAAAAAGGAAAAACAATTTATGAGTGGCAATTACATAGATTGCAACAGCTATATTTTCCATTACCATCTGGCTTCTCTTATCCTTATAAGTTAGACAGTAGAAAGATAAGCAATAGAATTAAAATGAATAAATCTTTTGTTGATCTTCAGAAAAAATAATGATTGTATCATTATGAAAATGGTGCTTCTTTTCAAAATGTCACACATAATTGTGCATAGCCAGAGTTAAATGAACCAGTAAATGGATTGGCGTTAATAATTATATTGGATATGCATGCAATTTCAAGTATTAACTAATAAAAATGATTGATAATTTTTAGATAATTGCATTTAAGAATATGAAAGAAGTTTTAACAAAATGTGACTTGTAGCTTTTTAGAGAAGTTAATTAAATACTTGTTAAACATAATAATAATTTATTATATCACTGGTGTTTTATGAATAAAATAAAATAAAAAGAGAATAATCTGCAATTTTTATAGTGCTGGAGTGTCACAGGCCTGTAAACATAAATTTCAAATCATTATGATTGTTCTTGTCTTCTGTCCATACTCTCAATCTGATTCCTGAAATTTTTTATGCTTTTATGTTCATTAATCCACAGTGACAGTTCTGTCTTTACATCTCATTACAGGCTTATTGGGTAAAATGTAAAATAAAATAAGGAAAATATAATAGTGAAATAAAAATATAGTAGCATTAGAAAGCATTTTCAAGACTCCTGACCTTGAAGATTTATCTGAGATACTTTAAAAAGTAGATGAAGCTTTTTATATTGCAATAAACAAAATCATTGGTTTTAACTTGATTTGTTAAGAGCTATTAAGGGTTCATCTCAGTAATGTCAATTATTGAAGTAATTGTTGCATCAAATAATATCTCTGCTTTTCAGGGACTGTGGCATGTTTCTAACAACACTTCCTGAATAAGGTGGGGAGGAATGTTCTTTATAGTTACAAATTCACAATTTAATTCATAAAAATACAAAGATAAACCTCCAAAATCTTTTTACAAACCACTGTAGTCAGCTTCTATACATTTATGAAGAAGAGAGCAACAAAGCCTTTCCCACAAGAAACTTCAAAAAAAAAAAAAAAAATGTCCCTTACTAAGCTTTCTTTGCCATATTAGGGATTTAAAATACCATAAATTTTTCAAAAGGAGGCAAGACTTGGGAATTTTCACCACCAGAATTTGATACTCATTAGTCACAAATTAAAGCTCTCTGAACTTCTTCAGTTCAGTGAATTTATTTACCTAAAATGTAGGGAATTTTTGACATACTGTATCTTCCAACACATTGTGTATCTAACACTGTCCCTGGAGAAGCAGAGTGTGACCCGTCTTCATATTTCCACTCCCTCCACATATTTCAGCAATCAATTATCATAGCCTATCCCTATATTTGTAATGTTACAAACAAAAATTACTAAAGGAACATGCTGGTCAGGTATCAGAATGAGGTATTCAGAAGTTACGAAGTGCTGAAATCTTCATTCATCTCTCTTCACTCTATACTTCATGATGCAGTTCATAATTATGTAACGAGATAATATTTTTGCACAAGTTCATTCATCATTCCAAATAGAGAATGGATAATGTTCAGTAATTCAGCAACTGAGCAAAAATCTTTCACTAAGCTGGCTTTGGTTCCTTAGCTTTGGTGCTAAGTCGTAGGAGACCAAGACTTGGTGTTCACTTCTCTTAAGGAAAAAGGAAGGAGCATTTGAACACCTGACAGCCACCTCTTCAATTGGTGTTATAACCAGCAAGCTACAGAATATTTGGAAAAGTTGAAAAAAGTTTTCAGTGCATCTTCTTGACATTGTTCAATTTTGATAAGTAAAACCATGGGAGAAGGGACAAGAATTTATGTGAACATCTTAGCCACCTGCCTAAGGAATGGTCCCTTCACTTTGTATTTCAAAGAGTACTGAATTATTTTAAGTGAGGAACTACTCCAAGCACTGGGGTAGAAGTAGCCTTACCTTAAATCCCTATGGGCCAAAACATAGGGCGTACAGCAAGGAATATTTAAATAATTGAAGACATGTATATTTAAGAAATATAGAAACATTGATTAATATTATATTCCTTACTTTCATTACATTCTTTAAATTCCTTATTTTTATATTTAAGGAGTAATAGGAAAATTTAAATATCTTACATTCTTAAGTATGGTAGATATGGTACTTGTAGCTTGCTTGGTAGATACTTATTCAGGTGATGAAGCACTTAGGTTTCAGTCTCTGCCCCAGTGAAGGTTTAGATTTTGCAAAGGAGAAAAAAAAAATCATCAAGCAGTCAAATCTCTCCAAGAAAGTATCAATGACAGAATTTAGGCTGAAGCAAGTGATGTCTGGTGACAAAGCAGTCTCTGCTGAAGACATTTGGCAGTGGAGCAATCTTCCAGAGGCAGTAAAGCAATCTGTATATCTGACTATCTTCAGGGAATGTTTTTCTTTTACCCTTTTTTGAGCACAGAAGAGCAGAGGAGGAACGAGGGAACAGAACAGGAGACATGGATTTTTCCCTACCTGCTCTTCTAAGGGAAAAATAGCCTTTCTCCTCCTAAGCAGAATTCTGACCCTTTGAATGAATAAGTCATATATCTCTCATAAATGTCTGACTTATAGATCCCCTTATATCAGTAGCATAGTTAGATTGGTTTGGAAATATTGATCATGTAATCGCATTAAGGACGGGGAAAAAAAAAAAAAAGAGAGGAGGCCCATGTGTATTTACATATATATGAAGTTGAAACACTTTGGTTTTTTTCTTCAGATTTGACACTAAAAGACCACTCATATACATTTTTTGAGTGTTTGACAATAATTATTCTCTTAATAGTAACAGCACACATACATTACTATTCAGAATATTGTAACCTTACTGACCAGAAGCCTTAAATACTCAAAGGCAGACAATAGCTTTCCTGAGTTTACCAAATGGCAAAAAAGGAGGAGCTCAGAGAAGCTTTCCACTTCTCACCCTGAGGGACAAAATTTTATCCTTTTCCCAAGGAACTATTAGACAAAGAGATCTTGCAATATTTCTGAACAACCGTCAGATTCTGATTATTTCAGAAAAAAGGTAGAGAAGAAATTCCAGATTCTCAAGAGATACAGAGATTTCTTCCCCAGTAATCCATATGTTCTACACTGTGTGTGACCTAGGGCAGCTACCTAAAATGCCTGGGAACTTTTGACAGGGAAGTGTGTTTTCTCAGCTAGGCAGTACTTGGAGTTCTATAAATTGCAATCAGTATTTTAAATGACTGTCACAGAGGCTGCTGTAGATGTAACGAGGTATCTACAAAACTGAAACAAGAATGCAGAAATCATTCTGCACAGTAAAACAAAGCCACAGTAAAACAAAAACAGTGTGAGAGGAAAAAAAAAGTTGATGGTAATTCTGTACCCAAAAAAGCAATACAGTCCCATTAAAAGGCAGTATTAAGAATCAGCAAAGATTGGCTTTATGATACTATAGATTTCAGAATAGTTTTTCTGAGCCTCAGGATATTTCAAATTTGGAAATACTAACAGAGTAAGATAAATGAAATATGATGAAAGTAACAACAGTGAAATTAATAAAGCCTCTGTACTGACTAGTTGTTTTTTTTCTTTCTTAGGAAAAGACTTAGCTCTTTAATTAATCCTGTATTTTACACTTTGTCAAGCACATGACTAATATCACTACTCATTATCCCATATATCTCAAATTTTTAATAACTAATTACAGATATATATTGGGCAGGTTATGGATATTTTAACAGAGCAGTTATATCACACCAACCAACAACAAACATACTGTTGAGGTTAGGGTGAGTGTTTCAAATGTGTAAACTCAGAAGGATCAAAGTACATAAACAAGCTTGAGCACTGGACCTGTTCTTATTTAATTGTATGTTGTGAACATAAGGAAACATTTGTACAGCACTTAAAAGAGTTGAACTTTTAATAACTATACATGTGCATAAACTAAGTTGATCTGATCAGCTACTTTTGTATAAATTTACAAAGGTCAGTGAGAATTGCACCTGTCTGATAATATTACTTCTTTATTTACCATTTATCTACAGAATTTACATTGTTGTTTTTGCTATTTACAGTGCAAGATCACTGAGCCTTCATTTTATCATGTGCTGTAGAGCACATAAATAAAAATAATCAAATCATTATTTTATGATAGTTTATATCCCAAGCAAGCACAGTAGTCTTTAGCAGAAATAGCTGTACAGATTCCGTGAAGAGGTTATACCATATGGACTGAAGGGAAATTTGTTACTCTTGCAATAAACTCAGAACAATGACATGAAAACAGATTTATCATTTTGAAGTAAGATCAAGGACAGCTCTATGGAGAATTTTTTTTCCCTTACCAGTGCATAATGAAAAGGATTTGCATAGTGTGAGTGCATAAAATATCTCTACAAATCACCTTAAATGCAGATCTCCATACAAGGCACAAAAAAAATGGAGGTTAAAAATATACTGTGAAAACTTTACAGGCTTTGACCCACAAAAGGTATCTGACCTTATTATTTGCCAGCCTATAGAAATGAATCATTATGTAATCCTGTAATTACTTTATCAGAATGATGTCATTCAGCAAAGTGTTGACACATGCTCATATTTAACTTTCAACAGACTTATCACTATGCAGTTTTTGCTTTTGCTTTTTTTTTTTCTCACTTACCTTGATAAAGCATAAAAGTAAAATGTTAACATGAGTCTTGAAAGTTCAATTTCCACCTTGATAATGCATTTGGCTCAGAAATGACATATACTTGGCACTATTCTGCTTCATCAGTGTTAATCATATTTTCTTTCAGCTTATCTTCAAAGATTTCATCTGTCTTATACATTCAGTACTTCTGGTTTCAAAGTATTTTTTTATTTTCTTATCTTTTTTTTAAGTTCTTCATTGCTGGTTATTTAGGCATCTCCCAAAAGAAATCTAATCTATATAATATAGAGTTCACCTTCAAAGCATATTAGATCACCCTGTACTTTTTGTTACAGAACATAAAAATGTAAAGTCAAAATGGCTAAATTGTATTTCAATCAGGATTCCTGCTATAAAGTCAAAAAAGTCCATCATCATTACCAGAAGTACAGTTAGCAAAGCAATAAGGAATTCAGAAAGGTAATTTTTAGAGGATGTATTTTTTGAAGTACTGTGCCACAACCAGTAGAGTGCAGAACAATTTTGTTCTCACCCAGGATTCTGTGGGACATTAACTGCCTTTAATTTTATGATGTGATATATGATAGTCAGAAATAAAGTACACATAAATTCTTAAATGTCAATGTATACAGCACTTTGTAAACAAGAAACACAGCCGGGAAGTATGTTTTTTTTCTGGGAACAATCCCCAGGCTTAAAAAAATGAAAAGGGAGAGCTGCCATCTTCTGTCTGATTTGCAACCACTACAAAGAAGGCATATTTATTTGTAAGTAATATCCCACTGAATTCCAGATTTATAGATGCCTGGTCTTTATGCAATTAATGAAAATTAGATATAGGGACAGAGCAATTTTTTCTTCACATTAGACAATAATAAGTGATCTACATATAACCAGAAGATACACATATAAACGTAACCAAAAATTTCACTCCTGGCATTCCCAATGGTAATTTGGCATGAGTTTATCAGAAATCTGTGAAATATATAGGTTTTATGCTTGCTACAGCTGCCCCAGGATGTCCTACTTTTCAGGAAAATACTATTGATTCACGAGTAATGTACAGATGATGTGTTGAGTGTTGGGTTCAAATCAAATAGATTTAAGTGAAGATTTCAGCAGAATTGAAATTCACCCAGGCAAGGAGAAAGCTGTTTGTGCAAGTGTTTTGAAGAAGCATTGTTATTTCCATCAATGTTTTAGATGTTTTTATACCTATTCATTAACAAGTAATTACATAATAATGACCCATTAGCTAGAAGGCAGTAGGTGTCTCCCTCTAGGCCTGATGTACAAATGCCTTGTTCATTGCCATCTAGAAAATCTAATTCTTTTCTGTGTGCAGTAGGTACAGAGTGTGCTTACTCTGGGCACTTCATCAGTCAGTGAAGAGAGAGAAACACCTCCAGGAAATAATTCAGCCTATCTGAGATATGAATCCCCAAAAATATTTTAAAGAGTTCACCAATCTCAACTAATTGTAGAGATCAAAAAAAAAGGGATTACATTTTGCATCAAGAGACTTAACATGGAGGCACTGCCATGATGCTTTCAATTCTCAAGAACCTACTTCAAGCCTGGTACGAAGACCAAGCAAGCACCTGCTCCTGAAGCAATGTCAAAAAGTGATCTGAGCCCTGCAGCAAACATCACAGACTGTAAATAACATGAAACAGATTTGTGTAACAGGTAGTTTATGAAGCATAACTGAAACTCTTTCTTAATTTTTCTGAAGATAAAAATCAAAACTTTGCTTTTGCTTCAGGAGAGAGGGAGGAACTTGGCCTTCCAAGTCAGTAACAGGGTTTCAATAGTGCTGACACACACATCTGATTTTTTTCAGCTGGTGTGAGGTGGCGTGGTAAGCTTCAATGTTAAGATTCTTAAAAATACTGAAACAGGTCCTCAAAAATACAAAAAAAAAAAAAATATATATATATATCACATGTAATATATAAAACCCTTAATTTCCCAAATGAACAAGGGTGTCTGTAGCACTTTATCCTTGCATCCATATTGGAAAGGTAGCCATCTGCTCAGAAGCCACCATTTTGTGGTGGTTATATTACAAACTACTGCTTTGTCAACCCAGCCATAAAGAAAGGAAAATTATTATAGTGGCCATAAGGAGTTGTATGCAAAATTTATGGCACCCCAAAGTTTAAGGAGCATAAAAGCAATCATTTTAGCTCAGGCCACAAATCCATCTTGCCCAGCATCCTGTCACTGAAAGAGGCCCGTTGTATGTTGAATGCCTGTTGAATGCCTGAGGGCAGGGCTGACATACACGATATTGTACCAGACTGTACACTTACCCTTTTCCCAATGAACTGGCCCTCTCATGGAACTGTCATCTCGTTTGTCTTATGTTGACTCCTGAATAGTTTCTTGTACAAAATTCCTGAGGAAAATCATAGAAAGGAATAACCTGGTATATATTACTTCATTAACAAAGATATATGAATTGAAAACTTATTTCAGGGCTATAGCTTTTTTCCACAAAACAACAACAACAACCAAAAAAACCCCAAACCCACAAAACACTAAGAATATTATTTATTTGTGAGCATAATAATTTTGACAGAAGCATAAACTTATACAGCTAGTTCTGAAAGGAATAATATCTATGTCTGATTTACCATTCAAAACATTTTGGTTCGAATTTTACTTCAGTATTTTGTTTTATTAACAAAAATTAGCACTGAAAAACAAAGACCACACAGTCCATTTTACATCGCCTACATCTGTCTCTAAGAGGAACAGAAAAGGTAGATCAGGGACAATAATGACAGAATATGATTTAAGGAAGTACTATGTTTTGCTCAGTGTGATTTGTAGAATCTTAGCCATTATTCAGACAAAAGGTAGGTACCTACAAAAATGCCTGCAAATCCCCAAAGTTTCATATATTTCATAAAGAAATGGTGTGTAGCCAACAGTTCCTAGTATTTCATTTGTAAATCTTTGGTTAAAATCTTTTAGACAGGAATCTGGCAGTGCAAGTAATATTGTTTGACTTGTACCAAAGTTATCGCTTTTTTCTATTTTTCCTTCTTTTGCATTTAAAAATTTATCAAGGATTTAATTATATCTCACAGCCTTGGGCACATAAAGGCTGATGAAATAATGGTCATAGATGCTAATTTCATGTGAGTTTGGAGCCATGGGAGCAAAATACCAATTATCAGATAATCGGGATGTAAGACTAAATCTGAGGGAAGGAAACAGAATGTATGAACACATTCAACACCTGTGCATAATGCAAATACAAAGGGAAAAATTTACCCTACTGAAAGTCAGAAGAACTCCACTGATACCTGAAATACATGAAAAGGTAGCAAAGATGTTGAATCTTCCCATTATGCCATTCTGCAATGCTAGTTACCTTGGCAAAACGTACGTACCCCTGAATGGATAGATCCACTTATTCCTGATGTACAAAATATGGTAACAATATCCTTTACAATGCTTTCATAACCCAGTTCAGAAGAATGGATCCAGTTCAGGAGGATGGTGTTTTCAGTGGAAAAGTATATTATTTTCCCAAATACACATTTTACTCCCACAACCTTTTTCTGTTATAGAATCTCAGGAATCAGACTTCTAATGCAATCTGCCCAACTGTGCACCATTTATATAGTAATCATATCTCTGTTGCCTGTAACATATGGCTGTATTATGCTTTTTTACCCACAGGTCTGCAAATATGTTCGGGATCTGCTAATTGACACCAGTCTTAGGTGGATAACCCAGAATTTAAAAGACAATTTAATTCATATTCTACTATTTTCTATTCAGACAAGTCATTATATCAGGTGGTGCCTACTGAATATCATGCAAAATCCACCATCACACTGCCCAGACAAATAGAAATGTCATGACGAAAATGGAGTTATTAATGAAGTACCATTTACATTAATAGTCCCATTTATATAGCATACCAGGCTAAGTTTATCATGTTACTTCACTAATTCTCTGCTCTGATATCATTTGGCAAAGGAGATACATATATTTTAATTTTGACATTTTTTTCTGTCATCAGCTCTTCATGCAGCAAAAAGAAAAAGGGAAGTATTTGAATGTAGGTGATGGACCAAAAGAAATTTCCTTTATAATATGTCTTTTTACAATTACATGTACTGTAGATCTTTTTCCATCATCTTTTTATCCTTTGCAAGATAATTTGGACCAAGTTCATTCCAGAAGTGATTGTGCTGATTTCCACTGAGTCACACCTGGGATAAATTTGGCCCTTTGTGTTGTCCTCAACACTCAATTGTCACTTTAAAACTCTGAGGCATTTGTTGGATTAAAGGAGTTCTTTTCCTGATCTCAGAGCTCTTCTGATCCTGTGTGTGACTCTGTTTCTCAGTTATGTGAAAAGTTATCGCATTCTATTGACTGATTTTCTCTGTGATGCATGTTGTTATGTACTAAGTCTATTAATCCCATAGTAATTTTGCATGTTATTGTAATTCCTTTAATCACATAATGTGAACTTAACTTCTTTCTTTGTAACAAATAAAAAAGTTAAATGGTATGTATGTGGATAATATTCAAAGAGTTCAACTTTGTGCTTCTCTAATCTGTATTTGACCAAAAAAAAAAAAAATATCTCCAGCTTCTTTGAACATAACCAAGGAATTACTTCCCCAAAAAGTGTACTTAAAAGGACCACATTGACCAAGATTATAAAACAAGCTATTCTTTTGAATTAAAAACTGAAACTTTTATCACAGAGTTTCCATTTCAGCTGCTCCCCTGAAAATGGTGATGTTTCACTATAATTATATCTTATTTGCAAGTCCTTTCAAATCCAACTATACAGGCTAAAAAACAGTCACAGCCTTGATCTAGGTCTATGAGGTAATGCTTCCTCAACAATATTTTTATTGTTTTATGATGGCTCAGCCACACCTTTCCTGCTCTGTGAACTCCTTTTTTTCATCTGTGTCTTAAAAGTTGCCCATAGAAAAAGAAGAAAGCAATGCATCAAGAGGAACTGAGGAAAACATAACTAAGCAGGGAACACAAAAGGTCCCAGAGAAAGAGGTAGTGATTAGTGATATGTTCTGTATGAATCCTTTTTCTACCTGACCTCTTGTATCATCCAGATAATGTCTTGGAAAATCCTCCACAGCGAAATGTTCTCACTGGATGTTCAGGTCTGCATTGTATTTTTCCAAATACTGTGCTGTCACATAGAATCATAGAATCATAGCAACTTTAAGGTTGGAAAAGACCTCTAGGATCATCAGGTCCAACATGTAACATTTCTCACTTTTATATATATATATATTTTATAAGAAACAGTGTCATCCAAAAGTACAGAACTATGTAAGTTATGTATTAAGGTAAAAAATGAAGAAAAAGTCATAAATAAAACATAAAAAAAAATTCTTTGAAGAATGAATGGCTATTATAGAGGGTATGATCTGTGTCTCTCTACAGGGCACTAAAGGAAACAGAGAAAGAAGGTCTAAAGTAATGTTTTATTGGTTATTTACAATGGCCTCAGACCCCAGGATTTTTATTATTTTATAAAGAATTTATCAGTTGGTTTTGAAAATCAGCTTAATCAGTTGGTTTTAAAATTGCATGATGAGCTACATAACACACCATGACTTGTTCATTTTTATTTTTATTATTTAAGGTCTTAGTTATGCAGTTTAGGCACAGCCCTACAGTGGAGCCTGTGCTTCCTGAATCTCCCTGTGCACAAAAAGAATGTGCATATTATTAATTATTAATATATGTTTGATTACATCTACATCTTGAGGCTCTGAGGTGCAAGACTCCTTCAGAACACACACCCTTGAATGATGCCACCCATACCCAACAAGTTAAAAGTCACAGGAGAGAAGAGAGGCAAAACTCAGAAGAAAATGAAAGTACAAATTCACGAATGGGAGATTATGTCTAACAGAGTTGCTTAAAGGCACCTAAGACATTTACACAGGGAATATTTTGGAGCCAGACAGATATTAATTGAGTTATTATCAATGATTTAATCACAGGACTATTTCTTCCTCTCTTCTGCCCTTTGTCATGGCATACCAGGGGCTTCTTCAGTGAAGGAAGAATCAGTGATAGCTCTGGCTATCCTGCACTAGCTTACAGGAGTGGGGACAACTACTCTCTTTGGTTCTTTCTGAAATACATTCCAGTTTCTGGCAAATGATGACAAATATCTTGTCTCTGTTTATTAATCACAAGTGAGGCAGAATGGCTTCTCCCTGCACGAGATGCTTACCTACCTATCTACACTATTCCTTAGACAGTGGTGAAAAATAACACTTTTAGGAGGTAGTTCATCACAACTAATTTAGATCTCTACATTAGAATGAGCTAAATTGAATTTTTCTTTACATACACAACAGAAACAGTATAGCTAGGGTTTCTAGTACAGAAATAGAGTTTACAGATGAATCTCACTTTCACAGTTAGTAGAGCACAAAGTTAGTTACAAATCTACCAGCCTAATATTCATAAAAAGCGGTTGGCTATTTCAGCCAAGGGCTGTCTCTTGGCTCTTACTTCTGGGACCTAAACATTCTCTCTACTGTTTCAGGTAGACTGCTAAGGCATTATGTATGTTGACTGCTCCAAAGACTGCCTCCTCTCTGATAAAAGACCCCAACACGCTCCACAACCTTTAACCATAGACTTTATTTAAGATCAGATACACAGCATGAATTCCTCATATGGTGAGTAGTAAAGATAACTCTTTAAAGTAGTGACCAAGTCTTACACAATAATGTCATCTCTGCAGCAGCTTAAATCAATATAAAAGTTTCCAATTACTTAGCAATGCATTTTTGTGAAGATATCACATATTTTTTTTGGTTAATTATCTTATGCATTTAACATATTTCCAGTTACTAACACTATATGAACAACACATATCTGTTCATGTCCCATATTATCAAATGTTAGATGTGCTTATTTTCATATCAGCCTCCTATAGTAACACACTGTTAATTTTGTTAACCCAGTGGAAACCAGAAATCTTGATTAGTCTACTGTTTATGTTATTATCAAATAACCATCACTTCAGTGGCAGCTACATTAAGTAGGTTTCCTGATCTTTAGATTTACACAGTATTGCTTCAACCTGAAATAATATTATCAAGTTCAACAGAACAAAAAGGCCCACAACAGGCAAAATAATAGAATAAGAATACCTAACATTTGTATGTGTTGTTGTTGATAGAAATTGTCTGGCTGACTATACCAGTGGCTTTGAAAATTCGATGTGTTCTACTTGTTTCTAATGTTGATGTTGATATTAGTGTTCAGAGTCATTTTAGGAATCTATGTCCAACACCTTGATTTAGAATGTTCCATCATAAAAATGCAAAACTCAGTGGTAGTGTGCAGGTCTACCAGTGGCCAAATCTCTCAGTTATGTCCCACTTGGTCACCTTTAACTCTAACAAAACTGCATTCCAGAGCCATCAAAAAAAGAAAGGAAGGGTTTTTCTACTGTTCTAGACACAGCATCATGGTGAAGTGGCTCTTTTTTAAGATGGCAGCACTAACTCCTATGCACAGATGAGGCATTCTCCCAGCTCTTTTAACTCCACAGACCAATCCAGTAAGTATTCTCAAAGATTGGCTTATCAATAGGATTTCCTCATAGCAACAATCAGACAATACAACCTTATGTTACAAAGGGACAGTGTCAATAAGATGCATGCAAAATGTAGACAACTTATACTGAGTAGTTTCTCACTTCCTAGAAGAAAAAAATGTTGAGGCATTTGAGGTTTTGCTTTATGGGTATTTTTTCTTCTTCCACCAGAAACAAAATCTTAATGAAAAGGAAAGTGTCTTTTAAATTTTCTTGTGTATTGAATTCCCAACAAACAACATGGCTGTGCTAGCAGAGACTAACCGCATCTTGTGGATATTAATATGAAGTTGGAGTAGGAAATTTATCAGCTTTTACCCTTATTCCTAGCCAAGGTATCCCAGACAGAATAAACTTAACTACTTAAAAACCTATTACTCAAAACTTCTGAAACTTTTAAATTCCAAACTAATTCAGGGAGCAAAACTTTCACAAGGTCATCTAATCCTGGAACAGCAATGGCTATCTGCCACTTAAAGCAGAGTTTGACAAGTACAAGCCATTACCAGAAGAACTCTTGAGGCTGTTGAATGTTAGAGTAATGGATAAGTTTAATTACTTAGGTAACGTGAAATAGAGGGTGAAAATAGAACTTTATTGTGTGGAAGACAACTTCATAACACACAGAATACAAACTCAAGCTTGAAAGGGTGACCTCTTCCATCTGCAGTTTACTGACAGTGTGGAATAGTTTGAGAATGGAGAAAAATAAAACTTGGGTCCAATAGTCTTATGGTTTATACTAAGCAAGATTCATGTCCAGAGAAAGAAAAAAAAAGATTTATTTAAAGGAGAATTACAAAATTAACAGATCAAAGATATGAGAATCTGTTGTTATTCTAAGAAAGGAGGAACTCAAATGAAACAGGTATTTTTCTCATGGGGAAATAAAGAACGAAGCAAACCACTGTCAACTGTTAAAGGGATTGCTGAAGGGTTGCAGTAGCTCAACCCTGCCCAAATTAGTCAGTCAGAAAAACATGGCCAGAGAAAAAGATCCTATGAAAGGTAAACCCCATTAAAAAAGGAGCAAATAAAACAGAATGTGCGGATCTGAGGGGACTATAGCAGCTGTAGGCTAGTTGTAGATATGGTATTATAAAGGAAGTGTCATTTCAATATGGTATTTCTAATGGTCAAAATCATGAGTTAATCAGAACCACTAGATAGTGCCAGTTGTTACGTTTCACAGAGGCTCACAGTAAGACTTCCGGTATTGATAATGCCCAAGACTAATGGTGTCCTATGACCCTGCCCTGAGAGTGCATTGAGCTGGGAGCCACTGAAGCATCCTAACACATCCACCTCTCTCCCCACCTATTTTTCATATAAAAGAAATTTGGGGTTGCAGAACAAGAGAACTACACTGCAGTTTTATGAAGTTTCAGGTCTGGATTATTACAAGACCAGGACCCTGGAGACTAGTGATCAGAAGAACAATTTACATATAGTGTAGAAACAACAGTTTTCTGTAAGACCACTTGGCCTCTAATGGAACAGTTAAAAACTGGGTTAAAACTGACATTCCTAGAAAGAGAGATGAAAATAGAAAGGCTTAAAAAGTACTGATTCATTTTGTGTCTGCAAGCCATGGTTACCCTCAGAAAAGAAGACAGAGGAAACTTGCTGATAACAGCTGGTCTTGAAGCACTTAATGTTTGTAGTATTTTGCAGTTAATTCAGGTAGATGAGGCTCAGGCAGAGGAGACTAACTACAGAGATATAATACAGAGATTTGAGAACTGTTGTTCATTCCATAAAAATTAAACACATCAGCAATGCATTTCAAAGCAGAGAGCACAAAAAATGAAAACATAGAAGTGCTCATGTGTGAAGAGATAATGTAGCAATTCAGGGACAAACTGAATCCTTGATAATATCAGATCATGATTGGAATCTGGAACAAAACAGCCTAAAGGAGAAATTAATGTAAGACTCAGATTTAACTCTTGACCAGCGATTAGTATTTGTCTGGCAAAGAGGGTTACACAGAACAGACAAACCCATGGACTGCAGACAGTCCTCTGAGACTTGCAGACATGATAGAGAATCCAGAATACTACAAGAAAGGACACCTGAGGCAGAAAAGCATCCAGAGGTCAAAGTAAGAATCTATTGAAACCAGAGTATGATGTTCCGCATGCTGTGGTAAACAGCTGGAGTCAGCTGAAACTGAGCCCCAGGATATGGCAAAACCAGAACTAATAGACTTACTGCCATCTGACAGCAGTCATCCTTATTTCTCACAGGAAACACCATCCCCACTCCTGCATTGTCCCAGGACTGCATGCAGGGCATCTCTAAGATTAAATCACACATTCCTATTTACTTGTAATTAGCATCTGGGTCATACACATTTCAAATTTTGCATTATGCTACATTATTTGTTAAGTACTGGGCTACTGTCATTAACTTTGGCTAGAAAGAGAGGAAAGAGGAGAACATGTCTTTAAGAAACTATCGATACAAGCTATTTCAAACTAGATGTTAGGATAATATCAATGTATAAAATGTTAAACAGTTACAATTTACTCACTGAAGGATCCCAGATTTAACTGCTTAATTCAAAGTGAGGTAAGTAATGCTCAACCCATATCCTGACCCCATTTGGATAATTAATATAGATGCAGATAAGTAGACTAAACTAGTACTCACAGTCCGAGGAAACTACTGTCTTTAAAATGTTTGTTCAGACATCTTCGCTTGTTTCTGAGACAAGCACTTTATGGTTAAGCTAAGGTCTGTGAAGAAAGGTGGAACATGGGCACACACCGAGAGATAAAAAGGCCACAGACTGAGTATATCTTTCTCACAGATATCAGCATCTGACAGTAGGGGGTACTTAGATCTGCAAAAGAGCTAGAGACATGATAAGTTGTGAAAGACCAGGCAAGACAGGCACTGACAAAAATTCCTTTAGATAGTCTAGGAGGACTGTGTCCATACCTCTTTTCAAAAAATGAACACTTTTCTTAAGAAATAATTTGTTGAAGAATATCTTTGATGGTTGAAAATGATGTATCTTCAGTGCTTTTTTTTTTTTTTTCCCCAACTCAGTTCTCTAAGTAGGCTCTAAAAGACATCATCAAAAAGTATCTTAGAAATGAAATGGGTACCTGAGTAAACTTAAACTTAGAAGTTTTAAAGCTCTTTCTTCAAGCCTGTATGCTTTCTTGAAGCTTGAGATCTGTCAACTTTTGTACGGTATGATGAGGAATAACACGTAGAGTAACGAGACATTCTCAAATGAAAAGTTAAAACAGATCCAGCATAAAGCCTCGTACAAGACACACACAGTATTATAAATATTCTTAAGCCATATAAACTCATCTAGTCAATCGGTTTGTCTTATATTATTGATAAACTTTGATATACATTTACTGAGATTTACTGTGATGCTCAATTCATTTTTCAAGTCTATTGTTTCAGTGTAAGATTTTGAGAAAGAAGCAGCATTTAAAAATATGAACACTACCTAGATGCTAATTCTTTTCTACAAAAAAGAAGAAAGCCATTATAAAAAGACAAGACTATATATAAAAAGTAAATATATCATCATGGTTATACATACCAAATACACGATGTATGAGAAAACTATATTCTCTATGCAAAAGAGACATTCTGCTCTATAATTTCAAACTGAGTACATTTTTATCTTTCATTTTGGATAGCTTTTATCATATTCACACTTTTCTACATTGCTCAGAAATAATGAACAACTTCAAAAGGTTATATTTTTAGTTTGAAAAGACTTTCAACTGAATTTTAATTTTATTTTTTTTTAAAAAGAAAGAAAGAAAAAACTGGAGAAAAGGGCAAAATGTGTGGCAAAGTTAAACCACAACATTTCATCCTGCCTCCAGTGAATGCTTGTTTTCCAGTATGGTGTAAATGGCACAAAGGTATAGAAGATCATTTTTGGTATCTGTGAAAACTGTATAGAAATATAGTTAATACCACATAATAGAAAAAGAACCAGTAGCGGCAAGATTTGCCAGCTAGCACAAAGAAGCAAAATAGCACTTACTAGCTGTCTCAGTAGAGCAGACAGTGTGTGTCAAACGTGAAGAAGCAGTCTTCCCCATAAGCAATTTTCAGAGAGTTAAATTCACAATGCTACAGCCAATTTATAGTTGGTTTTAGTTTTGTTTTCATTATTGAAAAAGATCGTTTTTACACTGCCTTAGTCTCTCTTATAAATTATTCCTACAAATACTTACACGTGAGTAACTTTATGTGAGTCATTCTCTTAGTAAAGCTCTATACATACATACATACATACATAATTATTTGCAAGATCAAGCCACTGAACTGTGTGTAGAACACAGCAAATATTATCCTCTGCTCACAGACAGAAACTGAGCATACCACAGAGAGCTAGAATAGCTTGTCATTTGTGAAGAATAATGCCTCAGATCCATATACAATATAAAGAAAATCCTCTTAATATTACTAAGCACAGTATGTCTGCTTACATACTTCCATATATATTTGAAGTACTATGTATACAAAGCCCCTGAATGCCTTCCAGCTCCTAAGTAGCATAATCCTGATCACAAGATTGATTGTTTGCAGAACACTAGTGTTGGAAGTCAGCATGGCTTATGGTGAATCGTTCATAGCCAATTCGAGAGCTGAAATGACAGTGGTTAAAAATTAAATAGCTAATAATCAACAACTGCCTGAAATACTATTTTGAAGTGAACATTTGTATGCTATTCACTCATTTTAAAGCACCTGGAACTAAGAAAAGAATACTTTTTCAAATAGTTGAAGTTTTGCCAGTGTACTGGTTTGCCTTGTTTCTCAAATGTTTTTCTGATTTATGGATTCTTTTAATGCAAGAATTTTTCTTGTCTGAGCATACTGTATTAGAAAACTGAAAGCTGACTAGAGCTCTGCAGAACCCTTGCAAGAAGTCTGTCTAAAAGTAGGCTCTTGTATAAAACAAACCGAGTAGAATTTGCATACAGGCTGAATCATGTGCAAACAACCAGAAGGAAGACACAACAGAGACAAATTTTAATGAAGAACATGGAATCCGTGAAGAAAATTATGCTCCTTGACCAAGAAGCCAAGATATCATCATAATAAAGATCACACTATAAGTCTTAACACGGAGACCCAAATTGCATATAACTGCAGATATTCATATCATGTCTCCCATTGGGTTACTGGAACAACATTCTTGGGGTCAGAAGGATGTAATCAGGATATGATGTCGTCCATTCAGTTCAAGTAGAGAAATATTGCAGACCTGTTGCCGTAAATTGTAACTGGCAATAAAAGCAGCAGATCTGTCCGGACTAGAGAAGAAATTACCTATAAAATTCTACTAAAATGTCTGGAAAACACAGAACCACATTTTTCAAAGTAAAGGAAATACAAGGAAATATAGGCAACCTGTCCTGCAAGTATCTTCAGGAATGCGTTTTAAATGCCAAACCATTCCACTTTTTGGCAATTAATTATTTAATAAGCACCAACTAACAATACATGAATGCGGAATATGTGATACTGAACTTGTTTGTGAATTGTAGCTCACTGGTGGCATTGTAGTACCAAAATGTTTCCCCTAACAGCAACCAGCTACATCATTTAGTGGTGTTTCTAGACTGTGGCTGTCTAGACAAATAGCATTTGGGTTACAATTCTCCTTTTGTACTGATGACCTGCACAAGCCTACACAAACCCTATACTTTGAGTACTTCACTAGTGCATTGACTTCAAGTAGAGCCACTCTGTCCTAAAATTCACCCCTAAGATATTGAATTAAAACAAGAGATTCTTTGCAGTGTTTCCTTAAAAACAAAAACAAAACCAAACACCAATCCAAAAGTATTAATCCATTAACCTTGGACATAAACTAATATCATCACCTGTCAGATAATTCTATACAAGTTTTTAATCACTGCTATAATTAGTGATGTTTTCTTTTGTCTATTGTGCAATTCCGTTAGCACACACTGCAAAGGAAATACTGCACTTCCACTTGCAAGACCTGATGTTTTTATACTTGATTTAACTTTTGTGTAATGTGGAAAAAATATATCCTTCATTTTCTAATTTCTATGTTAAGGATAGTTTTTCAGTGGAGAAGGTTGTTTGCTTTGTTTAAATAATACCCTGATCAAAGGTGTTTATCTTGTGTTTTCAGAAGAGAAGCATCGCGGACTAAAGCAATGAATATATAAAGAGAGAGGCAAATTCAAGAAATAAACTCTATGACAGCAGCATACTGATAGGCAGGCAGGTTGAGATACTGCAAAATGTTTTGACTCTGCATCTAAAGATAGATATTTATATTTACGATAAATGTATGCCTGATTCACCAGTAAAACCCTTTTGTGAGTTGCATCTTCAGTTCATGAGTTTTAGGATATGATTCAACTTGACGTACAATGAGTAAATCCATTCCCTTGTCCTGAGATAACAAAAAAATTCTCCTACACAATGTAAAGCAGAATTACTGGAACTGTTTGTAATAGCATAGAGGTCGGTCTTACAGTTTATTTGGCTCATCACCTCCTAGCTATGGTTGAAGTAAAAAATGTTGGAAGAGGTAGTGGTTTTAAGTCAACCAATGTAGCTATTCCAAAATATCACTCATTTTACAAAATACACTGAGAGATATTAGAAACTAAAAAAACTTTAAAAAAAAAAATCAGGCTCTTCTGCTTTCTGTCAAGGGTTCATTAGAAGTGACATTCATTAACGTTTGTAATTCTCAACAGTTCTGAGGTTCATAACTCTGAAGTGACATAGTACAGAAGCCATTACAGTATATACATATATATTGTATTATAATAAATTGTGTTACATTTGTTGTATATGCATATATATATGTTTGCTTTCTATTTCATAACTGAATAATGCTATTGCAGTATTGTAGATCTGAATGATTTTTCTGCTGCAGTCATGATAGTTGCTGTAAATGTGAATTTTTATAGAGGTGTTTTATCTAAACACATGTGCATTTATATAGCCGCTTTATTTAAGTTACTCCTGGGGTAAGTATACAACATTAAAAAGAGTATTCAGAATGGAAGAGGGTTATCTATTCTTGTTAGGAAAAAGCTAGTCTGCTGCAGGTAATTTTTGTAATATTGATATAGGCTAGAGGAATTCTGCTGGTTTAGAAGTAGAAAGCATATCTCACTTTTTAACCAATGACCCAGCCAACCCTGTCAGATATCCTGTAAAACTTAAAAAAACCTTCTGTTATAATTTCTGGTTATCATCTGTCCTGAAGCCAAAAGGATCTGGGATAAAGGAAGACTTGTGGCTTTTACTGAATTTAAAATAAATTAAAATCTAGAAATCAGTGACAGAAACAGTCACTTTTCTACCTGTTGAAAGGTAATTGAATTAGAATAAGGAACATGTATTTCTGTTTGGTAATTACTCTACTTCCCTGAAAAGACTATTGTGCAAAGGTAATTGTACTGGACAGTTTCAAAGATGTGCTTTTATTTCCACAGCTACTGTGTTTTACAAAGTGCAGTGCTGATGATATCAGTTTAATTTATTAGAATCATCGAATAGTTTAAGTTGGAAAAGTCTTTAAAGATCATCAAGTTCCAACCATAAAACGAGCACTGCCAAGTCAGCCACTAAACCATGTCCCTAAAAGCATGACATCTACATGCCTTTTAAATACCTCCAGGGATGGTGACTCAACCACTACGCTGGGCAGCCTGTTCCAATGATTGACAACCCTTTCTTTCAGTGAAGAACTTTTTCCTAACATCCAATCTAAACCTCACATGGTACAACTTGAGGATATTTCCTCTTGCACTATCGCTTGTTACTTGAGAGGAGACTGACACCCACCTCGCTACAACCTCCTTTCAGGTAGCTGTAGAGAGTGATAAGGTCTCCTCTCAGTCTCCTCTTCTCCAGACTAAACAAACTCAGTTTCCTCAGCCACTCCTCATAGGACTCGTGCTCTAGACCCTTCACCAGCTTCGTTGCCTTTCTTTGGACACGCGCCAGTACCTCAGTGTGTTTCCTGGAGCCCAAAACTGAACACAACACTCGAGGTGTGACCTCACCAGTGCTGGGTACAGGGGGACAATGACTTCCCTAGTCCTGCTGGCCACACTCTTGCTGATACAAGCCAGGATGCTGTTGGCATCATATTCAGATGGCTATCAGCCAACACCCCAAGGTCCTTTTCCATCAGGCAGCATTCCAGCCACTCTTCCCCAAGCCTGTAGTGTTGCATGGGGTTGTTGTGACCCAAGTGCAGGACCCAGCATTGAGTCTTGTTGAACCTCATGCAATTGGCCTCAGCCCATCAATCCAGCCTGTCCAGATCCCTCTGTAGAGCTTTCCTACCCTCAAACAGATTAACTCTCCCACACATCTTGTTGTCAACAAACTTACTGAGGGTGCACTCAATCTCCTGGTCCAAANCAGATTAACTCTCCCACACATCTTGTTGTCAACAAACTTACTGAG
>VXBL01001072.1:0-15172 GCA_013400195.1 Aramus guarauna
TCATCCATGGGGGCTTCTTGGTGGTTTTACCTGACTTCCTTTTGGTTGGCATGCATCGCTCCTGAGCTTGGAGGAGGTGACCCTTGAATCCTAGCCAGCTGTCTTGGGCCCCTCTTCCCTCCAGGGCTTTGTCCCAAGGTATTCTACCAAGCAGATCCCTGAAGAGGCCGAAGTCTGCTCTCCNGGCCGAAGTCTGCTCTCCTGAAGTCCAGGCTAGTGAGCTTGCTGTGTGCCCTCCTCACTGCCCTGAGGATCTTGAACTCCACCATTTCATGGTCACTGCAGCCAAGGCTGCCCTTGAGCTTGACATCACCTACCAGGCCCTCCTTGTTGGTGAGAACAAGGTCCAGGATGGTACCTCTCCTCGGAGGCTCCTCTATCACTTGCGGGAGAAAGTTGTCATCCACACATTCCAGGAACTTCCTGGATTGCTTGTGCCTGTGTTGCCCCTCCAACAGATGTCTGGGTGGTTGAAGTCCCCCATAAGGACCAGGGCTTGTGAACATGAGGCTGCTCCTATCTGCCTATAGAGGGCCTCAGCTGCTCAGTCTCCCCGCTGAGTTTGCCGGTAAACACATACTGCTTCTGAGATTCATGGGGGCAGGGGCACATTTATACATCATACAAATGCAACAAATTGGTTTTATGCCATCAGATATGCACATGTCACCTCCTACATGTCAGCTGTGCAAACACTTCCCTGGAACCTGTGAGCCAAGGAGCTGATGGTATCTCAAACACCTTTCTGAACAGCTGCCAGCAAGTTGCAGAAATACAGGGTTTTTTCCACATTGCGCTGTAACCTCTGCCTCCCTGATGTCCTTTTCTCAAGAGCCTGTTCCTGCCTATGCACCCTTATAATCCCCTTTGGTGGAAGAGATTGATTTTCTGACTCGTTCCTGGGACTTCCTAGCTTCTTCTGGGCATTAAAAGTTGCTCTTTAATGTTTTTTAAAGTTGCAGTCACTTACTGGGGCCTGGCACTTCATGTGGCTGGCTGGCTCTGAGAAAAGACTCAGGTCTGAGGATTAATAGTATGGACCCAGGGCATTTGCAGAAATCTTACAAAACAGAAGTACCACATTACTTACCACCCAAGAAACACCACGAAGTAGCAGTTTTATTCTGCTGCCAAGAGGGAGGAAGGAAGGACAAGGAAAGCAGGCTTTCCAGCTGTGCGCCCTGGAACCTGACACAGGCTTATAATTCACACACAACAAGGGCTGCTGCTGACTCCTCATCCCATAAATATCACCGTTACTGCAGTGTCCCTGTGTGCTTCTCGACTCATCTTTCCTTTCGAAATTGCCAAACACCGAGATCCTGTCACAGGCCAGGGATGCCTGAAAAAATAAACCTGCCCTGGGACCTGATTTAAAATGGAGCTCAGTCTCTCTAAGGTTCTAAGCCAAAGTATCAGATCTAAGCACCCTCAATTTAAGGAAAATTTAAAATCCACCTCAGAAGATTACAGATAAAGCCTGTTTCTGCTTCAACTCACTGGAAGCATGTAACTTTTGTTAGTGAGATAGATGAGTTTCCATCATTTTGCAAAAGGGTCTTGAGCCTCAGGTGCACACCAGCAAAACAAAGCCGTAGATCATTCCCAGCATTTAATCTAGACCTTTGTTTTGTGTTTATTGTTGTCAGTGCTGATGGTTGTGCTTCTCAGGAGACAGGCTGTGAGGCAGGATAGAAAGAAATCTCCAGAGCTTTCCACAAAGACTTGGGTTTCCTCTTTATACAGACTCTGAAACTCATTAAGACAGAGACAGCAGCTGTCTGTGGAATTTCTGCTTCAGAGAAATTATTCAGACCATCTCAATAAATTCATCTTCAGCTTTCAATAATAATGCAGTTTGTTTCTGAGTCTACATAAAAATGTCACATATCCAATCATACCAGTTCAAATTACCCTCGTCAAGGACATTTCTCAAAATTTGCATCCAATGCAGACATGTGAGGCATCACACTGGCTTTCGCAAATGAAAGCCTCTCGTCATTATTATCCAAAATTTCCATCAGTAAAAAAAGCATATCCTTGATCCCATTTCAACTTTAATCAGCCACACTTTAAAAATGAAAAAATAAAACCTCTCATCCTGTCATTATGGGAGTAGATACTGACAGCTTAAATGTACAGAGGGAAATTCGGTGCATCTATTAATTGAAAATGCCATTGAAGTCGGTCAATTTTACCAGGCATGAGACATCTTAGACATCATCTGCAAAGTTCTTCTCCACCTTTCTCAGGCATCAGCTTCAGTATCTCTGTACTGCACTGCCTGCAACCTAGTCATCCTGGCATTTGTGATTTCTGGGATTGGATTATTACAGTTTTTGCATTTATAGCGAGAACATGCTTTTTCACCCAATGGAGCTCCAGTGCCTTCGACTGGAACCTCTCCAGCCATCTGTCATTTTGGGATCCAAGGCTGGAGGCAAGACAAATGGAGGGAAAAAGCACTTCCCTCTTCTTGTGAAACTAGTAATGCAGTAACCTTTTGTAAGTGACTGTCAAAAGGAAAATATCTACCCTGATTTAGAGGCAATTTAAAAATCATTAAAAGGATGATAATGTTCAATATTTTAAAATACTGAATTTTTAAACTTCAGTATTTTTATCTTGGGTTTGACGCCAGTATTTTAAAAGAACAGAGACGTTTGATAGCCACTGGTTGTGTCTCTGCTGAAGGGTAGAATTCCTCCGCAATGTCTTAGATGGTTACTTCAAATTACACAAAGTAATTGGGGAGAAAAAGACTTTTTACTTTTCAGGCCCTCGCCAAAGAAATTGAAGTCTGCATTGGGAGTGGGGATCCAGCAGGAACACAGCATGGTACCATTTTGTGATGTACACCATTACTGCCAACAGTAAAAGTCCATGCTGCTACCAAACCAAGTGGGAATTCTTCTACGGAGGCTGGAGCCTCAGGTCAGGAGTATCAGACGTCTACTCCCCACGTGGGGAAGTGCCCAAGCTCAGTTTCTTTTAGGCTCCTGCTGAATCCAATGGTGTGAGACAGCCTCTCCCGAGACAGGCGTCTCTGGAGGAGCTCAAGAGCTTGCTATGGATAGCGAGAAAGCCCAGGGTGCCCAGGCTGGGCAGGCAGCACACTAGTAACTATGTGAGGAGATGTGGGATGAATCTAGACCACAGCGTGGGACTTCTGAAGGACACCACAGACATGAGCCTTGCACAGCTACAAACTTCCTATGGCCTGTGCCAGGTCTCTTGAAGGTTTCCTTCCTCCAGGGTGTGATATAAATATGGGCCTAGTCTGTGAGGTCACAGAAAAAGTAAGGTTGAGCACTTTTTGTCCTTTTTATTCTTATTAATTCAAACTTCTTATTTTATCTTATTTTCTTAGGGCCAACATTTTGGAAGTGCTGTGAGTCAGCCTCCCAGCATCTCAGCTCTCATGGTTGAATTGACATTGTCCAAATAACCCAGCTCTCATTAAGTTCCTTAGAGGGACCAGACCTTCAGAAGTAAGTAATGCCAAGGAATGTTATTTTGATACAGCTTTGCTTTCCGGAGCGTCTGGCAAACTACTTTGGTGCCTGAGTGTCCCAAAAATCCTGTTTAGGAGTAGCATGGAAGAAGTTTTTCATTCTATGCTGTAGCTTAAAAGAAAAAGACAGTACAGTTGAAAAACAAATGCTAATGAATTCTCAAATGTTATTGTCAAAGAGTGTCAGCTTTTGTTGTAAATATATATTATTATCTTCCTCTGAACGCTTAGTGTTTTTCTGTCTCTTTTCCATTCCTATTGCAAAGGGCTTCTACTTGTTTTTGGTTTTATGATGTCTGAAGTTGATTGGGGAATTAAGCCTGTAATTGCATTGCTAACAAGTATTTCTTAGATACATTTATTTTTCCTTGGGGAAAGAGACTGTTAGGAAGAGAGTACACATATTTTGGCAGCAAAAGAGACAGCTATGACATTTGGTTCCTAAGTTACTACCTGGATATCATTTTAACTGTTTTCTTCTACTAATAAAATATAGTAACTTTACTGCATTAGTTCCTTTATTACACTTCCAACATACATTTCATTGTCATGCTCTTTCCTAAGTATATTTGGGTCATGAAGATACATTACAATATATATTGAGAGCCAGTTTGTTAAAGACACGAGGAGTTCTGCATTATTTCTCACTGGTGCAAAACTAATTGGTTTTTCTCAGCTACTGCATATATATTTATTTTCCATTTTATCATCCCTATAATTGCAGTTTGAGTTAGGAGAAGGACAGAGCAACTCGGTAAAAGCCTTTGCAGGGACATCCTGCATAAAGGCTTCCCAGCAACCAGGGTTTCTCCAGCCTGTGGAATTGCAGTTGGTGTTTACACAGTGCTCACGTCCTTCTTGCCTGTGCCATGCAGGCACTGGCCATTGCTCAAGCACTTTTTCTTTCCTGCAGGACTTCTAAACTTTTCTTTGCAATAACGTGTAATATTACTGGGAGGTAGGAAACCAGGGCTCACAATTCAAATGATCAAGAACAAGGAGACTTTGAAAAAGTGAGCTGCTGTTTTTGTTTAGTTCCTTTCCAGTTTCTGAGTCCGTACAACGTGCCCAGGCACCACAGGCGGGTGCACCCAGCTGCAGCGCGAGGGGCTCCCCGGCCACACCAGCACACCTGCACTACTGCACAGGGACGGCATGCCTAAAACTGGAATCCCAACTAGGATGAAGGGACACTGGCCTTGCAGCCTGAAGCTCAACCTGTGGAAATATTTGAAAGGCTCCTAGTTTAGAGAAGAAAAACACCCTAGATAAGCTGTAATTTTAATGGCATTTTCCACACATGCATACCTCTGAGCTGCCTACCATAAGCCCGTTTCCTGCCTGAGTTCTCTGGATACGTTTTATATGGCACATATACAGCATCTGGATATTAAATGAAGAGTTAAATAATGGCTCTCTTGTGTACGAAGCACAGTAAAAATTGCACAGTGAGTTTTTATAACTTTTTTAATATAATAAAGTTAAAGAGACTGAATGCTGGTTTTATGACATGAGATTTCCAGATTGCTCCCAAGTCAGCAACAAGCTATTCATAATCTTTTATTATAGCATTGTCATGATGACTGTAATCAAGTCCCTGAGCTACCTGATGATACCAGGGGTAGTGTGAAGCTGGTAAATACTGATAAGTTTGCATTTAATATGACATTTAAAGATACATTTTTTTCTAATATTGAAAGCCTGTTGATAAATTTGGATCTCGTTTCCTCTTTTAAAGGTATCTGACATATGAGCTGATTTGGTAAAATACAAATTAGTGTTCCTACTATAAAAATCTTTGCCAGCCTCCCTTTTCACTCCCCCACTGTCTAGTGTTTTCAAACACCAATTAAAAATTTGATCTAAGAAAATTCTGGCAGGAAAGCATCTAAGTAAGAGCATGCTGATTATTATAAAGGTTGGTAGCACTCTTCTGCTAGGCTTTTTCCGCACATAGAAATACTACTATGTTGTAGTGTCAGCTGGACCCCAATTCCTGCAGAGCATCTGGGCTAACCTCATGACAAGGGGTGAATCAGAAAGTTTGCTTTGATGCCCTTTTCCATGTGTTCCTAACATTTTGAGGTGCCATCTGTAAAAGCAGGCCTTCTATTGGGGTTTGCACACATCAGTAAATGAAGCACTTGCTGCAGGTCATCGGTGTGCTAGTGCTACATGGACAACAGCATACCACAGCCATGAGATTTGCGTTTAGAAAATGTAAATCCTCTCCACTTGCTAGCACCAAAATCAGAACATCTCTTCCCCCTTTTCAGCCCCATGGCTGGACTGCCCATTCTTGTATGGCTTACACACACTTTTCTAGCCTTCTCTTAAAAGTCTCCGATGATGGATATTCCTCATGCAGTCTATTTCTGTGCTTAATTACTCTTGCTATTAGAAAGCTTTTCCTAATGCCTAACTTAAACCTCACTCTAATTTAAGCCATTATTTCATAATGGAGAATTAATTCCTTCTCTCTCTACAGCTACCTTTTACATCTTAGAAGCCGCAGTCGTGCCTCTCTGTTCTTTTCCTTTTAGCAAACAGCTCCAGTTCCTTCGGGCTGTGGTTTTGGACGGTTCTCCCCTGGATGCTCACCAGCGGCCGCATGGCTTCTGAGCCGCAGCGGCCGGTCACTTGCTCCAGCTGGGGCCATGCCAGCGCTGAAAGAAGAAAGATTTCCACTATGTGTCACACAGACAAAATCCTGCTTATATATCTCATGGCAGTAAATACTTCTCTGGAAACAGTATAATGTTACTGACTTTGGTTCACTTTGTGATTTACTAAGTGCCCTCTTTCCCCACCTCCCCACTCCAGCCAAACCTTCTCCTGTTATACTGGTGCTTACTTGACGTTGGCTACGGCATATTTGAGTAGATGATTATTATTACTTGTGTAAAAAATCTTTCACTTGGTCTGATTGAATTGCATCTTCTTTTTTGTTTTAATCCTTTATTCAATTTGTCAAAAATATTGTGAGTTCTAATCCTAATTTTCAGTCCTCCAGGTAACCCTTTTCAGATTGGAGTCATCTGAAAAATTAATAAACATATTCTCTATGCCTCTGTCCACAACAACAATGAAAATACTGAATAATGCTGGTGAAAAATAGACCACAACGAAACCCTGACTTAATGAATTAAAGTGAATTAAAGTACACAATTTGCAATTGGTTTAACATTGAACTCACAGACATGGATACCTACCTGCATTTCTTGTGATCGCTATGGATGTGCTGTAATATGGTAATGTATAGCTGCAAGTTTTAGCACAGTGAAAAACTTTGGACGTTATCCTTATTTTCTACCAGGAGTATAACTGCTTTCTGGAACCATGCTTTGACCAGGATAATAGATGGTGTCCTGGAAAAAGTCCTGAGGAAGAACATGGGAAATGTTGGTCTGTATCTGATATTTTTCTGAAACTTTTCCCTTCACATTTGCCACATGCAAAGGACTTGGGTCAAGGCCTCAAGACTGGATTAATTGTGAGGATTTGATGGCTGCAGCTCGCCATCAGACACCCGCCTGGTAGTGAGCTCACGTTCCTGCTCATGTGGCTCTGCCTGGTCTCCATTTACATCAGGTTTCCTTCTGCCCTGAAACTCACAGGATCCTTCACCTTTTCTGCTGGGCCTGCAGCGAGGTTTGTATGTTTCAAAAGAATTATACTTTAAACTGATATTCAAAATCCATTATTTATTTTTACATATCATGAATTAGCCAAAATGAAGGAAAAATATCTCCTACATGTTTAAGAAATTTTTCTGTTGAAAGAAGTGAAAGAGAAAAATAACAAGTGAAAATTTGCTATGAAAACCCCCTTTTTTTTTCATTGTGACGATATCTTTCTTTGGAAAAAAAGGTTTCTGAAAAAAATGTCAAGTGGTTCTATGCCATGTCATGTCATCTGCTTCTGAAATCCCTGTAATGACCTTTGCTGTGGCAGTTCTTGATCAGCCAACAGCATATAATGGCTTAATACATGAACTGAAGCAGTATCAAAATCAAAGAGCAATCATCTTTGGAAGGCAAAATGTCACAAGGAAGGCATCAATCAACAGGAGCAAGTTCAGCTGAGGCCCACCAAGATGCGCAGGGCAGGAGCACTTGCCCTGTGAGAAGGGGCTGAAAGGGAGCTGGTCTGGTTCAACCAGGAGAAGAAGCAGTTTAGGGGGTACCTAACAGCAACCCCCAGAGCCCACAGGTTGGTCATTGAGGAGATGGGCCTGGGATCTCCACAGCTCTGCCTGGTGGGAGGATGAGAAACCATGCACGTAAAATGAAAAAAGGAGAAATTCAGGCTGGATACAAGGAGAATCTTTTTCCCCATGAGGACAGTCAGGCACTGGAGCAGGTTGCTCTGCCAGGTTGGACCATCTTCATCCTTGAAGCGTTTCAAGCCCCAACAGGATACAACGGCGAGTAACCCATCTGACCTTTGAGCTGACCCTGCTTTGAGCAGGATGTTGGGCTAGAGACCTCCTGATGTGCCTTCCAACATGATTTTTTCCATGATCCTGTGATTTGTATGCTGACCAGGACAGGCCGTGGCAGTGACTTTAACTCCCACTTTGAATGCACGCGTGCCTCTAGCTCTGGATCACACATATAGTCACATACATTGTTTAGTGTTTCTCATGGTACAAGCAAGCTGAACAGCACATTATACCCAATGAGGAGATACTGATTGCAATGTAGAAATAAACAGCCCACTTTAAGAGAGAGAAATATGTCATGCAGTCTAAGGAAACATCTGCAATTAAAATAATTGCTGTGCTGGAACATGGCATTTATTCAGGAAAAGCCATAGGTAGGTAGAAACAGTCATAATGTATCATTTTCCTAGCACCAAATCTACAGTAGTTTTACACCGCAGATTTGCAGTTTAAAACTTCTGAGTGCAGTGAAAGATGATTTATCTGATCTATATGGTAGAGTTCAAACGCTCTGTGATAAAAATGAGCTATTGATCTCAGGAGATTCTAATTTAGATCAGTTCACTTAAAAAGAGTAATAAACTGAAACAGTCTGGGAAGCTTATGTTTCGAATGACTTATCAAGGAGTTAAAAAATTTAGTAACCTGAGGCAGCAATAACTTTAACAGTAGCATGAGTCCCAGATTTTACTGAGCCAAACTTTTTTGAACTATTCACATAAGTATGTGGATAACAGCTATTTCTGTTATGCTGATGCCCAGAGAGATGCTCATTTGCAGTGTATCTTATGAAAATAAATAAAAAGTAAAAGACATTCTGGAGAGCTCAAAACATAACTGTAGCAATGATACTGAATAATGTCTTTTGGGGCATCAAATCTAGTAAGTAAAGTACAAGGAGATCAGTCCTATTTTTCCATAGATTTTCCATCACTGAAACTTGAGCTTTTTCCAAAGATTTGGGGAGATTTCTAGAAAAAGCTTGATTAATGTTTCATTGCTGAAAATCTGACTAAATGGGTACTTTGGCAGTCCAGTTCCTCACAACCACAGTTTGGTTTTAACTGCCTAGCCTGCGTAGCTCTGTTGTTTGTTGGGCTTTTTTGGTTGGTTGTTGTTTTTTTTTTGTTTTTTTTTTTTTAATGAAGTTTATGAAATAAGCATGAATCGAGTGGATTAAAACACTGTAAAGGTGAATGCGCAATTTGCTGTAAGATTGCATTCAGATTTCAATAACTCAGAACAGGCTATGTCCTGCACAATTAGGTGTACTGTTCAATATCCCCGTTAATGACCTGGATAACTGAAAAGCATGGACATCCTCAAATGTGAAAATAACGAGCAAAAGGGGACTGAAAACACTTGAGAGGGTTAGAATTTAAAGCAATATGTTGGAGAAATTATCTAAAGTTGGGAAGATGAAGCACAGCATAGACAAGTGCAAAAAGCGCTACAATTGGAAAGTTGAACAAATTGAAAAATAAAAAAGAACCAGGCAGCAGCATGGCAGAAAAGATGGTTATAGGGAATCGTAATCTAAACACAATATAACTGATGTCATGCTGCTGCCAGAAAGGCAGCTTCTATGCTGGAAACTGGACAGTAGTTGTCCTCCTGTCAGCACTTCCGAAGCTTGACAAGGAGTGTCATGTCCTGGTTTAGATGTTACATACACACAGAGGTGAAGACCCTCTGCTTAATGTTAAGAAAAGTGGCACTTAGAAAATATTTTTGTAGGAGATGACTGAAATAAAATGGGTTTGACTTAGCTTACAGACCAGTGGGAAGGCAAAAGAAAGGTAATATTGCAGAGGTTGTACGGAGGGATGGAGGACAAGAAGGACAAGCAGTGGGATAGGACAATTTGCAGCAAAAGAGAAAGCTGCACAAGAAAACTGTCTAGTTAGAAGAACATTTAATCAATTGAACAAATAACCAAGGGCACAAAACCTCTGCCACTAAATGTTTTGAGAAATGTTTAAAACAGATATGAATTGCTCCTTCTAAGCATGCTCCATAAAGGAAGCCATCTGTTTCTAGCCCTTAAATAGACTCTCAGAAGTATGTAAGGGGAGTCCCAAGCGAGATGGCAGAGGAGATTGCAGGAGGTCCTATTCAAAGTTGCAGTAGACTCCTGGGGTACAAAGGACCCATGTTTAATCATCCATGAAAAGATTTGATTCAATTCTCCCTGTCAGGAGACTGCCCAGTCGCCACATGTTACCTATAAGCTGGCAGAAGATCTTTGCTAAAGACATCCCACTTCCAGTGAAATAATAAAATATGCCTTAGTACAAGAGCTGAAGTCCAAAACAGGAGTTTCAGGAGTAAGATACAGGATCTATCTGGTTTGTACACCAAAGGATGGCTGTTTCAATGGAGGTGAAATCATGTTTCTCTTTTTTGTGTATTGAGTGTGTCGGGGCTTGCTGCTATGCACATTCTCTCAGTGCCCCAGGAGCATTGCACTGCTAGTACGCTTGTTGCATGGACATTCACAAACAGAACATTTGTTAAAAATAAATAGATCTGGGGGGTTGTTTCCATAGGGTAATGATCCAGTCTCTCAAACAGCATGGTTGGTTACTGTCCATATGGTGATGGGAGTCTCTGTTGTGAGAGTTCTTGCAGCAGCATCTTCAGCTGGAACCAGTGAGACTCCCCAAACCTCTGCTCGCTTGTTGTGATCCAGCTGGGCCGTGGTCCTGCACGACCACTCCAGGACATGCATGGTCTGTTTCTACTAAGAGTGTTAAATTATGCACAAAACATCTAACTGTCTTGACTGTGTACAAAGGCTGTGCTTAGGGCCCATTTGTGTATCTGCAAGAACAGTTTCTTCTATTTACAAGTATCTTACCCATGTGCAGTCTGGTTAGTTCTGTAGCAGGAACTCTCTGGGTGAGTCCTTTGGACAGCCAGGTTCTCGGCCAGGTTAATCAACACATCTAACACATAAATAGTGCCCATCCGTCGGTCCATCTAGGCACCACAGGATCTTCCCCAGGGAATCTCTAGGCCAGTCTGAAACTCCACCTGGAGGGCTGCTGCAGCAGTTGCCCAACAGCTTTGCTGTGCAGGGGCTGGGACCTCAGGCAATCACCTTGTCACAAGGCAGTCTTGTGTCTTGGGCGCATCCCTTGGTTCATGTATGGAGGGAGACCTGTGCATATATGGAGCTCTGGGACCAAGGAATTAGGTGTGCTGGGTGCACACCCAAGCACAGCCCTGATCCCCAGCTACGCCACTGTTACAGCTGTAGGACAACTTTAATTTCAACCTTAGATCTCACTTATGACTGAAATTCCATGGCTTTTGCCCCACACCAATCCACAGAGCAAAGGGTACACACTAAGCTTCGGAGTTGTGCCCTGTGAAGCAGCCTCTGCACCAGTTGTCACCTTTTTAGTTTCCATGGTGGTGCTTTTACTCTTTCCCAAAAGAACACATCCTCTATGCTTTCACTGCTTGTTATAATAGAACCGAAGCTCTTTGTTAAAATCTTCACTCACTCGACAAATTTAGAAGCACATAAGCCTGATGAGATAGCAAATTAATAACAGCCTGCCTGCATCAGGCAGTAATAGAGATGTTGTAGTTTAAATGACTGTTTCAGGCTTGGTAGATAAGACTTTTCATCTCCTGTATGCAAACTAAACTTCCTGACCCAACAATAGCGGCTGTCTGCAATAAGCACAAAGCCCTGATTGTATTTAATCCTGATACGCATTTCCTAGGCTGGGAAACTGTACGTTTTACTACATCCTTGAAGGTTCTTTCCCATAACTTCTCCTACATATTTAGTGTAGAGAACACAATAATGGTACAAAATTCAGTTCAAAACATTGCAGCTTCTACTTTGCAACTCCACCAGCTTCATGAGGCTTTTGATACTTTTCTTAGCATTACCTGTGAAATTAAGTTAAATGAATTCATTCGCCTACACATGAAATGGTTACACATTGTGACTGGTAGTTTCAAATAAATGGCCACACTGTATTTTGCAGGTTTTGATGGAGAAAAAGCAAGATGAAAGATATTTCAGGCTGGGAGAGAGAAGAAATGTGCCGATTATATAACAAATATAGTAATGTCTACTCCAAGGAGGTAACGATAGATTTTTGGGTCCATGATCACCCTCCTCTTCCAGTTCTTGGCTAGACACAGAGTGGAAACTCTGAATGAAGGAAAGAGATCCACACTGAGGAAAATTCAGAGAATCCAAGTTCAAGTAGTGCTCTGCTTTGGACGTAAAATAAGCCATAGCTAATTTCTTCATTATTTTTCCTAGTTAGACAGCAAACTAAATGGTGACTATGACTTTCCTGGAATTAATTTTTCACTTACCAACAAGGATACGACTCCGCACCGCTACATGGTGAACCTACTAAGAGTTTGATGCCAGATATCACATCACTGAGGACATCAGTGATAGCGCTTCTGACAAGGTAAAACACCTCAAGGAATTAATTTCATATGCATCCACTGGGAATTGCAGTGAGATAAGGGGGTATGGCTAAGAACTTTTCCAACCGAAATACAGTAGGCCAGGAATAGCCCATGGGGATGAATTTCGGAGGATTTCAGTTTCTCTAGCTATAAAAGCAGAATAATGGCACTGGTCTTCTCTGGAAAATATTTTGAGATAAAAGGAACCTGGTAGCATTGTAGGAGAAAAAACAATTGGGAATCATGAAGTTGCCATACTCAAGTGGATAATCTATGGATATAAATATCCATTGACTGCTGAGAAACTGTTTTTAAATAAATTGAAATAATGCATTTTTGCAGCATTTAAAGAAAAAAAAAATCTCCTTTTCACCAAACAGCCTTACTCTTTAAATGAGCCTAGGGGATTTCTACAGCTTTCAGTGTCACAGTGTCTGAATGAAGGATTACGTTTATAGTCATAAACACAAAGAGTCTCGCAAACGCTACTCTGCTGCACACTCAGGACTTCACAGACAAAACCAGAAGAGAGCTCCAAAGCCTGCTGGAAATGACTATACTCATTCCAGCTACTTTGGTGGCCTCCAGATCACACCAGAAGGGCACAGACTGCTTGAGCTGAAGCAGATCCTTCTTTTGCTACACCATTGTTTGACCCTGACATTGATTCTGCAGTGCTTTAGGCCTCACATGATGCTATTAATAAAAAAATCTGTATGTAGGACTTCTGTAGCGCTATAGTTGCAATGTGTGGCTGATAGATGCTTATAGTTCCAATAAGGATGGGCAGAGAAACCGGTTAATGACCTGCATGAAAGCACTTGAAGGTAATAACGTGTCTGCAGCCACACAGGCATCATCTGCCTTTCAACCCATCATGGTGGTCACAGCGGAAAGAGTGGGTATTAAATAGACACAGAGAATGAAATGTTAGGCTTTTAAAGCTATATTCATTAGCTTAATCCACTTTTGTGGATTTTCAGAGTATTTTGGATGCCAGGTGTAAAAATCCAGCATCTTTTCTGCATGTGTAAAACTGCTATATTTTTATAAGTGAAAAAATACCAGTGTTGATATTTGTATAGCAGAAAAAAAGCCATGTTGTTTTCCCCAGTTGTCAGGTTTTCAGAGGGGAAAGAACTCCCCAATGCATAGCAACCATATTTCCAGATTTAAGGAGGAATTTGTCCACTTCATGCATGAAGGGTATGTGCAGAAGATCCATGCGCTCATGGCCTGGTGTCTAAATCAGCCTGAATTATTGCAAATGATTCCTAGTAGGAAGGGACCCAAATTCAATACAGAGTTTCTGTGAGCTACAGAGTAGTTCAATTGTTGGAGTTGAACAGCAGTTCTACTGCTGAAGTAGACAGCCTGTCCCATCTCATGCAGTTCCCAACTGCTTCCATTTGTGAGCTGTACCACATCACTCTGTGTTACTTTCTTTGCCATATTTTGTCAAATGGCATTTCCTCTGTGCCTTGCTTTCTCGTTATAGACCAAATTTTACTCTCACTAACAAAATGATACTCGCTTGACATCAGTGCAGTAACACAGGTGCAAGAGGAAACAGGCTGTGTTTATACTCACTCTGCTGCTGACTGTTTAAACGTAGTAAAGGAACTTGGGAAAAGACTAGGCAGTCTATCAGCTATTAACTTATAGACTATTTCACACTTCATATGCTTTTTCTCTACTTTCAGAATTGTGTTGCTCAAAAAGGCTTGTCAAATTTTACTGAGTTTTATAGCTTGTGCTCATGCTGCCAGTATTAGTTCACTGAGTATGGACTTCCAACATCTCTTTTATAT
Source organism: Aramus guarauna (assembly GCA_013400195.1). NCBI lineage: Eukaryota > Metazoa > Chordata > Aves > Gruiformes > Aramidae > Aramus > Aramus guarauna. The sequence goes on from VXBL01001072.1 coordinate 14,219, forward strand.
TCTTATAGTTTTTACAATTATGCTTGTCTTCTATCATCATCTGAAATAGCAAGATGTCGATTTTATTTTGTCCTAATTGGTGCTAATGAGTTATTGATGTGAGCAGTTGCTTTCTGTCTTTTATCGCCTTAGAGGTGATTATGCATAGGACTTTAATGCAGTATCAGGATAAATATTTCTTGGTAAGAGCTGGGGTCCGGTAAATTTTCTTGATTCTATTTCAGTCCAGATTTACTGAATACCTCACAAGATGGTGGAGATCAGAATACTTAAAATTACTAAGGACAAGACTGTAAATGTATGGAAGCACCGAAAAATGTACATAGCTGATTAATGTCAGTAAAAAATGCCCAGGCATTTAGGCTAAACTGAGATCAGTGACAATGATCTGTGAAATGGATAGCAAATGAAAGTAGAAAGTGTCAGAGCAAGATGCATGTTCAATGTAGGCTTTTAATTTTAATACTTAAATGTATGAATAATAAAAAATGGGAATTACTGTCCCAAGGGATAGCAAAACAAGGACAATTTTTAAAATGAGAAATTTCAGAACGATAGTAATTGGGTTTGTGCAGGCAATACTTTTACTATCCTGTGAAAACTGGTATTTCAGACATTTTTCATATTCTGTAAAGCGACAACAGAAATGCTCTGAAACACTTTTTCCTGAATAACCAGACAGGTTCATTCCCTTAGTGTGTTTGTGTTCATAATGAGTAACCATGTCAATACTGAATGTGCTAAAAACATGTTACACAAGTGTCCTGGTTTCAGCTGGGATAAAGTTAAATTTTCCTGCTTGCAGCTGGTAGAGTGCTGTGTTTTGGATTTAGGATGAGAACAATGTTGATAACACACTGATGTTTTAGTTGTTGCCAAGCAGTCAGGGACTTTTCAGCTTCTCATATTGCTCTGCCAACAAGAAGGCAGGGGGTGTACAAGAAGCTGGGAGGG
>VXBL01001072.1:15205-116080 GCA_013400195.1 Aramus guarauna
AGGACAGCTGACCCAAACTGACCACAGGGATATTCCATACCATATGACATCATGCTCTGTATATATTCCATACCATATGGGGGGGACATGGCTGGGAGGCGGCATGGCTTAGCAGCTAGATGAGCCATGGTTCCAGGTGGTGAGCAATTGTGGTGTGCATCACTTGTTTTGTATATATTCTATTATTATTATTATTATTATTATTATTATTATTATTATTATTATTATTGTCATCACCATTCATCCTGCTTTTTTGTCTTATTAAACTGCTTTTATTTCAACCCATGAGTTTTACCTATCTCTTTTTTATTGTCTCCCCCATTGCACTGGGCCGGGGGAGTGAGCGAATGGCTGTGCAGTTGCTTTAGCTACCTGCTGGGTTAAACCACATCACCAAGTAATATATGCTACTCTATGCTTATGACATTCACTGTGGGAACTCAATGTTCATAACAGCATTATAAATGAGACAAACATAAAATGAGACTCAATTTCATGAGTACAAGGCTCCTGTTGTACAGCACAGCTCCACTGACTTTACGGAATTCTCCATTAGATCAGATAAGGCCAGAACTGGGTCTGTGATATCTAAAGCCATTTCTATTCAGGTCACTGACTTGGTGATTTGTAGATGGCTGTTATCTTTCATGGAAGTGAGTTCCTTAGTAGCAGCTCTGTAGAAATTTCCACAACTTCTCACTACTTGCCCACAGTCTTGCTGGTGGTGCAATAAGCTGTGCAGGAGGTCCTGAATCCAGGACAATGTTTTCAATGCTATGATCAGTCTTCTGGAGGACCCAGCACATCACCACAGAAAATATCATTTCCTCATAGGAGGAAAAAATGCAGAAAGTAAAGCAAGTCTCTAGGGCACTTGGAATAACGCTTGTTTGGCTATGTGTACCAGGGAACATTTGGGTTCTTGTTCTAGACCGCAGAATAGTCTGTGATAATTATCTGGATGAATGCAAAGATGAGAGATCAGATAGAGCACAATTTTTCTGCTCTTAAAAGGAAGATTGTGTCTTCTGTTTCCAGGACTGTAGTCCTTAGGAAGAAGATATTTAGTGATATATCATGTTATTGGTATGGCACCGGCTTGGAAAACTTTCTAAATCATTATCTGTGCTTCTAATGAACAGCATTAAAAGTAGACATTAAACAAGCTAAACTCAATTAGTGGTTAAGAAAGAAAGTGGGTTTTGGCACGCATAGTTAGCACTTCTTTTGTCATTTTTGTAAAGTATTCAATTTTACACCTATTTGGATTAGTCTCTGGAATTCAGCATCCCACACAACACACCTTTAATGCAGAATTTGTATGTTGGTAAATTCCAGTTTTATTTTTAGTTTCTGGATGATTTTTCTTTACTTCTGTATTTCATTAAATATAAATTCTGATAACAGCTGGTTTTTTCAAGTTATGTTTAATGTTTCAATGCTAGTTTAAACAAGGACAGTAGTGGCATCTGTCAGAGAGATGCTGCCAATAAAATTCTGAGTATTTTGTGCAACAGAGACTATAAAGAACATCTCTTACTATAATGTCATTCAGAAACATGCTTGTAAGAGAGGCTTATATCTTCCTGCTTGCTCTCACCTTGAGATTTATCATAATGGAAGTTTGTGTCATAAGACAATTCAAGGTTGTTTTCTTCTAAGCACCTCATTCAAAATTGCACTGAGCAGCAGGAGGGAGTTGGTTTTAATAGTGTAAGAAACTGGAAGGTGAATTTTGGAAGCATTTCAAATGTTCTGCCATTCAATATTGTTCCTTTCTGTCAAGCATATGGTAGATATTCCTGATTGAAACAGAAGGGCACAATAAAGTTCAGATTATTTTTAATGCAGTGATTGGTGCTTAAGTCAATTGTGTTAATAAAAGGACAGCTCTGAAAAAAAACTGTAATAATTTCTGGACTACAGCTGCTCACTAATATAAGTCTGGGAAATGCCATAGAAGAGGCACTGCTTATTCTCATACAGTGGAACATAAAAAGAGAAAGTTGCCCTTTCATGGTCATCTTTGTTATAGACATAGCACCCACTGAAACATTCAGGAAGAGGCTAGTATGGGCTAGTATTTGATTCATAGAATCATAGAATCATAGAATCATCTAGGTTGGAAAAGACCTTTAAGATCATCAAGTCCAACCACTAACCTAACCTTGCCATCCCACCACTAAACCATGTCCTTTAGCACCTCATCTATCCTTCTTTTAAATACCTCCAGGGATGGGGACTCAACCACCTCCCTGGGCAGCTCATTCCAGAGCCTGACAACCCTTTCTGTGAAGAAATTTTTCCTAATGTCTAACCTAAACCTGCCCTGGCGCAACTTTAGACCATTCCCCCTGGTCCTATCGCTTGTTACCAGGGAGAAGAGGCCGACCCCCACCTCACTACAACCTCCTTTCAGGTAGTTGTAGAGGGCGATAAGGTCTCCCCTCAGCCTCCTCTTCTCCAGACTAAACAACCCCAGTTCCCTCAGACGCTCCTCGTAAGACTTGTGCTCCAGACCCCTCACCAGCTTTGTTGCTCTCCTCTGGACATGTTCCAGCAGCGCAACATCCTTCCTGTAGTGAGGGGCCCAAAACTGAACACAGTATTCGAGGTGCGGCCTCACCAGCGCCGAGTACAGGGGCACAATCACTTCCCTACTCCTGCTGGCCACACTATTCCTGATACAAGCCAGGATGCCATTGGCCTTCTTGGCCACCTGGGCACACTGCTGGCTCATATTCAGCCGGCTGTCAACCAGTACCCCCAGGTCTTTCTCTGCCATGGAGCTTTCCAGCCACTCTTCCCCAAGCCTGTAGCGTTGCATGGGGGTGTTGTGACCAAAGTGCAGGACCCGGCACTTGGCCTTGTTGAACCTCATACAGTTGGCCTCGGCCCATCGATCCAGCCTGTCTAGGTCCCTCTGCAGAGCCCTCAGTTGTTGAGTTCCTGACAAAGGCATATGCATAGAGGTTCCCCCTTTTGACATGTTCTACCCTCCATTTCTGAATTCATCCTTTGTTATAACAGAGATTTCATGGGTCGGTCTCAATTTGGGCTAAAGGCACCTAAAATTAGGTGTCTGCAAGTAAATGTCCATATGTAAACTTGGTGCCTAAGCTGCTGCTATAGTCAGTACACTCAGTGGAGGTTAGGGTGATCCAGCTGCCAACCTGGTGAGTCCTGAATCTTGCTACTGACTCTTTCTATGTTCCTCAATCTGGTAGTAAGTAGGGTTCTTCTCAGTTAGTAAACATAGGTGTCCAGTGCCATTTGAGATTATCTGAAGATATCTGCACAGACCCTGGTGATGCAGCACAGGACCTACAGGAGACCCATGGTCTTCTGGACTTGCAGCTCAAGGTCAAATGAGAATCTCAACAAATTCACAAGGGCATCTCAAAAAGCACTAGGCACCTATGTTTAGGCATCTGACTCAAGCCCTCACATTTAGACACCTTAATTTTGATGTCTCAGTCTTGAGCTGAATGCCTGTACTGCATACAAAGGGTTTTCAAATCTGAGTTACTTTTAATCACTGAAGAAGTCTGCAAGAATCCTATGTTCCTCAGAGGGAGGTAGGGACTCACTCTGTAGCACCAGATTATGGGGACGATCTTTATGGATACTAAATCTTTCCAGGTGGAAAGGACTGCTGTTAAGCTTAAGTGGCTAAAGAAATCCAGTTACAGAACTGGGGAATTAGAGTGGCAATATACAGTTTCATCTGCTCATGCAAAGAGAGGATATTGACTGTTTATGTTAAACCAGGGATTAGATAAAATATCAATGTCACAGTTATTTTAAACAGCCTTACTAAAATTTTAAAAAATTAGATGAGTCAATAAGTGGGAAAACAGGTTTCCAGACTACCTTTAGCAGAATACTGTTAGCATTATAATTAACAGCTAACAACCTACATATTCTTAGTGAATAAAGGTTTACTGGAGCAAGACTAATAAAAATAGGAAATGTCTACTCAAGTTTCGAACAAGCATGGGCTCCCTTTTCCCATAGGAACTGAGAGATAATTAGCATCTCTGAAAATTAGTTCATTGATTTTGATGGCTGCATACAGATTCAGGTACTTTACTTCAGCCTAAATTGAGTATTTTGTTATCTTTAGTGGTTTCCATAAAATGTAGTACCATGGAAATGGAAGCAAGTAATTTCTGGGATTCCTGGAAGTGGCAAGATAGATAATTACTCTGATTAATAAACATTTTGGCAGTACAATTCAGTACTTAACCTCTCCTGGGTCATGGCTCAGATAGACAAGGAAATGCACTGAATTTGTTGAATTGTTATACCATTCTTACTGCTTTAATAGTATCTTCTCTTTTTTTGATTGATTTCTACTTTTGAACTCTGTTATAAATCTTGGTAAGTTTCCATTGACAGTGGAGACCTCAGTTTCAGCCTGGTTGTGGTTACAGACTTCACCCAGGGTCTTTTCTCCACCAGAGCGGAGAAGTTGCAGTCAACTATCTCTCCATTGGCAGTGGTTGTTGACATTGTCTTGCCCCAAGTCAGAATTCATACTAGTGGCTTCAGCTTCCTCTGTTAGCAAGAGAAAGGATAAGACAGCAACTGCTTCCTTTACTTAACTTGATGCTCCTTTTTTTATCCAAGAGCAGCCACAGCCTGAAGGAAGAGGTCACGGTGACCAAATCTCCCACACCTTGTGCAGGAAGAACAACTGAAGGAAAGATCTCCCCACCCATTCTTCCCAGGAGGTTTTTGTGGTAGCAACATTGAAACCAGTAACTCAGCAACCATCTGCCTCAGTGTACAAATTAATTTGCAGAAGAAATGGCCTCTCTCCTCTGAGCCTTCCATGAAAGCATATTTCTCCTTAATATAGTCAACGTGTGCGTTGATGCAAGATGTGCTTAAAGCACTCTGGGTTCAGTTACTAGCAAATCTCCAGTGGAGCCATGGTTGCTCCACGAATCAGGAAAAGCAAGGTCGTGCAAAGGTCACTTCCTTTTCTTCCACCTCCAGAAGATGGAGAGTAGCCAGAGATGAAAAACATCTTGTGTAGGAGTATGCAGTGCATTTTCAGGCAATATTCACAGGTCTTTTGGCCGTGGCATGACTGACATGAGCTTCGTGCACCCACATTGTGGATCTCTTTTGTTGTCTGAGGAACGCTGTCTGCCCTCTATCCTACATATCAGTGGAGACTTAGTGAGCCCACTTTGTGGTCCTGCTTAGCTCTGATCCTTTCAATTACAAGGATTTGAAACTTCAGTGATTTTCACAGGCCCAAGGGACAGACAGGCTTGGTGCAGTTTTGACATCAGACCTGAAGAGGACAGTTGCCTCTGGTGTTTGAGGGGCTGGTGAGCCATTTTAAGTAAGTAGTCAGATGTATTCCTGTCTTCTTGAACCTGCACATTGACATTAGGAGAAAGAGTGTGTTAGAAGTATGCTTGAAAGGGAAAGCCAAGTTTTGAAAAACTCATAGAAAACAGCCCATAAGGAATTCTGAAAGTTAAAAAATATTTCAGAGGGAAACTGTAGGAAGCATTTGGGACCTGGAGAGAGGAAACCAAAGGAGATGAACTTACTTAGCCTTTGAAAGCCAAAGAACATTGCAGAATGGTTAAAAATATCTAAAAGGGAAAGATATCAGATAATAGCAAGATTTCTAAAGAAATAGCAGGTTGCTCTGTAACAACAATATTGAATGGCTGGAGGCTGAATTTCAAAAATAAATTGAAGAATTAATTAAACTGCCAGCTAAAATAATTGAAAATAGAGTAATTCAATTTGTTTTCTAAATAAATGACTTAGCAAACAAAAAGTTCTCTCTGTGGAAATTTTAACGTTTTCTATCAAAATTATCTAGTACTCCAAATACTCAGTTTTCAGCCAAGATTGATTTTCAGTCCAAATATGCTGTTCAATGCCTTTGTGGTTCTATTTACTACCATGTTGCTCTGTTGTTATGAAGATTATATCTCGCATTGTGCTCCTTTGCAAAAGGTCTCATGATGTACATAGCTTCTCAATAAAAAGGCAGAGACTAGTTTAACAAGAAAGACACAAATTAAGCAGATTTCATTATGGTTAGTTCAAGCAAATCACAGCTCCTGTGCTGGGAGTTGCTTTCAGAAGCATTTTGAGAAGAAATTACACTGATTTCAAAATAATTAAAGGGGAAGGAAATATTTTCTAAACAGGTCTAGTTGGTACTTTAAGTACTTGTTGCTCACACCCTTCTTAATCAAGACCAGTTTTCTGTTTAGAATATATGCTTTAGTTAAGAAACAAACTTGTGGTTTTTTCACGTACATGAAATTCTCATTGAAACTATAACCGTGCTCTTGAAAACTGAGTAGTCCATCTGGCCTTCCTTTAATTAAGCTATAAAAATATTGGAAAAATGTAGAGCCTAAAAAGTAGAAAACTATTGCAAAACTGACTGGATTTTTTTAATCTACTTATCCATGCCAACTTTTCTGTCAAATATACTTCAGTGACTATAATAAAAGAAGTTTGTATGTTTGATGATATTTCAGAAAGGCAGAAACAAAAGAGTGTGAAGACAGGTCAGTTGAACTTTATGAAGTATAGGGCAATTTGCAAAAGAAAAAGAAAAAGGAAAGAAAAAACATAACGGAAAAGGAAAAGAAAACTGCCAAAGAGAGAAGATACCAGTTACATGGAAACCTAGTTAGGTCTTACTTTGTACTCTGCTGAAATTCCTTCCTTTGCACTACTTAGGTACCGCCTTTGACTTAGTTCCTAGTAATGCTCTAGGGAAAAGTTACACAGATGGCAGAAATTTGCTACAAGAAGAATTTACTGTCATTCCTCCCATTAATAGATGGGAATGCAATATTCATTAAAAAGATTCCAAACTTCAGTCATCCCCTAATGATCATGCAAATTCCCTCATCAATGCATAATAGAACAAAAGAGAGCTCTGCATTAAGAATTACTTGTACTGCTTTCTATGGCATTTCATTAAACTGTCTTATTTCAAACAACATTTTGCAGAAGCTACTTATCAGATTTGATTATGGGACACATCAGAATAAGGAAGAAATGGCAGATGCTTCCCTGCAGTTCTGTTTTGTTTTGCTTGGCTTTCCCAGACTTGGATGTGCCAAAGGTAAAATCCAACATAAAAGCTTTATGTTCGGTGTTGATTTTTATTGCTGCAATACAAATGAAAAAATAAGGGACCATTGCTTCCTCCATGACGTCGGAGGATTTTGTGACAATCTTTGCAGATCCAACAACAAGAAACAAACAATAAGAAACTCTGTGCTACTCATGCCCACCCTCTAGCTTGAGTAATGACAGGAAGGTATCTTTGATTAGGGTGCTGGCTGGTAGTAATTTCCTGTCTTTAGGTTGCTTTACATAATATTTTCACTCATGATAGTGGAGAAGCCCCAAAATAAATCAGCAGTTATGTGCATCTCAAGCCCTATCATCTGCCCAGTTATAGACGGTGGTGAGAAAAAACTGCAGTGAGTTACACTCAAGAAGTCAATGTTGACAGGGAGATTGTCAGGTCGGAGTTAGGCTGGGAAACTGGGCTGCCAGCAGGAGGGAAGGGTAAGGATGGACATCCTAAATTTAGTCCAATTTAGCTTCCTGCTCTGAATTGCTCCCAGGATGCTCTTTCCCTTGATTACCTGGGCAGTCTGCAGACCAACCTTGTAACTTAGGTAAGGTGTCTTAAAACTCCTCGCATTGACCGAGACCTCTTCTTGCAAGCACATTTCAGCTGTTACATGCCTGGAATAACTCTGGGAAGATCATATATGATTGCTGCTTTCCTTCTGCTAGAAAAACCTAAAATTCAATTCACCATGAAATAAGGCCATGTGCTTAAATGATAGCTAAAATGACTGTGAAGCTGGTCAAGCTTTGTGAGCTCCGAAAACCCATGAAATGTCTGCGGAGATTAGCAAAACACCAGGCCCTGGTGGTACATCCTTCAGGTCAGCCTACCATGCTCAGGGGTTAGGAGAGCATCACTCGGGTCACGTCACACTGGGAACGACCCACCGTTTACACAGGGCTGATCTGATCGCTGTAAGAAGGTGTCTAGAGCAGTTCAGTGAACAGCAATAATATTTTTAGGAAAGAAATGCAAGGTAAACCCCTTGACCTTAGTGTGCTTATTCGCCTTTGAGGATACGAATTTCATTTTCTTTTTGTCTGCAACAGCATGCTGGAAAATAACAAGACAAGGCTCTGGATTCATCTCAGGTGAGGTTCATTTATCAGGTACCAAGTTGCTTTAAAAACAATTCAACTTCTACATAACAGAGAGTCAGTAAGCATTAGATTTTTTGCTAGCTTTCTGCCAAAGTCTGTGAGTACAAGAATATTTCAATATCAGGGTTTTTCTTTATCTGATGATGACACTATTCAAAAGGGAGGGGGGTTGTAGGGAGGAACACAAAGTCATGCTTGAGTCACTTTAATCATTAATAACTTGTTCATTTATAATTGGCTAAAAAGCCTCCCAGGTTTGAGTTGTTAGTTCAATGGATTAACAGCACAAGGACACTGACCTGTCGTGTCTTTGCAGGAGGAACTTGCTGAGTGGAGATGCAGGAGCAACGAGCTCATTATGCATCTTGGGCAGGGGAGGATCAATCCTACTTCAGAGAGGGAAGTCAGAGAGCAGCGAATGTGGTAGAATTAATGGAAAAGGTTTTGGTTTGGGGTTTTTTGGGGGGTTGGTTTGGGGTTTTTTGTTATGCTTTTTAAAATGTGAAAAAAAAACCGAAGAGGCTTTGCTAGGTTGGAAAGCAGGACTAGGTGTAAAACCAGCCTGTACCATTTTAAGTGAAAAAATATCACTCTAAGGATTATTTTGGCTTGTCAAAAATGCCAGGAAGAAAAGAGGGCACAAATGAACAATCAGTGGATTTACATCCTATCAGATTTGGGGAAAGAAAGGATGACTGCAAGAGTTCTCCAAGAAAGGAGATGCTTTGCTGAGTAAATTATCTACTTCCATTCCTGGTTTTGACAAGTAATAAGAGAAACTTGGTTTTCACCATCTTCTTGGTGCAGTTTAGATAAGTGATAAATTGTGGTAAGGTGTTTGCTGTGGGGCACCAACAAAACTCTCCTGGATCCGCACACTTATTCTCTGAACCATGAGCTAAAGTTGTGCAAATATGTTGCACTAATCCTGGCATTACCACTGCAGGGCTGAAAGAAGTCTAGCTGATTACTGACTTCCATCAGCCAGGACCCTGGCCCAGAGATTAATGACCCTACAAAAAATTAAGCTAGAGAAAGAATTTGACCAAAGCTCTGCAACTCTAACCCAGTTAGATTGCTGTCAATTTTTGCTATTCCTATTGGCAGGATCAGACTTCTTAAGCTATGAGCCAGCTGATGGATCAGTTCTTCAATTGGGAAATGCAGTTGTATTAAATTTTGAGAGTACAATTTGATTGCATTTTTCAAAGGGGAAAAGTCCAGCTGGCTTGTTCTGACAGTGTCAAAATGCTTTTTGTATTTATGTTCCAATTTTCTTCAATAAATGAGATATTGTGCATAGTAGAAAACATTTTTTTTTTTTCTAATACATGACATTATCAGAATGAAAAGATGTTGTTGTTTTGACTGTAACTGTCTGAACTTTTACTGAATGGGAAGTTTCACTGTGCTGGCTCTGAGTTTTTGTTTAAAATTGAGAATAATGACAGAAAAGTCACTATTTCCTAGTGAAGAATAAAAACACTGTTTTCAGTTCAGGTCTACCACTGACAATGACTTGAGAGAAACTGGGGAAAAGATGGAAAAGATTTGGGAAAATGTAGGCAACATTCTCAAAGCAACAATATTTATGACATATTTCTGTAAGTATGATAGCTCATTCTGCTCTGTCAGATGTTAGGTTGATAATTTACTGGAAAGTTGCTGCCTAGTAATGAATAAATTTTCTTATCTAGCATATACAGATGTTTTTATCCCTTTTGCCTGTTTTAGGGTTTATACCTTGACCTACTGTCATATCTGAGCAATGCCCACACAAATCAAGCCTCAAAGTGAATTCCCTATTGGAATTCAATTTTGGGACTTTGCCCATCAGGCTTCCTGGTGTAAAGAGCGTGGTGGTGTTCTGCCCTGACTTCGGCATCCAAAAGTTACACGCCTGAGGCTAACCTCGTCAGACCAAGCATCATTGTCACTGGAGATAAATAGGCTCAAAGGATCTACCAAAGGTAGACATTTACTGCTGACTTCCATTTCATCAGGAAGATTAAGGTAAGTAAATACCAATCTGTGATAAAAACCGCCTCTGAAATTTATCGTTTTCTTGAGGAAAGTGCAAACAGCTTTAGTTTTAAGCAAATCCAAAACTGTTTTCAGGGCAACGTTTGGCTGAAGGCCCCCAAATTGTGGTAAATCATTGATATGATTTACCTGGGTACACAGTGAAGTTCCAGCTCTAAGGAAGGAAACTTCACTTCCCAGAAGACTGGAATTTTGCACAACAGAACTAATATAATGCCATCGCTTACAGGCCATTACCATGAAGGACTGTGGATTTATTATATGATATGCAAAAATGGTGTCCACTGGACTCAATTTCCCTAAGCAGAGGTCTGACCTACTGAGTCAGAGACTTTCCTGAGGATTGATTAACATAAGGCTAGACTGCTTGCACACATCCACCAGATTTCTTCTGTTTTCTATATTGCTGTTACTCATAATATACCTTACACAACACTCACTTGAGCTAGCTTGATGCAAAGACATTTGTTTGTGTACAACCTACAGTTTAACCGTAACTCACAGTTTTCAATACTTAAAGAGGGCTTATAAGAAAGATGGGGACAGAATTTTTAGTAGGGCCTGTAGTGATAGGAGAAGGGATAATGGTTTTAAACTAAAAGAGGGTAGATTTAGACCAGATAGAAGGAAGAAATGTTTTACAATGAGGGTGGTGATACACTGGAACAGGTTGCCCAGAGAGGTGGTAGATGCCCCATCCCTGGAAACTTTCAAGGTCAGGTTGGACGGAGCTCTGAGCAACCTGATCTAGTTGAAGATGTCCCTGCTCATTGCAGGGGAGTTGGGCTAGATGACCTTTAAAAGTCCTGTCCAACCTAAACTATTCTATGATTTAATGAATTTACCCAAACTCTATTTTTACCCCATTTATATCACTACCCACCACTAGTTGGTGCAACTTACCTTGTCGTGGTGTGATGGCTTGCGTGCCTTGTCGGGCCAGACTAAAATGTTGCACCCTGGCCCTCCAGGTGGGGGGTTTTGTTTTGGGCTAACAACCCAATCATGTAAAAAACAAAATCTGTTACAGAAATTGCAACAAAACTATCCCACCGGATACAAACAACAATATCACTACACCTCAAAACACTTAGCCAAGGAAGTAATAGCTTTTGAGGAAACAGAAGCGTATAAAACCCACAGTGACACAGTCACCATCACCCAGATGGGCAGAGGTAGAGTCTAGCCTGTCCCAGGCCTGCGTGCAGTGGTCCAAGCAATGCTGCATCCAGTATTTCTTTGACTGCTATTCAGGGCTTTTCGGAAAAATAAAAATGAAAACAAATACCAGAGGGTCAAATATGAGCTGAAGGCTGTGAGGCTGCTGGAAACAGAATCGACAGTGATTTTCTACAGCACAAGAGGGACCTATATTGCTTCTGTGGGACAGCAGCTAAAAGGGGCTGAATGGCGGCCAATGAACTTTCTCTCAAATATATTTGCTGTATAAGCATGTAGCATGGCTTTGCCCCTAGTGCATAGCTTGCGGCTGTATTTCTAGCTGAGATTTGCAGCCAGTCCATTTTTTTACTGGTGTGAGAACAGCAGAATGATGAATATCTCCAATGTGCGTCACACCAAGAAGAAACAAATGTATATTTCTATTTCTCTCACTTTGTATTTAGGGATAACAGGGACCCTCCTCTGGAGCAGACAGTTGCAGGTATGCACAGGAACCTGGCAGAGAACATGATGCATTCCTAACTGAAAAGGTGCACTGTAACAGCATCTGTTTCATTGCAGGGCAGTGACGCTGTGGCGATGACTGTGTCCCACCGGTATGCAGTGACAGAGATGCTCAGGAAAATGATGAACAGCATTCAAAGAGCATTTAGGGACTTTCAGAGGCGTTTGCGCTGATCAGACACTGCCGATCAGGAGGTATCCTGTGGGGATACAGGAGTCCATAGCCAACAGGTCATATTTCACATAAGAAATGATTTTCAGCCTTCCTCCAGCTCTGTCAAAGCAAGAAGGAATAGAGAGGATGGAATTACACGTGACCTTAATAAATTTTGATTTTGGCTGGGGAAAACCACAGTGAGCAGTAATAAGGGCCGATGTCAGAAAGGCCGCTGTAAGCTCCAGGGACGGGACTTTCAGGGGCAGAGCCACAGCTCACCGCATTGCAGAGGCGCCAGGCAGCCTTCACCTGCCCGTGCCGCTCCAGGGGCTCTCCGGATCTGTTGGGATTATTTCCCCGTGCTGTTTAATTACGAGATCTTTCTGGCTCCTTACACACTCGCACACTGGGGGTTCATTATCTGAGCCCTCTATTTCCCCGAATTCTCTGCTCTGAGTGGTCCTGTGCAAAACACTCACTAAACATTCGCAATCGCACCAGAGCTCTTTTTACACTCGAGCCAACAAGCACCCTGTAAAAAAGTTACACATAAATACAGCACACACGAAATCTAGTTATAACTGGGAAGTTGTGAAATAGGTGTGGTACGAAGGGAAGGGAAAAGAACTGATTTTATGAGCACATTAGCAGGGAGAAACACCAAACAAGGAACCCTCTGCAGCAGTGACATTCGGAGCCTAAATCAAGATGACATCCACAAAGAGACAACAGAGAGATCTTGCTGTTCCTGTGATTGCTGCGGCCATTAGGACTCCTGCCATTCAGCAAAGCAACTGCTGTTGTCTTTGGGAGCACCAATTCAGGATCCGCTTCAGTGACTGTAATTTAATAGTAAAGGCATCAGAGGTTGAAACTGGGAACTTGGCAGGCATGGCTGGGAGAAGAGGGCTTTTTGTGTGCGAATCACTAAACCTTCAAATTCCTGCCTCAGCTCTGCTTCCCTCAGTCTTTTTTTCCAGGAAATGGACAGCCTCAGCATGTCAAAAATGAGAAGCATGGATAACCAGCCAGTGTTAAAATCACAGAGGCTTGTACTGAGCTGCAAAGCCAATTCGAGAAAATTAGGGAGCCGAAGGAAGCAGAGCCCTCCCTTCTGCTGATTTCACCAGTGCTCCCGTCGGGTCAGACCCTGGACTGCAGGCTGTGCACTCACGCGCTTGATTACAGACTCAGGCAGCAAACTTCAGGCTCGGGCAGTGTGCTCAAACTCACGGCCTCTTACCCAGGGCTCACGGAGACGCTGTGCCCCCACTGAGTCACAGGCTGTTTGCATTCCCCGAGCCCACGGTGAGCACGAGCCAGTACGGATCAGCTCCACCAGCAAAGCGTTAGGCTGTGCAGAGCTAGAGCAAAGCCTTCAGCACCTGCGAGTGACTTACCCAGACCGCGCATTCCCCACACCGACACGAGCAGAGAGAGCCACACAGGCTCCAAACGAGCCGGCACCGGTCTGGATGCTGTATAGGTCACTACTAAATGCCACATGGACAGCTGCAATACTGTCTTCTTCATCATCCCCTAATTCACATCTGAATTTGACATATTTTATATTTGGTATATGTTGTATTAGACAAATTTTCATTTTAACCAGGCTACCACTCTGCCCATCCATTTTTCCTTGGTGACCCAGCTTTGGGTGTAATTTTCATTTGCCTGTGGACTCTTTGCGTCATCCACAGAGACACGGCAGCTTGGCCAACCTCTGAGTCCACAGCAAAGCCCAGTGTAGTGAGCTCTGCCTGGTCCCCATCTTCTTACCCTCATGCTCTTCCAGATGTCATTTAAATAAAAGTTCTGGCAAGCCGAGGAAGCGCTAGTGCTGCAGAACCTCCACAGGGTTCCTTTGTCAGGCTGACAGTCATGATGCAATTAATACATTTTCAAAAAGACAGCATATCCTCTTGGTCTTTAGCTGATATTTAATATGTTAAGATGATGTGTTTTGCTGGGATGAGCAGTGAGATCAAGCCTTGGCACTTAGATCTGGTGCTTACAGTAAGCACCAAGTTGAATGCAGGATGTGACCATAGCTGAGACAGGTCATGGTACTGAGTTTCACCCTGCAGCAAAGGCAACAAAATTCCCCATTCCTGTGGAAAGTCACATGAATAAACAAATCGAGCTGCTGCTGAATCTTGCTGTGATGGAGTTAAATCCTTGTGCTAGAGAAAGGGAGAGGCTTGAGTGCCCATGTCCATGTAGGCATCAAGTCTGTACCAGAGAACCTTTCGCGGGGGCAGGAGCAGGGCCAGGCTGGTGTCCAGCAGTGCTGCCTTGAGCAGAGCCCAGGAGATGAAGGACGAGGATAACCTCTTCAATCAGAGCTGGTTTATTGCTATAAACAACTTGTGGAGCCCTGGTGAGTGTCAAACCCGGGAACTCACACCTGCTTCTCCCACATACCCGTCACCGGGCTATGGCTGTTCCCGGGCTGTGGCTGTTTCCTATATCCTCTTCACTGTCTCCATCATTCACATTGAACATCTCTGGTAGAAAAATCTTTTTGAAAAACTCACATTTTCCCAAAGAACCCAGTCTTCTCTGAAACAAACAAACAAACAAAAAAACCCCAAATTAGCTCTCCGACTGATGATACTATACATACAAACAACACAAATGCATCCCTCCTTTCTTCCAGTTCTCTTCCTGTGCAATCCATGGAGAGGAGGCAGAGCTCTGCAGGCAGAACCTGCTATGCAGTTTTTACAACCTTTAAAATAAAAAGAAAGTACCTTCTGGAAGGGCTCTGTAACATAAGGGTGCCTACGGCTGATGCTGTACCATACTCTGCTGAGCTTTAGGGAAAAGAAAACACAAGTGACTTTGAGCACCACTGCAACCGTAACAGATATTCTATTTGAATTAAACATTTCATTTACTCTGTCACAGTGCCTGTGACCTTTTCAACCGCAGTTTGGTTCTAAATGACTGATGTTCTTCATGTTACACACATGAGGTGCAACAGACTTGTTCTGTCAAAGAATGAAAATAGCAGTGCGGGCATTTTGTCTCCCTGTTTTGCAGAGATGTAACAGTGAATGAAATAAAAAGTAATGGTGTGGAAGAGATCATGCTGCTGCTTTCCAAGGGTCACGTCTGGTGAGGAGCCCTGGTATTTCCACCATTTACTGAATTAAAAAACAGTGACGGGCAGCAGCCACTGCGCAGTCTGAAAATGTGCTGTACAGATCCCATGTCTCTAGCGTCAGCGTGATCTCTGCAGCACCTCAGAAATCTCAGGTTATATTCCTAGGGGTGAACGTCCAGAATAAAGGTGCTCTGAGTTGGGCGAACTCTTGAAACTTTTAGTTTTCTTCATTGTCCAGGGACTGTTGCTTACAGGTGACTTTAAATTATATTACAGGGACAATGTACCCCTCATCAGCAGGTACATTGCCAGAGCTCAGAGGGAGTTTCAAGATGCTTGTCCACACTCTGCTTAGCTGATGACAGTGATTTTACATCTCTCCTCTCAGAAAACTGAGGCACCGGTCTCCAGCAAAGAGAAAGAGCACAAATTTTTTTAAGTATCTCTGCCTTAGTGATCCCTATGTGTTATTAGATTGGTTGGGACAGTAATAAAACCTGTTGTCATATTGCACTTTTCTTATTTTTCAGATTATGTCCTTTCAAAAACACTTTAAGAAGAGAAGCAAAGTCCCTCTCTGGATGCCGTATGTCCCTGCGGGACAGGGAGAGGTGACACCGAGTGTCTCAGGAGGACACAGACAGCCCGGAGTGCCGGGGAGAAGAGACCTGGCAGCTGGAAGCAAAGGCACAAAAGCTGTCACTGGCTGGTTTCTTCAGGATGCCACAGGGTCACCTGTGGGCACAAGGTAAGCACGTCCTTGATCACAGCCAGCAAAAAGCAGAGCTGAATGCAGCTAGATGGCTTGGGATTGGGATTCAACACAGGGGAGGAGATAACGTGGAGACAGAAATGGCTGAGTAGGAATGAGAAGGGACAATACAATCTCTTATAGTAACTCTGCTGGCTTTGAGTGCTTGTTGAACTATAGCCTGATTTTAACACACAGCGATACACCAGAGATTGATCTGCTGTTCCGGAATGAATGGCCTGAGAGTGCGCACAGACCGATGTCAGGTCATGCAGTCATGCATCAGCAACAGAAAGGTACTTTATGATACTTTGCAACCTTGTGAAATCCCAGCTTGACCCAGGAGAAAAGATCACTTCTGACAAGAGACCGTTCACTTTTCCAGTCAAGGGCTGCTGCAGTTCTGCAAAATAAATATGAAGAACAGTACCGGTAGCTGAAGAACAAGGGTCAGGAAACAGAAATCATTGGGGATGGTACATCGCCTATGATATGCACAGCCAATTCAGTCTCAGTGCAGATGGTCTCGTCTCACCGATGTTCACTGAGCATCGAAAGGTTTGGCTATAATAGTCGTGAGACTCTGTACTTGTGTGCATAAACTGGAGAGATGAGGAACTGATGGGACGTTGCTCACCGAGACCCCACAGAGGAAAACAAACAGGACACCAAAGCAGCAAGAGAAGGGGAGGCCAAAGGCAGCCTTTGCCTATAACGCTGGTGGCAAAAGCCAGATGTCTCTGAACAGAGGTCGAAGTCCAGCCATTAGCCACGAAAATAATGATCAGAGGAAGCAGACTAAGCTGATTTATGGTATGGGCCATAATATATAGCTTCATACTCTAGAAAGCAGAAGAAAGAAAACTGAGGAAACTCAGGACTAGAGAGCTCACACGGTCACATAGCAGGTTGGCATTAAAGGGTGCAGACATGATCCAGCCAATCTAACATGGGCCTGTACTCTGAGAGACTAGTCCTTTTTAATGGATTTAATGGACTAGGTCTTTGAAGCAAGCACCCAAATTCCTTATCACACACGGAGGGGAAGGCTAGTCTTTCACAGATTTCCAAAGAGAGATCCAATCTGCCTAATATATGTATCTAGATTTATAATCCACGTGGCTAATTGCTCATAATGGACACAAACTCACAGCTACCATGGCTGTTGGCTCCAGAAGGGCAACAAAGGCTTGTACCAACACCAACAGCGATCTGAGGATGGAGAACCGCAACCCATACCACGAAGGTGATGACTGATGGCTGAGGCAAACCCCATCAAACAGGTAGAAGGCGTGTACTGGTCAGCTCTCCTTTCTCACATTTATTTGTGTTAGCACCAGGCACAGAGAATGCCCACACACGGTTAATTCACCTGTGTACTCTGACTGGAAAATCTATATATGCTGCAGGTGAATAATGTTTTATATTAAAGCACAGAGTGTGACGGGAGAGCCAGGCTTACCTCCCACGTACGTATCTTGTGATATCAATATATGTGACTCACCCTTCAGCTGCTCCCATAAGAAACCAAGTGACATTTCATACAAAGCCTATCTGAAGACTTGTCTTCAGAAAAAAAATGTTATCCAATGCCTCCTTCCCATTTTTTTTTAATCAAGCTTTATGTCAGAATAATACATTCTGCCCAAAGCTTTTCTCACCTTCCTAACTACTGTACAGGTATGTGAATTCAGCATACATTTATTCTTTGTGCTTTTCTATCCATTTCCTTTCTTTATTTGCAGAAGCAGTTTTCTGTTAGGAAAGACAGGGATAGTTAACTATATCCACAACCCTTCCTCGATGCTTTTGCAAGGCTTTCCACCCTTATTCTTGTCTCTTCACAACTTATTCCTCTGCACCAAGAAACACAGGCAAGAACATTCTGTACCCTGTTTGTAGCTGTTGCTGATCTTGTCCTGTTTTCCAATATTGTGGGTGTTGTTTTGCTTCCCAGGAAAGGAAAAAAAAAATTGTTTTTCTTACTTTATCATCATTATCGTAAAAACTGCCTGGAACTCCTTTGCAGACTGTAAAATCTACAGCTTGTAAATGTGGAGTCAGAACTTGCAACGGTTAGTTACAAGGTGATTATCCATAGCAATTGTGAGCTTGTTTCAGAGTCCAGTTATTAGGCAAGCAGACTGTTTATTTTGTGCATATTTGCAGCATTTTGTTAGGTTTTGCCAGTAGATAATTGCTGCTGATTAGCACTCTGTTATCTTGTCTAAAGAAAGACCATGTGTGGGCCACTTGCCACAGATACACTGATTGCCATAAAAACCTCAGCATGGGTTTCAGTTACTTATCACTGTTTTCCCATATTTAGAGGAGATGAGATAGCTCTTGACAAATGCAGGCTCTCTTACAGCTACGAGATAATTCAGTATTTCTCCAGACATATTTAAGTTAGTTAGCCCTGTTGCACATGTCAGTTATGGTCTCAAATTTTAGACTTTGCTATCACAGTTAGCATTTTGCCGGGTGCTTTGCAGAACTGCAAGGGACCAAGACCCCTGCTCCAAAGAACTTCCCGTTCAAGAGCTAAAACGGGAGCAACCAAAACATGGCTACTGGTGAGCGGGGAAGAGTTATCAAGTCACCCTTGTATTGCAAGGTGAGATTGCAGGATATGAGGGGTCCTTGGGCGTGTGGAAGCTCATGGGTTTGGGCTGATGAGAACACGAGAGGATGGATGCGTGAAAGGCTGCATGATGCTCTGAGGGTAGACTGCTTCCAATGTCAACACCAGTTTGCCTGTCTGGTCGGGCCGTGGACTCGTGCTAGCGCTGCTGGCCTGATGGGGAGATGTTCTGGCTGAGTGAGCGCACTGGATGTGGCGGTGCTGGAAGCAGCGCTGAGCCAGTCGCTGCTGTAGCAGCACACACCTCATGGGAGCATGGGCCAGCTGGCACGCTCAGTGGCTGCATGAAATGCACAGCCTCCCTCCTTAAACCAAAAGAAGCTTAATAGCATAAACCACTGGGTAAAGATTTTTAAGTCAGGGAATTTGGCACCTGAGACATTGCTCAGGTTACTAAAGAGACACAGAGAAATAAAACAGCCCTCACAAGACTGCCAAGGCACCGTGCAGCTGAGATTCGACTGAAGAAGACCCGCGTCCCTCCTATCGCCCTTCAGCTATTAGCTCACCCTTCCACCGTCTCCCCACCGCCTTAGCAGCTAAACCCCGCTCGTGAAATGTAACCTGTCAAATACACACGTCTAAAGCTAGAATTGAACAAGGGAGGGACTAGCACGACAACCACAAACAGAAACCAACATATCCCGTGTTACTCCCTGGCTGTTCCCCCCGCCCGGCCCCGCGCAGCGCTGCGCGCCCAGCGGCCGGGGCCAGCCGGGCGGTGCCGCCCCAGCTCAGCGCCGCGAGGTGGCAGCACGCGCTCACGTTTGGAAAGCGCCGGCGTCGGCAGCGCGGGTCAGCGCAGTGTGGTTCGCTTTTTAAAGGTGTTCTCCACCTCATTTTCCAGCCATTTTGTGAAAACCAACGTTCAGATGGAGAGGGAAGAAAAAGGTCTTTTTTACTCAGGGTCTGTATTTAACTGTTTTGTTCACTGGGGGTAGAGCCGGGGTCGTATTCCAAGCTCGGTTAGAGCCCTGCTCAAGTCAGTCATGTCGCTTAAACGTGACATAGTTAGACATCAAATGAAAATCCCATTCAGGAAAGCTGTTCAGCTTCAAAACGCAGCTATCAGGGGGACCCGTCGCTTGTCAAATGCCCCATGCAAGGTAAATGTGACTAAAACCCAGGGATGTGTGTCTGCTGTGAGAGAGCAGAAGGCATCGCTGCTCCTAGGGACGGCAGCAAGGAGAGCTGCGCTGCAGAAGCTGCCGCTACCTCAGCGTCATCCGTCTGGTGCCCGCTGGGGAGGTACTGCCGGTTTAACCGTCTGATTTAAATTCTACTTTTCTAATACTTCTGATTTAATTGCCGTGCAAGAGAAGAGCCACATCCACTGACTTCAGCAGAATTTGGTCCATGTTTTTATACCACCGTCCAATTGCAATATTGCATTTCGTTGAGGAACACTTTTCTAATTGGAAGGGCATGTGAAAATATATTGTATTATATAGCTATTTCCAGCACAAACAACTCAACCGTCTTGTAAAGTTTGAATAAATCTTTAGATCAAGTTCACCTCCTGAATGACCCATAGATCAGTGCTGAGCTTTGCTGTGGTATTCAATTATTTATTCATGATGTTTTCCCCACTCTCATGGCAAAAGAAAGATTTAAAGAGCCATTATGGTGTTTATGGAAGTGTTAACCAATTAAAAGCTCAAGGTTGCATGGTATTTCTTCTGAACAACAAAATAAAAAAATCAGGAGAATGATTGATACAGTTAATATATTTATTGGCATTAGTACATTCTCTTTTATTGCTGTGATCAGGGTGACATCATTCATCATAAAGACAGCATAATTGTCTTTGAATGTTATAAAAGGTGAAATTCATTCTCCTGGAAATTAAAGAGAACATTGCAAAGCTTCAGTAAAAAAAGGGGACTGAATGATACAGATGATAAAATGTACTGGCTTTAAATTTCTGTCCATAAACCTGGAATAAAGCTACTGAGAATTAGTCCAAGATGAAGATTGTAATGCAATAACCTGAAATTAGTTTAGGCGTTCCTCTAATCTCGTTTTTCATGGTGTAGGACTATTCATCATAAAATCTGTTTTCCTTCATTGGCAGTATTTCAGCTGTCTACTCACTGAATGAAAACAGTAAAGAAGGAGTGAAGACACCAAATGAAATATATGTTATTTGTTCTGGCAGATTTAGCTCACTGCCAGCAAAGCAAAGCAGGCGGAGCAGCATCTTCTACCTGGTCTTTGCTCTCCACACTCAGACCCACTCTGGTCACTTCCTTCCTTTTTTCATACGCAAGTTTTGGTGTAGGAAGAGGCCTCGACACCCTGACAAAGTGTCACTCTCAGGGGATTTTAACATAGCTTAGATTATGCTTTTATCTCCTTGGGTAATTTCTTATCTACAAAGAGACTCTGAAGACCTCTATGTTATTCCTTTGAAGATCAGCTCTGCCACTCTTGCCAGCATCAATTAGATCTGACCTTGTGAGTCCGGACTGGGTCCTTTCCCAGTCTGAGGCTGCCTAAGAAATGGGATGCAAAAAGAGAGAGGACCGGGGGTCAAAAGGCTGAAACTTCTTCCCCAGGGCTCTACAGGCTGCACTAAAGCTGCATGTTCCTCCTTGCCTCAGCAAACCTTTCCTGACCTGTCTCATACTTTTACCCTCTTTGCTGTGGGACTGCCATTCAAACCAGTTACCCCTTGCAAGATGGCCAGCATAATTTTTCATGTCATAAATCAAGGTGGACATTCCTAGTGACTTAGAAGAACTAGCCTTCTGAATTATGCAGTAGCTGTATACGCTTGGCTTAATCCAAGTATGTTTAAAATTAGCCTTTAATCTTATGCAAGCCCCGATGTTCCCAAAAATGAAATTGTCAGTGCAAACCAGACCACACTAAGCAGTATTAATTAACACCAGAAGAAAAACACAAAGGATTCTCTTTGATCATTGCTTGAAGACATTTTGTGCTTACCTTTAATTTCCTCTCCTGATTTGAAATAGCAAATTCAGGTTATAGCTCTTTGTTAGAATAATAATTAAAACCATCTAGTCTGTGCATATACATTGTTTAGCTAAAGGACATTAATTATGTGCATACGTTAAGGGACTAATTGAGGTTAAACCTGCAAGGGAGCAGCCCTTAGATTCTTCAGGAGGCAAAAACTCCTATTAAACATGACAGTGTCAACTCAAATCGGTACTTTTCATTGTTTTCTCTTTTTTCAAAGGTATTAAGAGAATCTTTAAGTCTGCCTCTGAGTTCTCCTGTCAAAGGATATGGCTTTTTAAACCCTTCTGTGAGGGTTTCTCCACCCTGTAGGTGTTCAGAGGGTCACAGAAAAAATCAGACCAAAGGACCTTCTCAGTTGATGCTCTTTGCAGGATGCCCTGATGGGACTGACCAGCCAGAGGGGACAGGGATGCTGCCCCATTACATGTCCAGCCCCTGAGCTAGAAATGGCAAGAGAAATGGCATTTCCCTCAGGAAATTCCCTTCGCCAATCGTTGTGCCTCCACTCTTTGGAGTTGAAGTGGGGCCAGGCAGGCCAGCTGGACCGCACAGTCCCTTGCCGCTGAGCAGATAGGGTATCACAGCCGTGCTCCAAGCCTGCTCCTAGGTTTATCTTTACATGTAAGTGAGAAGTGTAAGAGGACTATCACCATGGATGCACCGGAGAAGACCACGACATTTTACCCTTTTGTGTAAAAAGTGAACAAAGGAGACAGACTGTCATCAAAGCTAGAGGCAGCTGTGCTGGAGTGAGCAAAAGGGAAATCATACTGTGTCTACCCTATATTACAGCCAAAATTTTGAGATGTGGAGAAAAATCAGAGTGCGGTCTCAAAAAAAATTAGCTAATCTGGGGTCAAGTCTTTCCCATTCTGAGAAAATCTGGAGTAATTGCATTACCCAGTGCAGCTATTCCAGGTTTTAGTACATCCAGTCCCTGACTAAACAGGGACTCTGCAGCTGTCCTAGGCAGGCTAATGATTACAAGAGATAATCTTCATGTTTCAAGAAGCATTGCTGACAGAAGTCAGGGAGAAATGCCTTCTCTCTCTCCCACAGTAGCCAGAGTATTTCATAGCTATCCAGATGCATTATGAGAACTTTATGTCTTTCTCTAAAACAAATGGTGGAAAACATTGTCAGAGAAAGCACAGATGGATTGTATTTCTCCCCGCCATATATCACGATGGTTAGCTGGAGATTACATTTCTCTTTTGTATTTAGGCAATCTTGCCTTTATTTTCTTACTAATAGCAGCTGGAGGGAAAACACTATAAATCTGTTTATTATGTATGCACCACATGACTTCTCGGTACTTCTTATAAGCAGCACTAGTTCTGCTGTCATTTAAATCAAGGATTGGACTCAGCGTTAGTTAACACAGCCGCGATCTGTTTGATGGTCCTCCCCCCACTGCATCAGTGATCACATCGCAGAAGTGCAGGGCAGGAGGAGACGAGGTTACAAATACTGGCACTGCTTCGTATTGACTATTTTACTGCCTCGGTGTTTGCGCTCAGTTCTTTGCAAACCCCTAAAGATTTACATCCCAATCCATCCAAATCACTGTGCAAGGCTGAGTTAACCTTGACAAAGCTGTATCCTTCGGTGCAAAATGTAAAGTTAGAAAAATGGAGTTTCTTCTTACACAGCTTAGTGATTTCTCTTCCAAATCTGCCACATCTAATAGCCAAAACACAGCAAAGTTTCCTCTTGCAGACGTTACCGAGAGGAAGATGGACAAAGTAAAGCGAACTCAGACATTGAAAGCTCTTTGGCTTCATTCAGAAAAGAACCGAGAAGGATGTTTGAGCCACGACTGAACAGAGGAGCTCAGGTACAGGTGCACCGCCTCCGACACTGAATTCATCATGTTCTTGCTGTGAAAAGTCAGAACCAAAGTAGTTGGTAAGCTTTCTGTGTTCACTGCAGGCAGAAAACATATACCCTCGGTTGCTTTCATTATAAATAATTAATTATCCACCAGGTCAAGCCACATACCAGCTGCTGATTATTCGAGTTCTGTAATTGTTTCAGTTCCTTAACACTTACCAGACATTAATCTCAAATAACAATAACCATTTCATAACCGTTTATTACCAAAGAAATAGATTAATGGCAATTTCAGGAAACTTTCTCTTCAGAGAGGTCTTAAGAGGTGCCGGCTAATGGGATGCAAGTGTTTAAAAATTTAGGTGCTTGTGACAATGGCTGTTAAGTTACATTTCTGTGTGTGTGCTTGCAGACAATGCTTAGCACTATAATACGGCGGCTTCTCAGTCAAGAGCCTCTAGGTGCTGCCACAGTACAAATAAACAGGACCCAGTGCCGCATTCGTTTCATTGTTCGGAAGAGACAGTAATCTTTATTTTCAAGTAAACTGGTATTCTAGCAGGGTTTTAAATAGATACTCAGGAGCAGTATTTTTCCTTTGCAATACTTTGGTCAACAGTTTCATTGCAATCATTTCTCAATAAAACAAACAAACAAACAAAAAATTTCCATGCATCAACGTGCCTTCTACAATGAGAAACCACTTAAATACATGGTATGTGGAAGTGTCAGTGTATTTTTTTAAATTATAGAAAGGTTAAAAAAATAAGAGGTTAACATGCAACTTCAATTTGAAGCTATTTTGCTTGGATTCCTCACCTAACCAATCCTGTACACACACAGACCTTCCTTGCTCTAATTCTTGCAGTGAAGTCTCCCTCTCTCCCCCACAATTTCAGACGATCAGCTACAAGGGCTGGAAGCTGATGGAAATCATTTCAGTGTAGAAATGGAGGCAGGTTTAAAGCAGCTGTTTAAAAAACATTTTCCAATGGTGTTTTTCATTTGCAGACCAAAGACTTCACAAAAAAAGAAATCTTACCCACCAGCAGCTCCCAGAGATTTTGCATCAGCACTCCCATCCTTCAGATGGGATAAAGCAGCACAACTTCAAAGAAAGTGTCCTGATTTACACCGAGGATCTGGTCTGAAAGCACTGCTCGAGGAGCATGGTGCCACTCAGCATTTGGATGCAGCCGTGCACCAGACCCAGGGACTCAGTACCCATCCCTGTGATCTTTGGTAAGGCTTGTCCCCATGCCCTCCTAGATAAGCACACAGAAAATCGGTAGGAATTATTCTTACATTCAGAAAAAGAACCTCATTTGCATGTCCACCAGTCATAACTATAGCTGCACAGCAAAGCTTCAGAGATGCTAAGGCTGGGTGACTTAAATCATGGCAGCATCAGACTGCCCAGCCTGAGGCAGTGTCACCGTGCCTTGCCCTGAGCCCCACACTTTCACTTCCAGAAAGGTGCCCCAGACCGAGCTGGCAGTTTCACGTGGGAAAGGCTGGTTGCAGCTACAGTTCCTCACCAGCACTGTTGTTATTTATGGTTCAGCAAGGGGGAGAGGGACGTCTTGTTTCTAATTTGAATTCATCTCTCTGCTGGTAGAGCCCCT
This sequence comes from Aramus guarauna, assembly GCA_013400195.1. NCBI lineage: Eukaryota > Metazoa > Chordata > Aves > Gruiformes > Aramidae > Aramus > Aramus guarauna. The sequence continues at coordinate 40,286 of VXBL01001072.1, forward strand.
CTCTGTGAGATTTAAGAGTCCTTCGCAGCCTGCTGATAGGATGGGTGTAAATTTGGCCTCGAACAGGAACGAACTTCAGCAGCTACTGATGTGCCTCCCTGGAAGGTGACTTCCTCCTCGCCACGTCAGAGCTACTGGGTCTGAAGAGACAAGGAGTTTGGTCAGCAGCTGAGGCCAGGAATTGGCAGTGCAAAGGTTGGCCGGACAGAAAATTTATTTCCTCATATTAACTTATGAGATGAAATTATTCTTATACAAAACAAAAAAAAAGACATTATTTTCCCACCTTTCACTCCTAGACTTAGAAAAACCTGTTGTAACTCCTCACTTATCTTTATCAGCCTAACTACAATGTGTCCATGCTGAAGATAAATGTTGTTATTATTTAAAATTCCTAGCACCAGCTCCCAAAAATGCTGACAAGTCACTAATCCCAAGAAAATGTATGGTAGTTAATTATAAGTGAAGCATGCAGAAATCATCCAGTAGATTGCAATCAACAAGATTCACTGAACGAACACTTTGTTCCTCACTGCTAAGGAGGCAGGTTGTTCTCTGATCCTTCCTCCTCTCAGCGGGATGTTGGGATAACGATGAGCACAAAATAAAACAAATGAACAAATGAGGCTTCAGCCCCAGAAACAAATAAATCATCTTTCAGAGCTCAGCACTTGGAGATACACATTTCCACCTTTTTCAGAGCTGTCTTGCTGGCCAGGGAGGGGTTTTTACTCATTTTACCTAACCTTGAGTTGAATATTGAACAAACCGAAACAAACTCCCACCAAGCAAAGGGGAACAATGATGCGCCTGGAGGCACGATGGGATGCCCCATGCCACATGATATGGAGCCAAGGACACCCTGCCTAGCAAGTTGCCTGCCAGAGACCCTCTGTGAGCCATGAAGAAGGAGAAGCCTCTCAAGGAGGTCCATTTCCCCAACACTGGGTGGGGATGCCTGGGTGTACTGACACAGTGTACATCAGAGATGGTGTTGGAGCGCTCTCCTCATGGTTGCTGCGGTGGTGCCTGTGTGGCCCCACTGCGGGCACGAGGGCTAATCAGCTCTCACGGATACAGGGAGACATCTCCTCCTCCTTGCTGGTGTGGCTGGTGCCACAGGGAGAAGGACAAGCTCTTCAAAGGAGCTCGCAGCAGAGGGAGTGGGAGCAAAGGGCCAAGGGCCAGAAATGCAGCTACCATCTCTGGTTCATCTCTCAAGAAACCCTCTCAGAAAAGTGCAAAGCTCCAGTGGGTGAACTCAGCCCTGAGGAAACCCAAGGTCCTCGCTGAGCATAATGATGGCCAATGAGGAGAGACTTTCATGGGCTCTGGTAAAACACTCCATTTCCTAAGGCCAATATCTGGAGGCAACAGATGGATCCCATCCTTCCCTGCTCAGATGTCGCAGTTGTCTCCATGGGCCAGGATTAGCAGGCACACAGAGCTTGCACATGGTGAGAGAGGACATCACCAACGTGAACTCAGAGAAACAGGATGGAGCAGATTCAACAGCTCTGTATGGGACCCTGGGAAGGAAACAAATGGGGCATCAAGGCTGTTGTCACACCACTGCGGTGGCCTTGACCATTTTGAGTTATCTGCCACTTCAAAAGCAAAGCTTAGCGGAAACACACAGACACGGTTAGGATATCTGTAGATGTAGAAGGGAAAAAAAAATAAGCAGTGGATGGCCAAACAGTGCACCCATAAACGTTTCATTCTTGAATTTCCCTTACAGGGGTCCTATTCCTCTGGTGGCCACACCCAGGCGTGTTGTTTGGTTTGAGGTTTTGCAGGGGAAGAGGGTTTTAAGCTCCATTAACCAAGACCGTAAAGATGTATCAGTTCCAACCCATGGAGACAAGAGCACCACCAAAGTGTGCAGACCAGCCCTCCACCTTGGCTGTCTTCTTTTAGTGCAAAGATCTTTTTCACACAACAACAGACCTAGCATGGAAAACATAATTTTTCTGAGACTCATTTTATTTCTTTAAAAAAGGTCATTAGAAACAGCAGATGCTGTTGATCACACCTGATGTGCTTTGGGGAAGTAAATTCCAACGTACTGTTTGTATAAAGTGAGGACAGCATTTATTAACTCAGCTGAACCACTTCACCCAGCAGAAGCTGGATTGCCCGAGATGCCGTAAATTGCAGGGGATGGGGAGGTGAAGCACTGAAGTGACTGTGTTTCCATTGGATTCTGCAAATGAATCAGCGCTTCATAATCCTCCCAGCCACAACCAACAACTTCCTCAGCAAAGTGGTCTTATATTTCTAATTTAAAGGGAAGAAGGCAGCATTTCCATCGTATTTATGTCTAGCACTCTTTCTTCCAGGAAAATTGACATGATTTTCAGGCACATTCACAATTTAGATTAAAATAATTTTCACTAGAATATTTAACATGTATTGTTATCAAATGATATGGTTGTAAAGTATTTCATTCCCAATTAGTCTATGGGTGCTCTGTAAGGAAAAATATTCTGATTTCACTATTCAACTTCAAATCAATTTTCCTGCTCTTACCCAAAACAAATAACTACTGCATGTGGGATGAAAAACATTCTTTGGGTAGAGCAAAGGCTTTTTCAGGTACCATAATTTCATCTCTTCACTTTCCTGTTATTATTCTATTATTTACGTTTTTTCTCCCACCAGTAACACTCTCTTACCTGTATCATAATAGCAGTTTCTTGCCCAAGTGGTTTATGTCCAAATGAAGATAAAATGCAACAGAAAATTCAGAAATGAAGCTTTATTTGTGTGGGATTTTCGGGGGAGAAAGATTTGTTCTACTTAGATACAGACATATCAGTGAGCATAGACATAAAAATATCTCCCCTGACATTTAGAATGTTTTTTTGGTTTTGGAAGACTAACTAAGGCACAAACAACAACTTTGTGACCTAGACTGCTGAGGTCTTTCTCCATCAAAATGGACAAAAAGGAGTGATGGCAGCTAGGGAATTGAAGAACAAGACCGGCATATCATTACTGACAAAGAATATCTGTAGAATAGGAGGCATCGACAGTGAAAAACTGTGCTGCACTGGTGGAAGGAAAAAAAGTTGAACATAACAGAGTGTGCAGAGGAAGTTAATATCCATGGAGATGAGTGATATGTTTAGACTGACAGCTGAGAAAGACAGTTTTGACAGACACATATTAGATGAATTAGAGTAGGATGATGCAAGTATATATGGGATTTTTTTTCACCTTCCTTTTTCACTTCCACTATTTTTCAGCTAAGCATAATTTTCCCTTACACAACATTTACAATCTCAACTCCAGCTGAACAAGGCTTCCACCAGGCTCTAGAGAATGGGACAGTTGACGAGTCAGAAGATATTTTCTAAGCTGGGCAGTAAACAGATTTGCATCGCTACTTCCAAAGACAGGAGGGATTTTTATTCAAACCCCTGAAATCTGAGACTTGTGGCAAACATATTACTGATTTTTGGAGGATTTTTGTGTAAGCTTGATGACATGCAGGATTTCCAGACTCTCTTGGGCTTATCAAAGTGTCCTAACTGTGCTATACAAACGATCTCTTTTGAAGTCCAAAGCCTTTGGCAGCTCAGCTACAAATTTACAAATGATTTAGAGACATTTTCCAGTAGGAGGCTGTCCGCTGAGTCCTTGGGAACTGCAATGACGGTGCTGAGCAAACTAGGCACTAGAGGGGCATGAGACCATGTATGAGAACGTCCTTAAGTTTGGCTCGAAGACTTCAGAGCCAGAAGGATTTCTCAACATTTCTTAAAACCTGATACCCGTAATGTAGCATTTATTCATGCCAAGAGTCACACTAACATCACCAGAAAAGCCTAGTAAAACTTGGTGTGGTATGGATTGCTGATTTGAGCTCTGTAACCCAAGGAAATCTTCACAAATAGTTTTCTGAAGACAGAAGGACTTAACTTCAGATATGGGAAAGTCAGAAATCGTGTCCTTCCTCTTGGGCTGAGTGCTGGACTTTTATCTAATGTAGGATAATACATATTTATCATGGGGAAATGACAAAATTTGCCTTGCCTTGCCTCAGTGAAGGAGGCAAGATCTCATTCTTACCGAGGTGCAAATCTAGACTGAACTCCCCAAAATGTCTTCATTTCTAAGTAGGACCTCTGAGATGTAGGAGTCAGAGATGTGTTCACTGTGACAGGTGCTTGTTGCCCTCGTCATCTTCCTCATGTCTCCAAACACCCACAGGTCTCCTATGCAAGCACTGGCACTGGACTCCTGCATGTGCCCCTCTTAAATCTGATTGCACAGAAAGCCTTCCTGAAGCGAGGGATTCTGTATAGCGCTGGAGAAAGGCAAGGCTGCAATAGCTGGAAATCATCACAATTATATCTTCTAGAGGTTCTTATAGTCAAAACCTACCCTGAAATGTAATAATATGTTTTACTTGGACTGAGAACAGAAACAGAAATAGAGCCATACACCAATTTGTGTAACATTACGCTCATTTAATTGAATTAATTTGGAGATGGAAATATGACAGGATGCTGTGCATCCAGCTATAGAGGATGGAGCTGCTGTGTGCAGAGCAGGTGCCAGCACAGCTTTCCTCCTGCCCACCTGCCACTGCCCAGCTCTGCTGGCTGCTCCATGTTTGCCAAGCCCACCGGCATCTCTCCTTGTGCCGGGCTGAAATCGCCTCCCACTGAAGTTACAAAGACGTCCTGCCTTCCACATCAGTATCACCAGGACTTCAGCCTGCAGCTTTCCTGCGCTGCCTTCTGCATCTCCAGCGGAGTCTTGCCATTCTTCCTGAGCCCCAGTTCCCAATGCTTGCACTACAGATCTCCGAAATTAACTTTCTGGCTTCGTTCCTAAAGTTGTTCATCTGAACCACTGCAAATTCTTCTAGCCCAACAGGGTTGGGAAGGTGGCTGTACCCATCGTGAGACTGCTCATTGCTTAGCACTGGGAAGGACAGACCAGGCACCATCCGGTACCTTCCCAGGTACGAGCTATTCCAGCTTCCCCTACTGAGCTCTTAAAACTCTGCTCGATGCTCACAATTTCTTTCATGTCCCTGGGCACAGCCAACTCACAAATATGCAGCACTATGAAAATTAAATTGAATTTAATAGCTAACTAAATATCACCATGGGCATTTTCTGATTGCATTGTACTGGGAGGGGGACAGCTGCTGCTACTTGCCGTGTAATCTCCTGTGCTGAACACAGCGATGGCCCTTTAAACAGACATCAATGACAGATCTAAAGCTTGCCTTTACAAAGCCTAGATGTCATATACTTTTTTCTGTTTAGATTAATGTCAGAGTGGATTGACTCCTCTGCCTTCATCTTGCTGATCCTGAACACCTCTCTTTGGATGCAGTAAAGGAGTGGGTAGATATTTTTTAAAAGTGCCACAAGCTTTTAGAAGTGTTGAAAGTCTAAGTGATTTCTGCTTTTAAATGTCTGCAATATCTTTAAATTTTTTCCCTCCTGTTATGTGGAATTTGGGTTGGGTTTTTTTATATATATATGACTTGTTCTTCCTGCAGTTATAATGTCCATCAGTCTCTTGTTTTTCTCTGTCACTAATCGATGTAGATACAGCGTGCAAATAAACCATTATCTGCAAGAGCTCTATACATTTGGCAGAGAAACTCTAGGAGGAAACAGAGAAAGCATTTAAAATAATGGGCAAGTGGTAAAAATTAATGCTTTTCACTTGATCATTTGAGTACAATAAATTACAGATCGGAGATCAGATTATATGGAAAACTCCCACTCCTATCTAATAGAGTGTCATAAACCTAAAAAGCAACTGGCCTGCTGCAGATCGGTTGCTCAGGACAATAAAGTTTTGAATGTTCAAAGTCAGACAAAGATCCCAGTTGAGTACATTTCCTATACTTCTGCACTCTAGGAAAAAAAAAAAAGAAAAAAAAAAAAGAATTAAAACTTAAAAGACTTAAAAGCTGTGTGATACAGTCCTGACTGATCTCTTTCTTGTGGACACAGAAAACACACGGGGATTTCTAGGTTCTCCTAAGACTGAGTAAGCATCAGCTGCAAGTGTGGACCTCTCGCATGTTGAGCCTGACTGAGAGACGGAGATGGGAGGAAATGGGAGACTTGGGGCATTTGTCTCTTGGTCTCATGACTACTGTCTCAAAATACCCAATTGCTTCAACCCCATTAGACAAAACCCTCCTCCCTGCACCCCTTCATTTTTAATCTACCTCTTCAGGAAAATGCATTAAGCGAAGAAAGTAAGCCATAAGGTTCAGAGTACATCTGAGCCTCTGCAAAAAATAGGAGGGGGTAAGGTCAAGAAGGGAGAAAAGAGGATGGCACTGGGTTATGTTAGGAGCTCCCAGGGTGTTGTTTGACTAGAAAAACTAAAGAATTCCAAATTGGTTTTGCCAGCAAAGGAGATATAGGTTCTGTGTGAAGAACCCTTGTGCACCTCCTTACCAGAGGGTCTTCACCTGTCTTGAGCATTTGCGGGAATTTTCCTATGGAAAGTCCCTTTTCGTGGTTCTGCTACTTCAGGCTTCTCCTGGTCACATCACCTCTTCTCAGACCTTGTCCATCTTCCTTTACCTTACTTAGATCAAACTGCATCTGCTCCCTCATTCTTCCAAACTCTGGGCCTCTAAGAGAAAGTTTTTACATATTACTTCTTCATTGCTTTTTCTGCTAGAATTTTTCCATGGCATTAATGCCATCTCAAGCAAACAATCTTAGGAGACCTGCTGTTTTCCTGTACTGCATGTCTCCCACTGTTCTACAGTGCTTGCACTTGAATCACAGATTATTCAGTTTAAAAGTCTCCATTTTTTTTTTGTCAGCCTTTCCAACCTGGAGAGAGAGACCCTGTTAGGAAACTGCTGATTCCATGTTCACTGAGCCTAGACATTTCAGCTCAGGGTTTTTTTCAGTCAAGGGCATTGAAAGCCGTGGTTCCCAGCTAACGCTGGCATGTAAAAAGAAAATCTATCTGCAAATTAGAAAAATTCTACTTGCCATTTTCTTCCACTTTGCAGGGCAACACTACTGGTGGCCACTCCATGGATGCTTTGTTATTCTATTAATAGTCTAATACTGATCATGTGCTTTTAAGTATAAATCTGGGTCATGATATTTATAGATACAAAACCTTCATAAACTCACCAGACCTCATAATTTTAACACACAGGTTTTCCAAAGTGTCACACTGGGCATTCAGGGACATGTATGGTCTTTTGGTGTCTTTTTGCACAACAGGCTTAAATATTCTGCTTGCCAAATAGGACCCTAATGTGCAAACTGAAGCTTAATGGCTACACTGCAGTGGAACAGCACAAGTTGCTGCATTTTAATTGCCTCTTATTTAGGAAATGGCACAACATAATGACGTGCTTGGATTCTGGCCATGCCTCCAGCCTCCTGCGTAGTTCTGTCCTCAAAACTAGATGCCAGATCTCAGAAACCCACTCCTGCTTTTTATCTTTTAAAAAGACTTGCAACTAGTGTCTTAGGACAGCATTGCTTTCAGGGGCGAATTTTCAGATGTTTGCGGGTGCACAGGGCACAGAGAATTGCACAAGCACCATCTCCACCTGCAGACACAGTCTCTGCACAGACATTTCATGAAACTGCTGACTACCTAACCACAGCTGAAAAGATACCCTTTATCTTTCTCCTTTCTGTTCCACACTTTACGTCTCACTCTATGACACATTTTTCATACATGCGTCCTTTCAGTGAAGATATTTTGCATTATGCCATGCTGAGGTTGCACAAAGTGAAACACATCCATCTCTGTGTGCCAGACAGGTTCCTGCTCTTACAGGCTGCCCACCTATCAAGACAGCTGTCAGGCAGCGCTCATCCCTTTCCTGGCTTTCTGCATAGGAGACTTTTCTTGTCTGCAGCTCCAATTCTTTTGTCCTGACCTCGGCGAGCCCTTTTTGACCTGGAGACCAAACCAGTGTCCCTGTGCCTGGGGAGATTTCCTCTCCAATGCTGTAACCTCCCTTCCCAGGCGTTGTATGATGAGAGTTGTGCACTTGAGACAACAGCACACAAAAAAAGAAGTCAAGACCTAAGACAAATCTGAGTTGTTAATTAAACCTCATAGCGGCCATGAGACGCAAGCGGTTATTAGTTGAACTGAGGGACAGGGAAATGGAGGCAGTCTCCCAAGGTCACGCTATGGCAGATGTTAATGAATAATCTTGTAGATCAGTCCTGAAGTCTCATTTCCAGACCATTTTTGCCTCTTAAAATATGTAATAGAGCAGCATTGGAATTACAGTGTAGAATTCTATTAATAATCACCAGTCAAAAATATGGCACATCTAGCAATAACAGCTGGGGGAAAATTTAATAATTTCCTTTTTAATGTATTTCCTTCTGTACTGCTGTTTTTGATATTAATTAAAAGAGACCCCTGAGCAGTGCGGAATAATAAAAACCTCAGTCAGTCATAGCTGAGAATATGCTAAAACTTTGTGTGTTAAACTTCCAGGCATGGCTTTTGGTTTAGGTTGAGGGTGTGCTCTGCTTTTTGTTGGCCTGGTTTTAAAATTCACATTTCCTGGCAAATCAACTGAGTCACCTGAGGGGTCTCAAATCCAATCAAAGAATGAGTGATTTCTTCAGGTTTTGCTGTCTTGTTATTTTTTAATTCCCTATCAAATAATTTATATGAGGCTTTACTTATAGTTCACTGATGCAAGTAATTTCAGAGGTTTTTGGCAAAATAAACCTCCAGAGAAAAATATTCTTAGTTAATAACTGACATAAAAAAGACAGAAGTATTTTACCATCGCTATAAATTGTGACTTAATTTTAGAGCTCTGCTGAAATGAAAATAACATTACTTCATGTCCCAGGCCCGTCAGTGGCCATGGCAGTCAAGCGATGGGGCAGGTTGTCCACTCTGAGACAAAATGGATCTTCCTAAGGCCAGTTGCTCTGGAAAATGCAGCATCTCCTTTATCATGATCAGCTTTGGACTTACAACTGATCTAGAGCTGTAGCCTACCCTGAGCAAACCTTCTGATGGACCATCAGCTTGGAGGCAGTTAGACCTTCTTCTAATTTGTGATCCAAGCTGAACCAAAAGCTTCTCTAACTCAAACAGACAAACTCACGCTTCTGGCCTTCTCTCCATTCCACTCCTCTCGCTGCTCAGCATGGTCCCGTTTCACACATTCAGTGTGTCCAGAAAAGCTCCTAAATGTGCAGTGCCTATTAGAGTGTAATTGCTTTGGGAGATCTGTGAATCAGACCCGGCCTGTGCATAAGAAGGTAACACCAACACAATCTCTCATGATGCTCTTGGAGATGTACATGAGTTCCCTCTCCTCTTCACTGGCTTCTGATGACTTTTGGCCTCGAGGCAAAAACGTTCATCCATTTATGATGAAGTGGTTCACAGAGGTATCTACTAAGGACCTCCTGCACCGGGAGGCTGTACATACAGCTCACATCAACAGCTCATATCTGCTTCTCCATGCTGATCCTTTGCAATAGGGAAGATATGGCATCTTTTTAGGAGTGGTAATTTTCAGAGACAGGAATCTAGGAGAAGAGTTTAAAACCTGTACCACTATGCCAAACATACAGAGATACAGAGAAAAATGCTAAAGTGATGACTGAATTCCAAACTCCTGATTTCAAGTGAGATCCAGGCACATATTTCACACAAATGTACTGCCGTGACAGAATGAGCAGAACTTCAAATACTTAGGAGGATTATCTCCTCTGGATGTTAAGTCTACACAAAGTAATTCTCTGTACTCATTAATTCACTTCTACTCATTACTCTCAGACTTTGAGACAGTGTATGACATTGATCCAATAAATAAGTGGCACTGCTGAAGTGATACCTCTACAGATGGAAATGCATTATTTGGACCAAATGTTGGTGAGACAGCTAACAGAGCTTCACGCTGGCATCCAAGACCCAAACCAGGAACACAGTGACAGGATGGCAGCAAACTCACAGGGTACCACAGCCAGCACCCCTTCCAGCTCTGCGTGGACCTGCCCCGATTGCCTCTTGTCAGGAACAATCTTTCACAAGTTGCCTCCCTGGAAGACCAACTACAGAAGCAGTTCAGTGCCATGAGCTATATATTCATCTCTATATATACACCTACATACATACATATATATGTATACATAATCAATAGCACATCAGTTATAGTTTTGCACATCTCAAATCAGTAATCTCACTCCATCGCATAATGTTCTCACTCCAAACCGTAATGCTGCCAAAAGTCTAAAAATCACCAGTTTTAACTTTCTTATATTTTTAGACATATATATAATGACAGACAGATACTGGACACAGGCACACCCCAAAAGAAGAAATACAAGACCACAAACATTTTAAATAGCAACTAACACAACAGAACATTTACTTTGGATATCAATACAGATTTCCATAGGAAACTGTTGTCCATCCCCAAATACACATGATGGAAGCAAAGAAATTGAAGTATCACAATTTACACAAGCAGCAGGTATTCAGAATTAATAGTATTTGTATTTCTTACTGGGTGACATTAGGTTCCTGGCAAAAAGTACTTCACTATATGTTGGACCGATTGCAATTTACATTTTCAGAACACTTTCCTTACGTTAAAAAATCTAAGTTAATTAGAGAAGACTAGGACCTTGACATACTTAAGTGGGCATTAAGCTCTCATCAGCAGAAGTGAGCAAGATGGTGACTGACGTTTTCTCCTTCCTGACAGCAGGAGCTGGTGGAGCAATTTTTGGTCAGAGTTCCCAGCAGGGCGGAGCAGTGCCCAGCTGTGGCCAGGGGAAGCTCCAGACCAGCAAGGACCAGCTCTGCTGCTCTCCAGCATGGTGCACGGGAAGGCTGTCCTCTTGCAGAGACATACCCTGCAGCTCCTGAGATGCAGAAATTACATTTTTAATAGCATAATCCCAACACAGTAAGGTCCTGATCAAACTCAGATGAAATTACACACCTACGCTGACTTCTGGAAATGCCAATGTTTTAAAAATCTTCCTGTATTCTCCAAAACTGATTATTTGAAAGGGGATTTTTTTAACAACAGTAGTTACAGCCTGTCAAGGGGTTCAGAAATGTTTATTCACAGCTTCAGTGACAGCTTACCCTTAGATCACGAGGACAAAGTCCCTTCTCTCTGGCTGAGGTGCTGTGCTGGCAATGGAAGCCAGAAGCCTTTCTCAGCTGCCAGGCTCCCAACAGCCACATTGACGCTGTGGTGTGGATTTTGCCCTCTGGAGGGTCAGAGGAAGACCCCTAATTATTGCCTCTGAGTCACTGAATTACTGCAATCTAACCACTTCCCGTTTCTGCATAATTCTTTAAGCACAATTTAAATTCGATAGAAAAGAAGGTTTCCAATTTCCATCTCAGTTCCTCCAGATATACAGTTCCCCAAACATATTAGGCCTCTGAGAAAAAGATTAGTTTAAACCAGAGGTTAATAGTTTCTGGAGAAATAAAGCTGCTTTTCCCTGGATGATATCATCAGTAACTCATTCTAATACTTAAGTCTCTTCTTTTTTCCCAAGCAGACCAGCTGCACCAATTCATTTCCAAGATAGGCTCAATCCACAAACATGACAAATGAATTAAAAGAAAGGAAGTGTTTTTTCTGGTAATTTGATTTTTGCACACACTATTGTTCATGACAGTTCAAGTGAACTCAAGACAGATCACTTAAATCTCAAAGCACAGTAGATGTAGACGTAACTAAAAGTGAGAACCAACTACACAGAGGTACCAAACCCAGAGGTTTATGGACCTGAAACAGCCTGCAGTGTAGCAGAGAACCAGTTTTTGAATGAAGCTTTATATGCATACGCATACATTTCTGAGATGATAAATGAGGCTAGAAGAGAAGACAGAGGACCCACAGGAGTTGCTTCACTCTGGAGTGGCAGCTGAAGGCCAGGTGAGATATCCAAGTAAGCTGAGATGTCTGTGTTTAGGCAACACATTGAAATTCTTCATATTTTAGCTAATGATTGTGAGTTATTTTTCTGCACTCCTTCATAACCCATGTTTCTACTGCTGAAGACAAAATCTCATTAGTTTGTTGGGTTTTTTTTTTACCTCTACATCACTTTTCACCATCTTCCATTAAAATAATTGAGAAAAGAAATTATAGGGGAGCTAAGATGCACAGCCAAAAATTTCTCCTCTTTGAGGTCTGCTGTAAATTATTTGTTCTTGTATCTCATTTTAGCCCTAGGACTCTTTCAGCAGCCAAACGTGTCCAGCAGTTAAAAAAATCAATAGACTCCTACTGAGGAGTAAGTCTCTTCCCATCTCCTGTGCTATTTGTTCTGTAACCTCTGACAAGACCACTTTCCTCTTTGGCTCCCACTTTGCTTGTGAAACTGTACGCAATAACAGCCCGAAGAGTGCAACGGCGCTTCCTAATGCTGGGGAGCAGAGTCTCCCCTCCACTGAGCAACATCGTGCACTTCTCCCAGCCTCCGCGGCTTCCAGCAGCAGCAGCTTAGATATATTTGCCTCCTTTGGTCACCCTACCCTTGACCACCTTGGCCAACGCTTTCTCTGGAGAGCCCTGTGAGATCTGCAGGGCAGCGTAATGCAACCGAGGAGCAAGCAAGCAAGTCTTGCAGTGAGACTCCCTTCCCCTGCCAAGCCCCGGCGAAACTATGAGCTGAACAGGCATCTGCCAGCACAAAACTTGCTACAGAGCTAACCAGAACCTATGCTTATATTATCACTGTAATTTAAAGCCAAATCTGTACTTAATTATATGGGTAAGTGCAAGCCTTGCTGGCTTTATAATCACTGTATTTCTGAGAACTGTGACAGCTGCGTTAAAAAATGGGATCGTTTACATGGATCCCTATGTAAGATCATAAACCAGGTTTCTTCCAGGCTTAATAGTGCTTCATAATCTCTAACAGTTAGCACCCATACTGTTTGGGTTGTAAGAGAGCTAATTTGTCACCTTATGGCTTCCACCAGCAGTAGGATAAGAGCAGCAATTTTAATTAAAAGTTTATATGCAAACATATCTCACAATTTCCATGTGACGAAGGGTTCTCCTCACCCTGTGGGTTTCCCTGCTGCTGGCCAGAGCAAAATGCTTGCCTTTTCAAAATTGCGCCTTTTTGTCAAAACACAGAGGAAAACAGCAGTGGTTTTCACAGCTTTATCTTGGACTTCTGCAGGGGAAGCAAATTTCTTTCTGTCCCCCCTAATATTTTGTCTGTTTAGGGCATCGTTCCACAGATGATTCTCTCTGGAGTTAAGGCATCTGTATCTTCACACCATTAGTTTGTGAATATTTTCAAACAAGAACTATTTTCTTCTGCATTCATGCCTAGTACAACAGATATCTCAACATTAATATTCTGAAAAATTTATGATAAATCTTGGAAATATTTTCTTTTTAAGTCATTTTACAGAATTATGACATATAGTAAAATAAAATGTCCAATGTTGTAATTGTACAAGCTATGTTAATGGTTGAATAAAGTGAGAAATTATAAAATGTCTACTTTAAATGCTCTGGGTATGTCTGCAGAGTGTCTATTATATTTCTTCATGGTTTGTGGTTTGTTGTTTTTTGGTTTTTTTTATATTAGCTTCCATTTCTGATTCTTCCCTTTCCATGCAGTCCTCTATTCTCTCTTCTTATTGTGTGGCTATCTAAACCATATTCTCAGCAGGCAGTTGCTATAACTGGTGATGTAAATTCTTTCCATAAACTGAAAGAAAGATTCGGAGTGATTTTCTTCACATCAGCATATTACCGCAGATCAGTCCAGTATGATCTATCCCTTGTGTCATTCTGTTCAATGCAAATTCATTACCGTGTGGTCTTGGATCATCACAGAGGAAGTCTATGTAGTACGTTTCTGCGTGCATATATAGGAAAAAGCTCAGCTTCTCTGTAAATCCCTCAGATTCTGTGTTGATGTGAGATCTGGTGGTACTAACTCAGTGGGAATCTTTCTTGTAAGAACAAGTTGTAAGAAGCCTTTTCATTGCAGGGTGGAATATTGTGTTTCATTGAGTTTCAATGACATTAAATAATTACTCTAATTGCTAATGGCCAGGAAAAGAGGAAAAATACCTGTTTACAAAGCTTGTTCACATTCTGAAAGCTGAAAGAATGACTTTGAAAACCATGGTATGTAATTCTACAATCCGCAAGGATGAGGAAACAGGCAACAGGGAGAGGCTTGGGGGAAACACAATAGCAGCTTTCCAAAGCTTGAGAGAAGGTGACTGAGAAGACAGAGCCAGGCTTTGCAGAGTTGCCTGGCAGGAAGATGAGAAACAATGGTCATCAACTGAAATAGGGGAGATATTGACTGGTCATAAGGGAAAATATTTTCATCATAAGGACAGTCAGCACCAGAACAACCCAGGAAGTTGTTTGCAGTATCTCCTTCCCTGGAGATTTTCAACTAACTAGATGAAGTCCAGAGCAACCTCGTCTGAATTCAGTGCTGATCCTCCTTTGGGCATGCGACTGGGCTAGTTATGTCCTGATGTCCTATCCAGTCTCAGTGATTCAATGATTCTAAGTTTGGGCTTAGCAAAATGAATCCTGAAATTATAATTTATAGCGTGTTTTGACTTGCAGTTTTGCACTATGAAAATGCAGACACGGGACTTGCAGGTTACAGTATGTAGTGATGGAGGGAACCGGGTTGGTAAGAAAAAAAATATTGTTTATTCCTTGTTAAAAAAAGTCAATTACAAGCATTTTCATCAAAAACAAAACACTAAAATTCCAGCTCCTGCTCCAATGACTTTTTATAGAAGCTGGAGTAAGTCCAATGGAGGAGAACATGGAAAGAACCAATTCCAAATATTTTTTGTGCAATGTGGATGTTTTCCAGCCCCAGACTCCACCCTGAACTGCTCTCCTCTGTCACCATGTGCCATGCAGCCCTTCTGCCTAGGCAGTGGTGACAGATAAGAGATGGAGGTGGAGAAACATTTGCCTCCAGCTGGTCTGGCCCTTCTCCCCTGCTCTTCTCAGAGGTGCTGGGGTGCAGAAGCCGGAGTTCATGTTCTCCTGGTTTCTCATGTCCTCTGAGAGTGCTGATCCAGAGAACTGTTGAATAAAAGGTCACCACTACTTTTCTTCTAGTGCTTTCTGTATTTTTTGAATACAGACAAAAGAATTCTTTTTAATTTTCTTTTTTTTTTCTCTTTTTTTTTTTTTTTTATTTCCCCATGGAAATTAAATGCATCAGTTCACTTTGGGCTTTTTACAAATAATGTGTTGAAAATAACTCCCCTGCTCATAAACACCTACCAGAGAGGACTGTGTGGGCAAGGTCCTCAGCCAGCACAAACCTCTGGGCTTCATTGCTTTTCATGGAGCTGTACCCCAGCTGAAGGACTAGTCTGAAACGCAAATTTGGCAACCAGTCTGGTGGTCCACCTGAACCATCCTCCCGCTTGTGCTGAGAGTGCCAACACCTGACCTCGCTATAGCGATAAAGTTCACAGTCCAAAATCACAAACACAAACCCATTGCATAAGGTACCCAGACGTCTGGAGCCAAACAGTGGGACATCTGTTTTCATCAAGCCACTTTTCATAATTAGTGGATATGTTTGGCTGCCTTGTGTTGTATTCAGGTGCAGTGCTCCAAATACATGCAGATGCTAATGTATTTATTTCAATGCACAATTGTTTAACTGCAGGCAGCTGTGACATCAAAAAACTGGCATCCACAGTCCTCTGGAGTGCCACATCTGCATTTATTGAAAGATTCCACATCAGTACACACGAGCTAGTGTTTGCATATGTTTGGAGCTCTGCACCTATATGCATACCAAGACATCACAAAAAAGAGTTATAGATTTTTTGCATTTCTTGCTCTTTAGTGATTGAAAGGTAAGCCCATATGGGCAGTCCTTTTCTGTTCCTCTTAGAAGGAGAAAGAAATACCACATTTACCCTTCTTGGCACATCAAAATCAGCAAAAAGGAACAAGATATATGTTCAAGAAAATGTGTGCCTATTCTTAGCTCTCAGCACACATTCAAAGCTCAGAACTTCAACAGCTCTTGGTATAGCTAAAGAACTCCCAGTGTGAGTCTCTTGACAGTCGTTAAGGTCTCCCCTTACTCTTCCAAACTATATCAAATTTTCCATTATCTTATTTTCCAATTTGTCTGTTGTTCACCTCTAACAGCCTTGTTGCATAAGTTGTTTTTGCCTGCATAGCAGTGATGAACGAGACTGTCATTCTGTTAGATGTTTCCTAAATGGTTTGTTTTATCATCTCTCCCAGCATTTTCTTCCTAAGCTTCTCCATTGCCTTTGCCTTTATTTGTACTTATGATCAAATGACTTCAGTATTTAGCAAGCTCTTCATCCTCTTAATTTGTGTGTGTTATGTTTGAGCTTACAAAATCTTAAAGGATTGTCTGAACAGCCCTTTTGTCTTCCACAAGTGTTACTCCAGTTGCAGTGCATAACCGCCTTGTCGAATGAATAGCCATTCCATTAATCCTTGCAATGAAGCTGTTTCCCTCTGCATCCACATCTTTCTCCTCAGAAGTCCATGAAACCATTATGTTTGCCCTTTTGTTGGCCGTGACCTTAAAACTTGCTACTTAAACGGTAGAAAATAGCTATTTTTCTCATCAGTTCCTTGTCAATTTGTTAGCTTTTTTTTTTTTTAAATCTTCTCAAAAGAAAAAAAAAAAGTGCATTTATGTTAATGGCTTAAATACACATTTAGAGTTCATGAAATGTGTGGAATCCACTAATCACCTTAGGTAGCTGGATGGACCTGGGAAAACAGCAATAACAGATCAACCAGTTATCAGATTAATAGTATTCCTCTGTATATAAGGAACATTGACACCAATTAAAAAAAAGTGAAAAGACAGAGAATTAGAAAATGTCCCCAACTGAAAAATGCAAGTAGATTGTTAATCCTAAAATACTCATGTGGTATTACAAAATATTTAGCCAAAAGGCCAGCTATTGTGTTCTCAGTCTGCTTTTATTATTCTTGGGAGGACGCACCATTATGTCAGCAATAAGGAAAAAGACGCATAGTTTCAGGATTTGTCCATGGAAAGAGAGGAAAGCAGCAAGATGTTACAAAAGGGCCACCACAAGATGCAGCTGTTTGGCTCTGCCAGATTTAAAGACCCAGCTCCAGAAGCACCCGCCAGGAATAAAAGCCACAAAAAAAAAAAAAAAAAAAAAAGNCAGTGAGAAAGTCAACAGGTTTCAACTTACACCAGCAAAACGCTCTCAAAAAATTCTTTCTCCTTTTTCATGGTTTGATAGAACCACGGTGCTATATGTAATGATGTAATGATGTTACAGTTTTCTTCTTTTTTGGTGAAAGTACTTTGCTTAGGAATGGAATATGCGTAGAAGTTGACACACAAATAACTACAAGGCACAAGTTTACTGCGAGGGTCAATGAAGGGCAACAGTCCAGAGGAGCACACAGCCCTCCAGCTCCACGCCTGGTTGAGAGCCACATGGTGCAGAGCCCAGTCCTGACGAAGGCTGCGTGTGCCCTCGAATAACCCATCTTAGAGAGTCTAGACAAACAGCTAGAGCATTCCAAGGCACTTGCTGAAATCTGTTCTAATAACTGAGCACCTCAAGGTGTTGCTGTCCCTTGTTTCTTATTTATTCTTGCTGGCAACTTCACCCTTGTTTTAATTTCAAAGCAATTTTCAGCTGAAACTGTATGGTTGTGCAGAATGGTATAAAATAGATAAATGCGAGATGAGAGCTGGAAGTACCAAACACTTCCTGCTGCTCTCTTGGTCACAACATAGATGGGTTCTTAGCTTCAAAATTGTTCCTGAATTCTTAACAGTTCCTCTTCACTGTGCCAAACTGTCCTTTGTACCAACTGGCTGACACCAAAGCGACGTTCCCCCTGCAACTAACTCAAGCTAGCTGATTTGCAGCATTTTGGACTTGCCATATCTCAAGATGCTGTCGCATCCTTCCTTCTAGCAATAAAGATCCTATTGAACCAGAGAGTCCAGCAGTTTTTGCATTTTTAAGGCTAAAAGGAAGAGGAAGAGTACACAACTGGCAAAGCTGAAAGATGGCATTGTACATTGGATATCATGTAAATGTGGGTTTGGGGCAGGAATTATTTTTTCTCAACCAGGCACAGAGGGCAAAAATCCTTTATTCACACTACATATCATACGTCACAGTATGAAATCATCATTAGCAGACTAACAGATGGAACCGGAACTATATTCAGCGTTTCCATATGTTAGTGGTTAATGGAAGAAGCTCGGAGGTCCAGTCCTGCAGAACCGAGTCACACAAGTAAACCCCGTCAGAGGCAGCTTTGGTGCTGATGGCTCCACCTTGCCCAGGCACAGTGGAAGTGCTCC
The DNA here is from genome assembly GCA_013400195.1 of Aramus guarauna. NCBI lineage: Eukaryota > Metazoa > Chordata > Aves > Gruiformes > Aramidae > Aramus > Aramus guarauna. Next base: position 58,654 of record VXBL01001072.1, read on the forward strand.
TCACCCTGAGGCAGTACTCCATGGTTCAACTGCATATCGCTTCATCCACTCACAGACTGTCAGCCTAATGAGGTCAGTGCTATATATGCGTCAAGGACAACAGCTACCCACTGTTACAACATACAACAAATGATGTTTTTTCTATGAAAATTTGACATCAGTCCACTCTAATGGAGGAACTTAGATTCGCATGTAATTCAAAACCTCCTTCGAATAATAGAAAGAAACTCAAGAATATCCTCTGATCGGAAAACCTGAATATTTAGTTTTGTCTTTGCTCCTCAAGGTGTTGTCATAGCCCAAACTTACAAATACATGCAGTAAATGAAACATTAAAATTTCTTTCCTTTTTAAGGGCAAGAGCAGTCTCAGAATCAGACCAAGAGCAGACACATTTTTTGGCGTGAGGATGACACTACTGGCAGGCAGGGATCCCATCCCAGGCGTCCCACCACTGCGGCCTACCACCACTCACGCTCTCAGAGAATACGACCTCTCCGATCTGCTGGAATAGCTTCTTGTATAATTGCTCCCCACAAATTTTGTCAAAACTCCAAATAACATTTACAGACTGTTTTTTTCTAACCGAGCTCTGAACTGGATGAGAGTTTTCACAGGCTGAATACAGCAGGTGTGGAAGGGCAGTGTAACTTCCCAGGTGGGATGGTACCTGGCTGCTCGTGACAAGCAGAGGGCTTCGGACTTAGCGGTCTGTGTTGGCTCTGAGCAGAGCAGGATGATGCCCTTGCTGTGAGAGCGGGAGCCTGGGCACAGCCGAGCTGCTTGTGCCGTGCACTGAAGCACAGGGCAGAGATCATCTGCCCTGGGCTCAGCGAGCTGACTTCAGAATGGGATGACAAGAGCTGCATCATTTGGCCTTGGTGGCCAAGTGTGGTGCTGAGCTGTGAAAAATAGATGTAGCATCTCCCTTGGAGATTGCTTTGGCATCTTTTATGTGCAGTTGCATTGCAGCATGTTTTACAGCCTGCGCAAGTCCTGAAGACCTTGTCTGTTGGTTGGTTACTGTGCCATAACATATTTACTTCTCGCAGATGATTAGCATGTCTTGAAAGTATTTTTCTAAAGCTGTGTCTTGCACGTGCCTCTAAGCCTAATAAAGCTCTGTGTTTTTGTTAAGCGTGCCTTGCTGTCTGCTTAACTGTGAAAAACAGGAATAAAAAACAGAGAGTCTGCTGTGACTTTGCCAAAAGGTTTCATGTAAGTATTAAAAAATCAGCAAGCAACCAACGTATGTCCTCATGTTCCCAGTCAGAAAGCAGAGTTTTGCATGTAAGTGGTTATTTAACCCAGTGAATAAATCAATCCTCCCAACATATTTCATTAGAATAACAAGGTTCAATATTCCTCTTGTGAATTACCTGTTTCCTCACATCAGGAGTTTAAAGAACTGAGCAAAATTAGCACTGAAAACATTGTAAAACATCAGTGGGAAAAAGCCCATGTTTACTGTCCGTGAACATGTTTTAGCAGCTGTTCCCTAAAACGGAGCTGGCACAATGTGAGCCCCTCTGTTGCCCTTGCTTTCTTTCATCCTGGGCCTGGATTGCTTGCATGGATGTCTTCCACTCATGTAAGTCAGTTTGTGCTGTTTGGTCCTTCTTTTGCATAAAATCACTCCTGCATAGTGATAGAGGATTTCAGCAGACTGCACCGAACCATGCCACTTCTGAAACCGGCGTTCAAACAAATTTGAGAAGCCAACCACCTTGTTTCTGAGGTGATCACCAACTTCTGCAAGTGCTGAAAGTGCTGGTGAATTATCTGTACATCTCCCTTGATGGCCCACTTTGACATCCTAATGTGCGGGAAGAAGTCCTGTCCAAAGGAATGAGGGGCTACTAGGAGAAGTGCCACTGGGAGGGGGTCCTGGGGCACGAGAGGTGACCGGGGAAAATTGCCTTAAGGCATCTCTATATAATTTTTTTCATGGAGCCATTCTGAGGCTATTTCTGTACATCTCATCTCTGCAGAGGCACTTGATCTCACCATATCACACTAGTGTTCTTCCAGAAGTGCCAAGATAAAGCGTGAAAATAAGATACCAACCACAATATCCCTTGTCTTTCCTATCTCTCTGTGTTTCTGCTCTGCCACCAACCCAACACCTGTGTATATCTCTGCAATGCTCTGATGTTCTTTCAGCCACTCTTTCTCTCTAAAAAATGTCAACACATCATAAACACACCACAAGGTGTTAGGAAAATGTCCTCTAGTATTCAAATACTTTATCACCTCTACACATAGACAAAATTAAGCATGATCCTGGGCAAATTATAATCTTATGCTAACACACCATCAGCCGAGGAAATGGCAAGGCAAGACCAGGAAGGCAGTACTTCAGCACTGCCTCTGCGTAGAAGGCTTGGAGATGTGGGGTGCGCTGCCAGCAAGCCCAGCGCTACACACACGTACCAGTAAGCCCTGTGGACGCAGGCAACCAAAGTTTTTAAGATGCCAGGAGAGATATGTGCACAGAATTTGATTTGCCTTCTCAAAAGCACAGGATGGATGTCAGCATCCAGTAGCGCAGACAGAGATGCCAGGGTAATATTTCAAGCAGAGATGAAGCAGTGACTGGAGAGATAAGCCAATCCTACATGAGCAACTTTTTGGTCACTGAGAGAACAAACTGGATTATTCATTGGGAAGAGTAGAGCTACCTTGGCTCCAAGAAAGTTAAAAAGGGTTGTTTTGCCAAGGCTGCAAGAGAGGATTTGGAGGATTCTGGCCAGGTCTCTACTATGAAGCTTTATGAGCATAGCTGCGCTGGCAACGAGCACAGAAAAATCACACCTAGCAATGCCAGTAAAAGCCTGGATCTGGGCACAACAGTGCTTTCAGACAATACTTTGGTTCACTTAACTCGTGTCATTCGGGACAGGTTTGAGCTAGGCTGGAAGCAAGCCCTGTCAGAGAGGTCCCTGCTAGACGTCTCTGCTGACATGGCTGTGGTGGGGTGGGTGCCAGCAGAGGCCAGCCAGACTTGGGACACCTAAACAGTGCTAAAGTCACTCAACACGAGGTTGTTCAGATGGAAAATAGCTTTCCCCCAGGGGCAGGTAAATTCTTGCTAGCCAGCCAGCATGGACTGGGTGGTTCAAATCCTTGTCTGCAGAGAACTCCTGCCGTTAAGAATTAATAATGTTCAGAAACGGGACGGTCACTCGGTGCATGTCAGCAGTCACATCCCTCGAAGGCAGAACTGCCAGGACTGAAAAAAAAACCAGATGGGCTGAGAGAACCCCCTAAAGAGAGCGAGAGGAAGAGTGGGAGGAGGTACCGCCACGGGACAGGGTGCCTGATCACCCGCAGCTCAGCCGCTCGGGAGATGCTCTCTGGCAGAGCCAGGCCGGCAGATGCTCCACAGCCAGCGCCGCGGCCACATCGCGCCCGGTTTCCCCCAGTCCTTTTTGAACAAACGAGGACATTTTACAAGAAAGAGGAGTAGTGGTAAGGTTAACTGCCAAGTAGATAATCCACGAGGATGAAAAATGTAGTGTTACAAATATCTGGTTATTGAACCCTGAAAGCTCAAGCGCTTGTTGTTAATTACTTTTAGACTGCTTTGATGCTGGGTGTGTAAGGCCAATAATCTTGAAAACCGTGGCATTACCACTTACGCAGAGGGCAAGACCAGCAATGAAAATAAAAGATGAATCCGTAATTGTTTTGCAGGCTAATAAGATTGCTTTCAAGAAATGTATGAGTCTGTTTAAAGTAAATGACAGCAAAAATCACGATCATTAAATGCATCGATTTACAATGTGCATAAAACTGATGATCACCATCCCCTCATGCTTAGAACATACGATTTTTCATGGTTTTAACATGTTTTGCATATACTTTTGCATATATTTTACATATGCAAATCTTCTTTACATTGCATCCTTTATTAATGTGAATGTGGTATTTAAAATGTAGAAGTATTAAAGGTATGTAACACTACAGTATTTACCAAAGTATGAATACAGTAGTTTTAAAGATGTGTGATATAAGCAGGAAGTATTTTTCCTTCTACAGAAAACATCACGTTTGGGTAGCAAAGCGCAATACCATCTCAGCCAAACACCGTTACGCTGAATGTAACCAGCCACGCTGCAGTGGGACCCCAGTCCGTAATGTTGTCATTAAAACCTCCTAAAGCCTATCCACTAAAAACGAAGACCAGGATGAATACACCCTTTCAGATTCCCTAATGAAAATTCAGAAGTCTATCATCCTCTGCCATATTAAAATTCTTACCTTAAGAATGGATCTTACATCAATCCCATCCTCACTGGAGACACCGGAGTTCAACTATCCAGACTATAATGTTAGGTCTTCTCTACCATATTAATTTTGCCACCCAGTCTTCACCATTTTTATTTTCATGGCATCTGCATTTCTAAAGAGCCTGTCATTCTAGGTTTTCAACCACTTCCATTACTGTTTTTCTTAAGTTTCCCCTATATAAAGAAACACATTTTCCCTGTTCTCCTTTTTGATGTTGATTTGCATATGAAGTAAGGAGCAACAGCCAGTTTTTTATTGCAGAAGATACACTGGTATGTCTTCGACTTCATTTTTAGGCATTATCTTTTGCAAAGACAAAAGCCCTGTTACACTGTAAAGCAATTACAGAGATTGTGCAATACTTCTAGTACTTTAATTGCAGCACACAGGAGGAGATGGAATATTACTGTCACTGAGTAATACTCATCTAGCTTTCTTTGAAGCCAATGGTAGACTACTATTGCCATCAGTCAGAAACAAATTGGGCCTTGAATATGGACCCATTTCAGTAAATTGCTTGTTAGCTTCTCCCATTAAAACTGCAGCCTAGCCTAACATTGCCAGGCTGAGATAAAACTCATTCGTTGAGAGGCAACGCAGAAGTGTTGCAGAACACGAATTGTTTTGGCTTCTCAGCTTCCTTCAGCCACCCCCGCAGAGGGGAAGGCAGCAAAGCCAAACCGGCCAGCACACGGCTCCAGCCGATGGGAAGTACTGGTCTCTTGGAGCCCAGCATTGCCATTGCTGGGTGTGCACTGAGTTTGCAGGGTCTCAGAACAGAGGCTAGCACGCCTCACTCTGCCCAAACTTGTCTTGATCTCCTTGAACCTTTGTTTTTACTTGTTGGGGTTTTTTGTTTTGTTTTTACTTAGTTTTCTTCTGACATGCAATCCAAGTCCTGGTTCATAAGGTGCAATTTTCTTGGACCTCTACAAAAGCCCAGAGACCTGCACGAGAATCCCAGAAGCGTGGGAGCATGTACGAACCCCAAGTGCCAAACTGCCTGCCTGTCCTTGTTGTCCTCTCTGAGAAGTAACTGAGACGTCAATACAGAGTTTCTAATAGATTTTATTCCTGGAGAATACAATATGGTCTTTCCTCGGCACATTTACCAAAATGAATATAAAATTTGCCCATTCCACAAACCTCTTAAAAGCTCTGCATGCGATAAAAGGGTTAATAAGTCAGCTTCTCCTCTGCCTGTAGACATTAGTTTTTACAGCTAAATGTTAAATTTTACAGTTACATACATTTTATATGCACTGGCTTTTATTGCCTAGACAGTTCTGCATTTATGAATCATCCTCAGATCCTTTAGCTATTTGAATCTAGGAATGAAAGTTAACACGCTGCACGGTACTAATGTAGTTTGAGGTTTTTTGTTTTTTTTTTCAAAAAGCAACTTACAAATCATTAAATCCAAGGTGCGGTGATAAATTCTCATTTTCAGGAAAGAACGTTTAAACTAATGAATACCCAAAGTGACATGCATCCCAGTGAAATGTGTGAAGAACTGAAAATTGTACAAAATTATATGTATGAAGAACTGTTTGAGAATGAGACAAAGACCCTTTTGTATACATGCATTCTTCTTAGACACTTTTCTAAAAAGCAAACTCTTCTCCCCAAAAAACAAGTGAAACTGCGAACTCTGATATAAACATCACTTTCCCCTACACCCTCACTAAATTTTTTCTGCAATTTTCAAACAATGCCATGTGTTCTGATACTAAATTGGATCAAGAAGCTCGTGCAGCTTATCCATAACGTTGTTGTCAGAACCGTTTATGGAACGTATATTTCATCTGCAGGGTCTACGCCTTGAAACATGTTTTATTATTCTGGGCTCACAGCAACGTTCAGTGCTTTGGATTCAAAAGCTGCTGACAGTTCATTTTCATTTCTCAGCCTCTGCATTTCTGGGTTTCAATCCAGTCAAGTCCTGGCATGCGGACGACTGGAGAAGCGCACCTCCAGCTAAAGACAGGGAGGAAAAGATTTTTATTAGCAGAAGATAACCATCAAACTAAATTACGGCATGACTCTTTAAGGACAGACAGATACATTTGGGTAGAATTGTAAAAGTAATTTCCATAAAACTCATCAGAAAAATAGGCACTTCCCATACTGTTTCAAGTGATATAGCCTTCTTGCTAGCTACAGGGCAGGCAAAATAATCCTTCACTGGAGAAGCAACCACTGGATGTCTATTTATGAGCTACCTAAATAATTTGGAAAGAAAGCAAAGTTAATTAGGATCAAAAAGTGAACAATCTGAAAGCTGAAATACACCATCAAATCACAAGTGTGCGAATTAATACAGACTTAATCTTGTAAAGCGTTGATCTCTGAACGAAGCCCAGCAGTCACTTAAGCGCGCTTTCATGCTATAAACACGTCACAGGAGACCCATCGCGGTATGACTGCAGGCAGTTGTTTTAGTGCGGCAATGAATAGAGACACGGTACCCAGCATCTTGCAGGATTGCACCCTTTATGCTCAATTTATATGTCCTGGAGTGCAAGATGTAACTGCATACACCTTCCAAATATACAATATCTACAGACAGAGAAACATAAACAGGCAGATCCAGAAATCTGCTGCTTTGCTTATGTAGCTGTCACTCTAAAGTGTTTGTAGAGCCACAATTTAGGGAGACAGGTTAAATGATACCATTTCTGTTAAAAGCACCTGCAGCCCACCCATCAAGTCGTAAACCCCTTTAAAATGAATTCTTCAACCTCTGTAAAAGTTTTGTCCCTAAACAGGTACTTTTCCCATCATTCTCTATTTTCTTTAATGTTTTCTTATTAGCAATAACTACCACATCTTGCCTATCATGCAAAGCTGTTAAAAGAGTATTAAATGTCACAGAAAATGCTGGATGTTTCCCAGGGATTATTGCATGCCTTTAATTTCTTAGCAAATTCAGTTTGATTTAGATGTAGGCAGGCATTCAGTATACTACTCCTATATAAAGCTTGGCAAGTATTTAATCTTCCTATGCGTTTTTCCCCTCCATGAGATATTTTCCTACTTGCGTTGCAAGGATAAAAGTTGCCGACTACTAGGAAAGTGATAGGTTAACCTGATAATTCTAGCTGTTTAATGTTTTCCCATGAAGTTCTTGTTTTCAGTGCCTTATATTTTGCCAAACACAACCGTTTAGACTACATTTTCCTTCTTTACTCTAGCTGACTATGTTTTTGTTTTGATTTTTAGGTTTTGGTACAGCCAGTTCAGCTGTTTGAGAAGTACAGGAGGGAAAAGTCAGTAACTTTGCAAGAGCTCGAACTAATAATATTTTAGATGCTTTTTTTAGCATGGTCTTTATGTTTGCATAGAGCAGTAGGGAAATGCAACTTAGCAAAATTTATGCTGTGCCCATGAAAAACCCCTAGTTTGGGCAAATTATGAGATTGTAAAATATATATACTATATTTATATATATTATATTATTTTTCCATATACATTTTCTTTATATCCATTTTAATACATGTATATGTTAATACAATATATAAAACTATTTTATATATCTAAAACCTTTATACACATGGTGATTAGCAGAACTTAATGGATGTTTGCTGAAAATATCACTGAGCATCCCATCTGCACTGAGCATTCTTTGTCCCCTCTGAAACAACTTATAAACACCAGGTATAGCAAGCGTACCATCAGGAAAAGATTCGTAACTCTGAGTGAATTTTCACTGCAGAAATCACCCTTTGACCAGGGAAAATAAACAGTTAAACTGGGGGCAGAAGGGAAACCTTCGTAGCTCCAAGGGATTTGTTTCTCTGATTCTCTGCTGCTCCAGTGCAAAGTGCACTTCCCTGAGCTCCCTGTCCCTGATCCCCCTCCTTCTGTCCTGACCTGCTGGTTTTTGCCAGCCCACACCACTCCTGGGTGGTCCACAGATGGCCAGTGCAGAACTGCAGAGGCCCTCTGCATTGTTCCTCTATTGGAAAGACTTGACTCAGTACCATGTATTCCAACAGAAATTAGTCCTCATTACGAAATTGCTAAATTAACATGTCAAATCTACTACATGCCTATCTGTAAAAATCAGAGTAAGAGTCACCTCAAGAACCAAGAGCTGAACCCACAGGTCATGATCTTCGTTCCTGTCCTATGATTAACACACTGATCTCGGCAACCCCCAAGGTGTCCTTCAAACCTTCGCCTGGCTGCTGGTCTCTATGAATGTTAGATGCTGCTTCTTCAACTAGTGGAAGTCTGGGCTGTGTAACCAAGGGTCTTCAGATCAGTGCTACTGACTGTCCTTTGTGGATCTACTAAATGGAATTATATGTGGTAAAATAATTTTTTTAAAGAGATTTCAAAAGTGTTAAAGGACTACTCTGTCTGTAAGACTGAGTATTCCAAGTTGGGAAATATGAAGATCAAGGTTGCTCTTTATAAATTGTCACTTGGAAAGTGATGTGCTGGACTGATGAGCTCTAACTGTGCCATCCCTGTTACCTTTAAGTGTCTCCCCACGAGGGGGTTTGATGTGGTTAACATGGGCGGCAATGACTGCAGGCAAAAGGCTGTAACTGAGTACATGACAGTTGCCTGAACTGACCCCACTTGCTTGGATCAGTGAGAGGAATCACTGGAGATTAGCACATGTGTGCAAGAAGAGCAGGGAAAAGTCATTTATTTTAGTTCTTTGGGAACACGGCAGTAACTGATTCAGCTCCTGTCCCTTTCACAGAATCACAGGACGGTTGAGGTTGGAAGTGGATGACCTGTGGAGGTCTTCTGGTCCAATTCCTCTGCTTAAGCAGGACTACCTAGAGCAGGTTGCCCTGAGCTGTGTCCAGACATTTTTTTAATATGTACAAGGTGGGAGACTCCACAACTTCCCTGTGCCAGTGCTCGGTCACCCTTACAGTGAAAAAGCGTTTCTTCATGTTCAAAGGGAACATGCCGTGTTCCAGTTGGTGCCTGTTAACCCTTGTCCTGTCACTGGGCACCACTGAAAAGAGTCCAGCCCCATCCTCTTGAGACCTGCCCCTTAGATATTTGTAAGCATTGATGAGATCCCCTCTCAGCCTTCTTTTCTCCAGGCTAAACAGACCCAGCTCTCTCAGCCTTTCAGATGCTCCAGTCCCCTCATCATCTTTGTGTCCATTGTTGGACTCTCTTCAGCATGACCATGTCTCTTTTGAACTGGGGAGCCCAGCACTGGACACAGCACTCCAGATGTGGCCTCACCAGGGCTGAGCAGAGGGGAAGGATCCCCTTCTCCATCTGCTGGAAACACTAAGAATGTTAATTTGTGAGACCGTATCACATGTTTCATCAGGGCAAGCAAACGATAGCTCTAACTTTGAAGGACTAAGTAGCCCTGATTTTGTTTTTTCCTAAATTCTGTGTTCTTCATTTTCCCATTCTAACTTTTGAAAGTAGCCTTCTGAAAGTACACAGCATTTGTAGACACAATTAATAAAATATATGTACTGGAAATACAAACCCACTTTTGGATTTAACTCTTAAGAATTCTATAATCCAAAGTCATAATTTACATGTAAATATTTAATTGCACACATTTAATTGGACTAGTAATGTGGTTCTCTCTGATGTAGATTTATGAAATTGACTGTAAAAAGGGATGCTACAGGACTCTCCTTGCTTTTTTATGACAGCATATAAAGCATTGTCAGTATTTTAATATAATGAATATTATTAATGTTTAACTGGAGTGTGTAACTTTTTTATTAGAACTTTTCTTTGAATAATTGCTTCAAATGAAATTTAAATTATTTTAAATATGACAATGCTACGGACATCTCAATTTCTCAGAATGTTGTTAAAAGGAAAGTTAAGACTAGAGAGATATATTGGAGATTTAGTATTCACTGACATAGTGGAAGCACTACTGAAGAAACTTGGCTTTCAAAGGGACAGTGTTAGCTCCTTCCTATGTTTTACATGGAGTAGATTCTTAGGACAAAAAAAAGCATCAAGCAAATATAGCATACAAGAAATAAGCAGGCACCGTATCGCCTGGTGCGGGGTTCCATTTATGAACACCAGCAGCATAGAGGCCAACCTTCTTACGCCGCGAGTCTTCTAACAACAGCTGCCTCTGGCCACCGCACTCCAGGCAGACAGAAAAGAGAGTGTGCTGGAAGAGGAGCCCTGGCAAGCCCCCCATGGCATGTTCAGAGCTACTCATGGGGCTCTCACCTCAAGCTCTGCTGGAGTTTGCTGCCTGAAAAGCCCTTGCTGTGGCGTGTGACCTGTGCTCAACTCCCCGGCATCTCACCTTGAGCTGTCTCTGACAGGTCGGTCCCAGGGCGCTTGCTTGGTCTGAGGGGCTGAAACCTGGGAAGCAGCACTAGTAAAGGAGCTCCTTCGTCAGCTGCTTCCCCTCTCTTCTGTGCCTGGACAGTAGTTTTTCACCCTAACTGGCCTCTACGTAGCTCACAAGTACTAAGATCAGGTCATCAATTAGCTTAAACAAGTATGGTGATTACCAGAATGACTGGATTTAGCATTAGCGACTTCTTGACTTCTCCCTTTTCTCACTGCATCTGCTAGCTAGGATTGAGCTTTTGTTAACAGTTCGGCTACCTTAAAGTCAAAACATCACCTAATAATAATTTTTGCTAGTAGCAGATGGACAAAATTTAAGTTATAGCTGAAACTAACTACTCAATCAGTGGGGATGCCATAGCTCAAGTCAGACTTCATCTGCTGCTAAATCCAGTCCCTCCCCTACATTAATTGAAGCAGCTTGTGCAGACCTACTGTGGTTTCACAGCACACATCGGCGCTGCTCGCTGCAGGGATGTGCAGATACCTGAAATGCTTTTAAATAAAAAAATATGGGTAGGAGAAGCCACATTATAACAGAGCTCCACATGGATTAATTTTACACAAGACTGCTGATGCAAAACACTGATACAGCAACCAGTTTGCTTCCAGCACTCAGCCTCCTTCATTTACCACTTGCCTTGGACAGTTTTTATACTACACCAGAATACGGCCCTGGAGACGAACGTTTACAGAGTACGGCCCCTCTGCTCTCATCTTGCCTCTGCATAATACATGTGAAGGATTAAGCAAAAGTATTAATGAGTTGGAGTCCGGTCCCTGAGGAACAGGGATGGGGACCTGCTGCTTGGAGGCCAAGGAGGGACCTTACCCAGCCTTCCTCCCTCTGCTGAAACCACCCCCACCCCCATTATGGAGGGAAAATGTGACTCCAAAAATGTGTTCTTCTGAAATGTTGTGTGGTTCTTGGGGTTTTTTGTGTGGTTTGTTTTGTTTTAAATGACAGAAAGCTGTTAGGATTGCAGAGTGTCCCATCAATCAGCACACCACGCAGTGCCTATATTAAACATCCTACCGAGTCCCATAGGGAGTGTAAAATTTCCGATGACAGAAGATAAGAAAATATTCAGCAAGTTCTGTTAAACAATTTATATGTTAAGAGACTGAAAGGTCAGTGAGCACAAATTGTGTTTTATCTTCCTTGCATATATATTGCTCAATGATTAGGTCAAAAATGTTACAAATACAGATGTGAGTGAAAAATATGACTATTCATAGGCAGAGATGGGAAAACAGAGGGTTTTGTTATATTGTTCATTTTAGTCCCCCAAAAAGAGATTCAGAGAACTGTTGTGCATTGCTGCAGAATGGAAGAGCTGCTTTCCTGTCTCTTATGGGTATTTTTGTTCTTTTGCCTTATGTTACCTGCAAAGCTTGTGTAAAATTACTAGTAAAATACATTTTTTATCGATTCTTGGCCATCTCCAGTGCAAAAATGAATGAAGAGCTAGTTCATCCTTCAATTGCCAATATTAGACAAGTGCAAATTAGGTACATTTCCATCCTATTGACTGCTAAGGGGTTTGATCTTGTCTTCAAACACTTGCAGGGATGGATGGTGCCTCAGTAGACCTGGTAAAACTGGTTGGATAATTAGTGCTGAAAAATCTGTACTTCACATTTCCTGTTTCATGGGGTAGATATATGCTGGCCTTTGTGGAAAAAGAATTCATCAAAGGGAAGGGGAAAGACCAAATTCAGACTTTCTGTGTAGGGACTGTGCCTTGCCTCAGCTGAATTGAGTCAGAAGGTTTTAGCAATGAAGCTTCTGTGATGTTGAATTGAAGAGTACTTTTCAGCAAAAATAAATGAAAAAGAATAAAGAATTTTTAATGCATAGGGCAGGCAACTGGGCACCAGACATTTCTGGGCTTTTTGCCCAGATCTGCCATTGACTTCTTGATGATATCTTGTGGTTCTCTTTTATTTTTTTTAGGGGAAAAAAAAAAAAAAAAGCAATAATCAAAATGATAAGAAAATGGGGAGGTTTGATTTACTGCAGCACAATCTGCAGGGTCATGTTGCAGGCTGGGTTAGGAGACCTTCAGTGTATTTTGGTCTTTCTCTATATCCATTTTGCCATTTGTCTTTATTATGTACTGGCTATATCTGTGGTGTTCGGGGAAGATGCTATATCTGACTGTATGTGTACAGTGAAAGTAGCAGTGCAGGATAGAAACATCTGTGCTAGCCTTAAATGATATGTCTCATTAAAGAGGGAATTCATACAGGCTTCTCTGAAATGCACAAAGGACCATGCTGACCTGGTGAAGACGCTGTTGTGGTTCAGCCCTGGCTGGCAGCTGAGCCTCAATCAGCTTCTCGCTCACTCCCCCACAGTGGGATGGGAGACAGAAGCGGAAGAGGGAAAGTGAAAAAACTCATGGGTTGAGATAAAGACAGTTTAATAAGTAAAGTAGAAGTCACATGTGCAAGCAAAGCAAGACAGGGAATTCATTCCCCACTTCCCACGGGCAGGCAGGTGTTCAGCCATCTCCAGGAAAGCAGGGCTCCATCACACCTAACGGTGACTTGGGAAGACAAACGCCATCCCTCCAAACATCCCCCCTTCCTTCCTCTTCCTCCAGCTTTATATGCTGAGCATGACATCATATGCTATGGAATATCCCTTTGGTCAGTTGGGGTCAGCTGTCCCGGCTGTGTCCCCTCCCAACTCCTTGTGCACCCCCAGCCTACTCGCTGGTGGGGTGGGGTGAGGAGCAGAAAAGGCCTTGGCTCTGCGTAAGCACTGCTCAGCAGTAACGAAAACATCCCTGTGTTATCAGCACTGTTTCCAGCACTAATCCAAACCACAGTCCCAGACTAGCTACCTTGGAGAAAATTAATACTACCTCAGCCAAAACCAGGACAGACACTTTTGTTGCTTGAGGTAGGTCTAAGCCAAGATGCTATATGCAGCATAGACTTACCTCGTATAGGAATTTTCTACAGGGATGGTACAGAGTATCCACCTCATGCTGCATGAGACAGGGAGGGGCTGCTTACGGATCCTTGTCACAAACCCCTCTTCTGGGTGAATTTGTGTGAACAGGCTCTGTAGATACATACCAGTGTGCCTACAGAAACCGTTACAAGAAATCAGCAAGAGGAAAAGTATGCACAGAGGGGTAGTGTGTGAAAGCTGATAAGCTCTGGACACGTGGTCCTGTTGAATCCAAGAAAGCTGATAAACTCAGAACAGCAAAAGTCTGTGGAGTGTGTCTGAAGCCATCAGCAAGCACAAGCATCAACACCAGGTTTTATAACTCAGACCGTAGCCAAGGAGGTGATGGCTGCTATATGCAGACACAGACCACAGGCTACAGGGTTTATATATGCCAGGGGAAGGAAGGGACTTCTGAACACCATCCGCTTCTCAGTAAACAGCCAGGGCTGGCCTCCTGCTGCTGCTCTGGTTGGGTAAAATGAAGGATTGAGGGGGATAATTGAGCAAATGGTACAAATAGTTATCTGCTATTAATCGTAGCAGCTTGATTCAATTATTAATAATAGCTTAATTTGTAAAATGTGTTCCACCAAAGATTGCTGGTAATCTGTATCTCCCCCTGTCTCTTTCCCCTACCTGGAAAATTTGCATCCTTCTCCCGCATAGTTGGAGACAAGGAGGCAATGCAAAGATGTCATACTGTCCTTGTAGGAGTGGGGGAGGAGAGGCCAGCAACATACCCCAGGTATCCTGGGCTCACTGAGGTCACTCATGACATCTAGGTACTGATAGAAATAGAAAAACAAACATAATATAGTTATTAACAATAATGCTGGCATTAAATTACCGAGACTCTTAGATGGACGGTGCTATAGGCTGTTCTGCCTCTTTCATTCTGTGAGTAAAATAGATATAAGTGGGTAGTCATGTAAACATTATGAAGTATTCCTGTCCACAGATGATTTTTTGCAGAGACTAACTAATTTTTGAATGCGGTTTAATTTCTGGAAACAGAACACCTCAGTCCACAGAATTTTTCTCTCATTAATAGTGTTAGTCAGCTTGTGAATGGACAATAAAATGTTTGCCTTTATTTTCTCCAGCCCTGTTGCTAAGAGATATATACAGTAACAAACTGTTCACATAAATTTTCACATTTTTCTTAGCTAAAACCCCAACAGGAAGGGAAAAAAAAAAAAAAACCAAAACCGAAACTGCCGACACTGATAAAGAATTTGAAAAAGCTCCTATGGTTTTTGCCATTCCAGACTGCCAGTTTATAGTCTGGGAACATTATCACAGCTTCATTTCCACAACAAAAAGGCCCCATTCTTTTCTTAAAGGTTTGACCGTTCATCCTGTCCTTGGTGTTTTGCATCAGAAATGCACTTGTGTTGTCAGCCTTTCTATTAGCACTCACTTATCGAGGGTGCCAAAGAAAAGTCTAAGGAAAGGACAAGTGTCTAACAGGTTACTATAGTTTCTTTTGTGCTCTTAAAATTTGCAGACTTCAGGCATTTAAAAATGTAATTAACATTTGTGCATATGATAAATTAAAAAAAATGGGTGAACTTTTCACACTTGAATGTTAACAATTTCCATTGTCTGTTCTCCAATAAATTTCAGTCACTGGTTATTTTTACTCTACGGATTTTTGCTGGGCTGTAACCCTGCTGGGTTTTACTAGGCATTTTACAGAGACAGAACAGGAAACAGCCATTTAAATTTTCAATGCAAATCTGGCAAAATAGAAGGTATTCCCCCCCCAAAGGTGAAAGAAAAGAATTTCAATTATTGCAGGCTTGTAGGTGGGAGGCATCTTGCTAATATTGCATTACCGAGTTTCTCTTTCACTGTCATTTTATATAGTCATTTAGTTACAAGTTATGAAACCGTATGAATAATCTACTTAAGTCAACTTGCTGTGTTAAACACAATCCCATAAGCAAATCTAACATGATCTTGGAAACATTTAAAGGTACAGCAAAATTAATGCAGTTGAGGCTGGAGAGATCATACAGCCAGGGATCTCACATAACAGTGTTCTTCCACTGAAATTAGAATCATAGAATCCTAGAATGGTTTGAGTTGGAAGGGAGCTTCAAGATCATCTAGTTCCAATCCTCCCTGCCATGGGCAGGAACACCTTCCACTAGACCAGGTTGCCCAAATCCCCATCCAACCTGGCCTTCAACACTTCCACAACTTCTGTTGCGTATCCACAACTTCTCTGGGCAACCTATTCCAGTGTCTCACCACCCTCATAATAAATAATTTCTTCCTAATATCTAATGTAAATCTGCCCTCCTTCACCTTAAGGCCATTACCTCTCATCCTATCACTCCATGCCCTTGTAAACAGTCCCTCTCCATCTTTCCTGTAGGCCCCTTTAGGTACTGGAAGGCTGCTAGAAGGTCTCCTGGAGACTTCTCCAGGCTGAACAACCCCAGCTCTTCTAGCCTGTCTTCATAGGAGAAGTGCTCCAGACCTCTGATCATCTTCATGGCCTCCTCTGGACTTGCTCCAACAGCTCCATGTCCTTCTTATGTTGGGGACCCCAGAGCTGAACACAGTTCCACAATTAAATTCCAGAACAGACTAATAGTTAATGGAAATTATCATCTGCTGGTTACTTGATGCCCTACAAGAAGTGAGTCCAACAGTTTTAGTGTCATCTACTTTAAAGCATACTGGTATCTGTATCACAAAACTTACCAGCACAGTTGACAGCCTGGTTGGCAATCAACAACAAATCCAGGAACAACTGCACTAGCCTCTGGTAGCAGCATTTGCCAGTCAGAGTGAGGTAAGACATTATCAGGAAATCTGCACTGTGCATATTCCGTGGAAATAACCTCAACTTCATTCTCTGCGGCTGCCAGTGTGATACCTACCAAAGGCGCTATTTCATACAGTCCTTAAAAATGCAGCTGAACTTCTGTCTGTAGGAGGATATTACACCAACTTGAGCAATTAGAATTAGAAAGAGATAGAATTAAGTCAGTACCACTGAATTTTGTTGATGCGTCTCTTTAAAGATTGGTGCCCAAGAGAAAAAAAAATGCTGCAACATAGCATTTGAGAGCAAACACCTCAGCATTTTAATAACTGCAAAAGCCATTTTTGCTGGAATGCCATGAACATTATTGCTCTAAGATAAAAAGAAGGACATCCTATAAAACAGAACATAAAAAGACAAAGACATTACTTGTCACACTGCTTATTTCAGGGCTAAAATGCTGGCTACATGTTCCCGTTGCACTACTTTAATGTTCCCAGCTGGTTTCTGCAGGGGAGTGCTTATTTTTTCTCACAAAGGAATGAGGCTATTACTTCATCCAACACGATTCATATAGGGAACACAGAAAAACTGTCTCCTTATTACCTTCTTTCACCCCATCTCCCTGGGCTGGTGAGACAAAAGGATACTAATTGTAGATCACTAGCACTGATAGGAGATTTTTGGAAAGCAATGTAAATAAATCAATGTTGAATCAAAGGGACATAAATTCAGTTCAGAAGCCTCACCCTGTTGCATATATCTGTAGTCCCTCCAGTATGTATGTGCTGGTGTTAGGTGTGAGCATCACAACAGCGTTAAAGGCATTAATTGGCCTGATAATGTCAGAGATAGGATGAAGAAACAGGACTCAGAATACTTACTCCTCTCCAAATGGCAAGGAGCCTGGAAAGAAAGGACAATGAAATGAGGACCCTGGGAGGCAAAAATGCAGGGGGGTTGTAGGTAAATTCAGAGATGTCCTTGGAAGGGCAGATTATCCAAGGCATTCAGAAGGATTACAGATTAAGATTTATGAAGCAGGTGAAATGATTCAGATTGGAGGAAGACATGGTTAGAAAAGAGAAAGTGAAGATGAGTTTAGCGAATTAGTTTTAGATAACAGCAAAAGGATGTTTAGAAACGAGGGCAGAAATGGACAAGCATCTTCGTAATGAGGATAAATTGCCATGGATAGGATTCCTAATGTCACATGGAATAAAATTATGTGATTTAATATGTGTGTAGATGGAGAGGCAAAGGAAGAATGAAAAATCAAAGGTGATATTAAGGCTGCAAGGGAAGGAGGACAGAAAAATTCTGAATAAACAAACAAGGGAGAAAAGAGCATCCTTTGGACAGCTAAGAAAGTCTCATCTGAAGAGAGTTTGACATGGCATGGTAACATCAAAGAAGGTATGTTTCAGGCAAAAATTCACAACAGGAAAAAGTAGTTGTACGTAACAGAAACTGTTGGGGAGGATGAGTTAGTCAAAATAGAGACTATAAAGATAAAATGAGGGGGACTGAGGGTGAAAATCTGAAGGGTGCCAACAGATAGTGGAGAGGGAGTGGGAGGATCTACCAGAGGAGGTGCTGAAGAGAACAGTTTGAGGTAAAAGTAGAAAGCAGACAGCACAGGCTCACCAAAGCGTAAGGTGGAAAGGAAGAAGACGTGGAGAAATGCCAGTGGTCCTGAAAGCCGCATTGAGAAGTATCTGGATGGAAAGAAATCCCCTGGCTGGACTAGGAAAGAACATCAGTGAAGGGGGTCTCAGCAGATACTAAAACTAAAAGAAAGTCTGAAAAATGCTCGCAGGGAATGAATGTTCGGAAGTCTAACTGGGTGTGGGAAAACCTCAGGGCAGAAAGTGCAACTGTGATTTCAGGCTGACTGAAAGAAGTCAGAGAACTGAGGCAGGGCAGCAGAGAAACAGCTGAGGAATAAGAGAACAAGGGGCCGTAGGACTCTGTCAAACAGGGAATAGACAAGTAATGCCAAAGAAATCTTACCCTCCAAGGCACAGAAAGCAAGGGGAGGTTGCATTTAATTGAGACAAACAGAGGAGGTAGAAAAATCAAAATAGTTATAATTGTCTTTAAGTGGATTTTGCTATTTAATATTAGCAAAGGATTGCACACTTTTCAATTGCCCCCTGAAACTGTAAGGTCCAGAAGTCTCAATAGGTGTAGTGCCATATATTAAACTGATGCTACAGTTGACCTTGTTTCCTGAAGGAGAGACAAGAGATTAACTTATATGGAAGCTTTCCAGCCACTAAAAGTACAACAGAACTAGACAAAATACCATAAGAGCTGTCTCAGTTATGGGGCAATCTAGCCATTAGCATTGAAGTGAAAATATTTTGGAGAATCATAAGGGTTGATTCATAGATTTACAGTCTCTGTGAATTGCAGAATAAAACTCTGTGGGGACTCCTATTTTCAGCCTTTCTTTTTCTGAGGAGACTACAGGGACTACTTAGGCCACACCAGCCTTGAGGCTTAAGAATCAAGACAGGCTGCTGTTAATAGAAAGAAAATCAACTTAACTGCCATGATCTGGGAGGAGAACTTGCACCTAGATGATTAGTTTAGGAAGTCAGCACAGATCTTTCATACTGTTGTGGTTTAACCAAGGGGATGGGGAGGACAGTGGAAAAAAACCTCATGGGTTGAGATAAAGACAGTTTAATGGGATAACAAAGGAAGACAATAACACTACTACTACTACTACTACTACTACTACTACTACCACCACCACCACCACCACCACCACCACTAATAATAATAATAATAAAAATAATAATAAAAACCCCAACAAACAACTGATGCACAAATGCAATTGCTCACCATCCGTGGAAAAACTCACAACAACCCGATGCCCAGTCTGTTTCTGAGCAGCAATCCCACCTCCCAGCCACCTTCCCCAGTTATATCCAGAGCATGATGTTACATGGTAGGGAACATCCCTGTGGCCAGCCTGGCTCAGCTGTCCTGTCTGTGCTCTCCCAGCTCCTTGTGCACCTGGCAGGGTGTGAGAAGCTGAAAAGTCCTTGACCTGGTGTAGGCACAACTACCTAGCAACAACTGAAACCATCAGTGTGTTATCAACATTATTCTCATCCTAAATCCAAAACACAGCACCATACTGGCTACTAGAAAGAAAATTACCTCTATCTCAGCCAAAACTAGGACACATGGTTTTCCAGTCATTAAATAATCATGCCAAAGGAGGCCACTGCTAAGCTACTTGTGGCTTACCAAGCAATTTATGTTGCTCAGAAGAGCTGCTGAAGAGACAGGCTCTACTTGCACCTTGACAGCAACTATTTATGCCCTGTTCCAAGATGAGGTGCAACAATGATGTAGTGGGCTGTACTGGTACTCGAGTGCTACACCCATACCACCATGAAGGTTACAGTCCCCTTACAAATTCATAAGTTTGCCTCAGCCACTAAAATATCCATCACTTCAGTGCCAGCACAGTATGCAGCTGCTGTTTGTCACATCCTCATTGTACGCGGTGGACCGTTAGCTGTGCTAACAGCATTGTATTAGTTGAGTATGGAATAAGTTGCTGACCTGCAGTAAACCACTGACTAAGGTTGTCACGCTGGCTCGTGTCTTAATCTGAAATATAAAAGTGACTTTATGTATCCAGCATTGAAAATGCTAGGGCCATCTCCCTATAACCAACAAGAAATATATCCTTGCAGATGACACCTAACTTCCCTGCAACAGGACAAGATAAAGAAATTGTAAAAAGAGCTTTCTAAATATATTGCTCCCTCTTCCTTGTGTAGAAGAGTAGCAAATAATAAATGATACGAAAATAAAAAATATTTTTTTAAAAAAAAGGCCACCTGCCATTGTATCTCTTAGCATAATTGAGTTAATTTGGTAGGGCAAGGACTCGTCTTTTCTACAGGACCTCTTGCAGGTTGATCTTGGTAAAGGTGTTAAACAAGTAATACATTTTTAAAAAGTGATCACCCTTCAAATCACGCAAACCAAAAGACTGAATTTTATCTGCTTTGAAAATCAATTTTTTTAGCAACACAAAATCAGCAACACAGTAGTCAGCTTTCTATTTAAAAATGGCATGGTAGGAGGATGCCTTCAGGTTTTTTTCAAATATTACATATTCTTTATGGTTTAAGTACAGAGACTGCCTAGCCTCATCAGGAAGCTGGGTTGACAAAAACTTCAGAGTATCTATGCAAATCTATAGATTACTACATCTGATGATTAATAGCATGCAAATTTCTCACAATTCAGACCTACTCATATTTAATAAGAGGCAATAAATCTAGTAAAAGTCTAGTCAGAAAGAGACCCACAATCTCTTTCCAGAAAATGTTTGGTTTATCTCATTTGCACTAGTCTGTCCTAGGGAGAAATACAGAAAGATATAATTTCCCTACTCTTGTATCTCGTGTAGATGTTGACAGAACTTCTAACTTGCTTTTGAAATCTTCACTCTGAGAAGACTTAAAGGAAGTACAAGAGAATGACAAAATCTGGTAGATGAGATTTGGCACAAAATACTTGAAAATAAAAAGCATATATGACTGATGAAAAGACATGGTGTGCTTAGACACATCAGAAATGTAGAGAAGAAGGTGCGTTGCACACAGCAACTCAGAACTCTGTAGTTTTTCCCATGATTCAGAAACTAGTCATCACAGCTGAAAAATATCCCGGGCACCAAAAATCAAGGACAAATCCAGGATGGATTTTAATGACTGGAATTCATTAATAATGGTTGGCTGTTTGATAGGAAATCAGCTGTGGCCCAATAGCAAGTCCTTGTGAGTTTATTCTTGCATGGAAAAGCCAGCACAATGTTTGACTATATAGTCAATGGTGTGTGGTGGTGGCTCTTCAGGAGCTAAGAAGCACATGGCTACAAGGCTGAAACATTTTCTTACCCAAAATTTTACTAGAATATTACTAGGGCACCTGTATTGATAGTGCATGGTAACTTGCAATTTTGAAACTTTCACTGTATTTGTTCTGTGAATCATCACAGGATTTCACTCTTCAACTTTCTTATGCTGGCACCTTTAACTAGCAGCTATGTGACAAAACTACGTACATGATCATTTTATAAATGAGAAGAAGTAAATCCAGGGAGAACAAATGGAACTCAGGGTTTGGGGATTTACATGTCATTTATTTTAAAACTGCTAGAATTCTATTTAGGTCCAATTATACACATTTAAAAACAATTAGGATATACTTATTTTTAACAACATAATTTCTGTGGGACCTACAAATTTTTACTTCCCGCTTGCAATTTCTTCCCTATTACTAATCTTTTCTTCAAACTGACTTGACATGGCTGGGGCTAGGAGGTGTCCAAGGGTGATTTCAGCCTGGAAGGTGGCACTGGAGCTCCCTTTCCTCCCACTGGAGACATCACCCCAGTGCAATTCTCTCCAGAGCCCCACCGCAGAGGGAGGAGAAGGCAAGGGTAGCCGGAGAGCCACAGACAGACAGACAGGATAGACATGCAGCCTTGAGGACAGGAGGAAGGACTAGGCAGAGCAGTGCAGCGCTGCACAAAGTCTAGGAGTGAGGATACCGTACAGGTACTGGCATCTAATGATCCTGATGCTGTTGCGTATTGGATAAATTCATTCATCCCACCGTGCATTGTTTTGTTGCCCATCACAACTGAAACACTTTTGTCAGTTTAGTTATGCTAACAGAGGCCTCTAGTGGGAGGACAGCAAATGCCAGACAAACACTTTCTGCAAGGACAGTTCATGTGGCTTTACACGAAACTCTCCTTCAGAGTGGTGACAGCTCAGTGGACCCAGGTGACTAGTGGTCTGGGTTCCCCCCCCCCTCCTCCCAGCTGGTACAGGATACCGCATGCAGGAACACCCAAGCTTGGGATCTGAAGGTTCATGAAGCTGAGGTTCATCACAGAGAACGGCTGCACTTGGACACTGGCATTGCAGAGCTGGGACCAAGGTAATTTGTTCCTGAGAAGAGACAAGGCAGAGCTAATAGTGTGCAATGTGCACACCACGGGTGCGTGCACAGGATATTATGACAAGAGATGGGTGAGTTTGGCTGAACCTTCAGCAGCAGGGTGAGTCAGCATGTGAAGACACTGGGTGGATGAAGACAATCTCACTGTGATGCTGTGCAGCCCCCCACTGACCAAAGAAGTTTTAAAAGCAACCTTGTCCTAGTATGCAAGGATTTAAAGTATAAATTCTGACATTAATCTCTAACATTATCATAAGCTTCAAGATTAAATAGTTGCCATTTTATTTCAACTCTACAGGGAGTCCCTAGAAATTCTTTGATCAGGAATGGCTAAAACATTCCCAAGACCCCTGGCATCACTCTGGCATATGTAACGTACTGGGCCTGCTTCTTTACTCACTGTATCAATTTTATTCCAGCGTAAAACTGGTATAATAGAAAATCAAGCCTCCAGCCTCTGTTTGAATTGCCAGACCTTAGCTTTAGTACAGAAGAAAATAAATCAGTGTATCTGTTACATATTTCTTGCCTGTCTTATCTCCAGAGGCAGAATCATTATGCGTAGGTGCCCTAGGGAGCAGAAAAGACCATGTGTTTTCAGCTTTTGTGACATTTGTTGCTTCTTGAATCAGAAAATTACATGGTAATCTCAACAATAAAATAAACTCCAAACAATAATAATCCTCCAATGTTGAGCTGTGTGAAGAAATCTTCCTCAGTGAAGACTTTGAAAAGAAAGAGGAGGTGATGGAGAGGTTAATTTGGATGTAATTTTATTCTTAAGGTGATTTGACATGTGACCGCGAGCAGCACTACTGAAGAAAATGCACTGAACCTCTTTCACGGGAACTCAGTCATTAGCAAACGTCCTTTCAACAAGCCTGCAGCAGTGGTCCACGATTCCCAGCAAGTACGGCCAGCGAGCAGGTGATGTGACCATCGCACACGTGCCGTCCTCAGCAGCATGGTCTGGAAGGGTACGATATGTTGCTCTGCCCTCTTCGCTACCATCTCCACTTCTCTTTGCCCAGACTGGGCCTTTAAAACTTCCACACCTCCCTCCAACCCCAAACTTCACAGTTTCCTCCTGGTTTCTAAAGGATATGCAAGTATAGCCTTAGATATGAACTTATTTTAACTAATGGCCTTTCCCAAAGCTAAATTTTATGAAAACCAGGTAGATTCTTAGTGGAAATATAATTTCTCTTCATTATGTTCATGCTGCAAAATAATAGCCTATTTTATACACACACACACAACTATAAGGGCCTCTCTCTCTCTCTGAACAAACACACGCTAAAACTTCAATAGTTATGGTTAAACTGATGAGTGAGCTGGAAGTACAAACTGCTGGCAGGAAGACAGTTTCGGAGCTGGGTATGCGTTTCTCACAGCTGTTACTTTTTCCATAGCAGGCACAAAATTTACTCTTTGAAAACACACTTCCTTTTTGAAATTGTAACTGGCTTTGAGAAAAATAACAAATTTCAAGCTTTCTTTGCACATTGTAAGGAAACACAAACAGGATACAAATGATATTTAAAAAATTCTCTGCTGGTCACCTTAAAAACCTTTCTGTAAAAGGACTTTGCTGCATTTTCTTCCATTAAATCCCTTCTGTCTCACGTCTTCCCAGTGCTGTTTCTGCTGTATGTGAAAAGGTACCTTAGCAATATAATACCACATTGGGGGCAAAATTCTTCTATGATGTGGCATACTATCACAGTACAGTTTTAGGAATTGTCTGAGCTGGAGTCAGATATTTATTTTCAATGATGATCTTAAAAGCTGTGTTACACTGTTCTAGGAAGGTAAGGGAAAAAACCCAAAACTTAAGATACAGAAAATGCCATAGGAAGCAAAATGTAGAGATATACTTTTTCATAAAAGTATACTTAAAAAATATGCTAGAGGACCCAAAATATGAAAGTTGTCTTCTGTACTTATATGTCTTTTCTGGTAGATGTTCAACTCAAGATCTAGCTGAAGAAAATAAACCTGCTATAGAAAAAGCACCTTTCTACACTGGACAATCTTCCTCATCTACAGCATTTTGACTGTGTGTTGTACAGGCCTCCTCCTAAAATGTAAGTCTGCATCCAGTGCTATCAGTGGTAACATCTCCCTAAACATTCCAAAGGGACCTTTATCTGGCTATCCAGGGTGTATTTAACTTCACATTTGACATCTAAAAGTTGGCCACCTAGTTCAAATCAGGTGCCCAGGGAACCTCTCCAGTCAGTGGATGGAGACAAGTATCTTCAAATGGCAAAGATACACATCTCAAGATATGTGTTTGGCACCAATAAGAGGAACTGTTCTCTGGATGTACTGTGTCAGCCCATTGTATGTGAAGACAGCTAGCTTAGACAATCTCAACTTTTACATGACTGAAGATCGGTGAGATGAAGCTCACCACAAATGTGCTGTTGCACTGGGGCTGCTGTAAGGCTCAGACTCACTCCACCTTTCTTTAGGTACACTTCCAAGGAGGAGTCATTTGCCTGAGGAGTCATTTGCCTGAAGGACCATCTATAGAGACAGGAGAATGACAGGCACATCCTGAGAGTGAGCTGTATCATGAGGCTGCACAGAAGAACATAACAAAGGCACTCTCAGAGTCTGTTCAGGTCACCTGGGATCTTCTGTGAGACTACAGCAGGAGCCAAGAGTGAGACTTTTCCATTTCAGGCAATCTGGACAAGCAGTTAACATTATGTGGGATGAATCCCAGCTTAAGCCCCACTAAACTGTGGATTTCCACATGTAACGTACAGCGCTAACTGCAACGTCATACTTTGCCGTAAGATAAACATTACCCAATATTAAGGCAAATCCATAGTTGTCTGAAATAGTAGCTCTTAGAGAGTTTTTTATAGCAGAGAAAAACAGATGTTGACTTTATGGGTGTGATGAACTGTTTTAAAATCATAGTACAATAGGATTTCAGCTGTCAGCACAGATTCTGCTAAGTCATCTGTATACGTCCAAGGAGTGAATCGGTGCTTAATGACTACACTTCTGCTTATTTTTAAGTGGCAGCTTAAAAATGTCAGCCAGCGTGAAGTATTGGAGCCAAGTGATCTCCTGCTATGTTTATTAATTTCAGTGCAGAGCCATTTTAGCTTTGTTTTTGCCATTCAGATGTCTGTGCACCATATTCCCCAGTATTTCTGCTTGCAGTAGTGTGGTGCAGAGATACGCACAGAGCTTGTGTGTCAGACAAAGGTGCTGAAGTGTTTCTGGCCCAAAGCTTGTCCTGGAAAGTATCAAAGTCAGGTATCCCAACGATGTATCCCAACTAGCACACCAGGAGTCTGGCTAAGCCCGTAACTTCAATGGTTATGGTTTAGCATTCCTGTCCACCCCACAACCTGCTCACCTGTAACATCTTCTCAGCTGAATGCAGAAATACCTTTCTTTCACCAGTCTCCTCTAGTCCAAGTCCTGCTTTGAAGTGCAGCTCCTTGGTTATTTCCGCTATTGCTAGTTTAACAGCCGCTATCTCAGTCCTGTTGGATCATGGCACAGTTAAGTGCTGCTAAACTATGATGGCCTCCACCATGCAAAGATCCAATGCCAGGTAAGTCCAGTCTCTCAGCTTCATTCTGCACAAATCTCCTGAGTCAAAATCAGATCCCCTGCTTTTCCTTCTCCGTCCCCTGAGACTGCATCTCCCTACCAAACTGTCCACAGTCATGCAGGAGGCACCTCCTGTTCATTTGTTCCCTTTCATCACTAAGGTGAAAATGAATTATACTGAAATCTAAGGAAAATATAAGCAAATAACACATAAAGAGAAATCATGAAGTAGTGTAATTCACACAAATGAATCAGACTAAAAGCTACTTTTCTCCCTATACACAGAACAGACATTTCTATGCTTCTAAATAATATTCTTACAATGTTTACTTTTCATATAAATTGACTTCTGGGCTCTCCCTGGGTCACTGTGGACATTTTTCCATCACCAGTGATTTTCAAGTGCTTTCCTACAATCTGAAGGTAAACTTCAAGTGCTTTCCTAACAATATGAAGGTAAACTTACCTTATTCTGAAGCAACATTAAAACCATGTTTATAACAACGTAGTGTTTAACTGCTGGGAGTTGAGGAAATCATATATATATATATACGAGAAGTTTACTGGAAAGCTCGGAGCTAAGGGATTTCTGCATATTAGTTATGACACCTCTGGCAATATTTAGATTTTGAATCAGAACTCAGGTGGGCTTCAGTGACACAAATTTTATCCCCAAAGGAATATTATCACACCACAGGCTAATAGTGCTAGTTTGTTACTGTATGAGAAAAACTTGATTTTTATAAAAACTTAAAAAATAACATGCTGACTAGGTGAATTTCTCTGCTATGCTGAAAGATTGTATAATGTTTATGCAAAACATTATTCTGACGATACATAAAGACCTCAGAATAGGATGTGAGGAGGTGTGTATACATATATGGCTTTTGTCCTCACAACACTATACTGATAAAGGCAAGAAAAAGACTGGGATTGTTGTGCCCCAGTTAGCCTGTAAATGTTCACACTAATAGACATAGTTACTCACTGAAAAAAGCAGCTCATGATGTTGAGATTGTTATATATTGGAGTTAGAGATAAGCAGGATTTGTTAGAGTGAAACTAGACCATAGGTAGGTAAGTAGGTATGTGATTACATACTAGTATTGTTTACGAATTTCAACCAAAGGCAATTAATCTCTTTCTTGGAATAGAGGGAGCCACACAACAGGAAAAATAGTCAGTTATTCCATGTTAAACAATTTAGATGGGTTTAGCAGTTTTAGCTTTCCAATGGCTTGAAGTAGGAATTTGGAGCCTGGCGTAACAGAAGCATGGTCCTACTGATCTGTCTTTGGCTTTCTCTGTGAAATGCTGCCTACAGCAGAGCAAGCTGTTAGCCTGAATTTGAAAGGAAATGAGGCTTATTCAATTAAGGTGTCTGTCAATCCTCCCCTAATAACTTTTGAACCAGATGGCCTGTTTAAAAAAAATAATGACAAGGGAACTAAAGCCTCTGCAGTCTGAAGTTCCTGAAAGCTTTCAGAACTGAAGCAAATACACAAAGAAGGAAGAACTAAATATTGCATACCCAGAAGAGAAGACACGTGAGCTCAGGTTACCTGTTCTGTTTGGCCTTGCAGGCAGCTCCTCAGCAGTGGGACATCCAGGGAATTAGCATCCCGGTACGTCCAGGGAATTAGCATCCCGGCACATTCAGGAGCAGCCCCAGCACAAGTTTTCTCTTGCCTTGCCCATGGGAGGAAACTGAGGACGAAATGGAAGAAAAAAAAAGGCTTAAGTGACACGAGGGGGAATATTTTAAGACAAGGCAAAGCGCTAGGGGCCGTGAGGGAGGCTGGTGCTCTCCCAGGTGAGGGTAGAGGGACTATGTCGTAACACAGACACAAATTGATAGGAAATGACATTTAAATAGTTCTGCAGCTCATGTGGCTTCCTGCTTATTAAACGTAATCACTATGGTATCACACATAAACCTTTTTGCTGAACTGACCTTTGGCAAGAAGGTCACAAAAGTTGTGATAAGTATATATACATATATACATGTATGTATTTAGATCTGATTAACCCTGTTTTATCTGAACCTCAGGTACACAAAGATATTTCTGGTGGCAACAAGAAGGGCACTTCAGGCAAAGGGAAGAACAGCAGTAAAAAGTGAAAATTCTCTTTTTTCTTCCTAACTGTAAGATGACATTTTGGCTTGCAGTATTTAGATTTGAAGTACTTGTAGCTTTTTTGCTATGTCTATTACAGTGAGCATTAAGGCTCTTCCAGCAAATTAGAACTAATTGTAAAATACCTACAGTATTATCAGAGTCAAGAATTCCTTTATCTTTTGCATCACTCCAATGGAAGGCAAGCTTGAAAAATGTTCTGCAATGTAACAGATGAGTTTGCAGACCTACAAAGAAGGGAAACCAGTACAATGCCAATTTATTTTACTGCATCTTTTATTATTGTGAACCATATCTTTATTTCTCCTACTGCTTTGATGCTGCTGCTATTTTCATTAGACAATGTATATTCTATATCAAAATGTGTTATTATAGTATCACAGAATAAAACATTCACTAGTTATAGATATCAATAGAAAATGCTGTAAGCCCTGTAGTGAACAATTGTGGGGCAGTTTGGAGACAACCTGCATATAGGAGAAAATGTTCCTTTGTTTTCATAGCACAGTAGTACTGGAGATGATTCTGCCTAAATGTGAGTATAATATCTACATAAATATCAAGTTTTTTACGTATCTCACTTAGCCCTTGACCTGAGTCTGACCATGAGTGCTATGGGTCTGTCTTGCATTAGATGCTTCATGTTTTCATTTATTAATTTTATAAATATTGCCTTCTAATCGCATTGCGGGTTCCACTGTAAGCTTTTGCTAATGGCTAAACTTTGCAGCCTGTTACAAACCAGGGGCAGCCTATGATTTCGTCTCCTTTTCAATCTTGCCCATTTATTGACCTTCTTTAAGGCTAGAAGGTGTAGTCTGTTAACGTAAACTAAACATAGGACTTTCGGACAACTGCAGCAAGATAAACTCCACCGGAAACGTCAAATCCCAAAGATGTAAATAAGATTTTTTCCATTGATCTTTCTGGATAGTGGCTGGAGGCATTAAAAACCTTACTATTTCCTGGCACCCTGGGTCTCTGGTAGGCTAATGGTATGTATATTCCTCTTTTATCCCTTGCCTTACAGTATGCCTTGCCTAACTCCCACTCAGACCCAGCCCCTCCTGTCTTTTGATCTCAGTTTGATTGCTTTGCTCCTTTGCTGACTATATTCTCACAGCTTACGGGAAGCTGTGATTGAGAAAGCGGTGGAGAAGTAGGCCCATCATAGTATAATTTAGGAACAAATATAATCATCCCCACCACAGTATATGAGTTTAGAAAAGGTTACAGCTCAGATAAATTACTGACACTTTTTTTTTACTGAAAAGATAACAAAATAGCTTAAGCACATTTTCACTATCCATATTTGAAATAGAAATGCTCTTTTTGAATAGAGGTTATCTGTAAAGATTTAGGAAATAAAATCACAGGGTTTAGGAACGTCAAATAGGAAACAATCTGCCAATCATGTTATATTATCTTTTTCACAAACTAACCAAGCTTTATATTAAAAAAACAGTTAGGTAGTTCTTTTGACTCTTGCATTTCCTGTCCTAGAGTCATAGTTTTCTGATGTTTGGAAATTTTAATTTCTAGCCTCGGTTTTCCTGTGAAAAAGTTATATATGTTTGTCCTTGAGTTATTACTGCCAGTTGGCTGAACTGAATCTTCACCTTCTCTGACATTTACGTCTTGCCAAAACCCCATCATATCCCCCTCTGCTTTTGTTTCGTTAACTTAAATACACCAGTCCCTTTTACTCCCTTGACATAAACAGGTTCCCTGTTCTCCCGGTTCTCTCAGTACTCCCACCTCCCAGTACTGCAAGTCAAGTCTGTGTTTCTAGGAATGGAAAACTCTACAGATTATATTTATACCAATAAAAACGTATGTAGTACCAAGGCATGAGGACACAAGGACAGGATCATCCATACTATGAGAAGGCTAGCCTGTTCCCTGGCACAACGTTAGCCCATGCCATCCAGCACCCCTCCGGACAATACACAGTTCGGGGACAGCACAAGTCATGGCCATTCCCAGTAGATGCTTTGACACGAATCCTGGACTTCTCTTTTAGGAGTGGCAGCTGGGAAGGGGGAATGCAATTAAGTTTATGAGCCATTTATTTACTAATACAGATACAGCCACAGAATTTCAGACATTAAGGAGACTTCATTTGCATGCTGTCAGTACCTCCACTGAAAATACTTTGGTACTGGGTAGCATTTTCTGTTTTCAAGGACACGTTACATGGATGGCATCACATCAATTGACCTTTTGCAGTTGAGGTCCTTAGAAGCTGCTTTTGTTTACAGTGCCATTTAATTATAGCGGAACTAATTTCTGATTTCAAAGTATTTTTTAATGACCACCTTTTCAATAATGTCACATCATTAAGCAAATCTAATATAGTACCATTCTGGTTGGTTCTGTGGCTGTTTGGTGCATGTTCTTGTCAGATACCAGGCTCAGAAATATCTAAATTTTACCATTTGATCTCCAATCTATATCAGAATGACAGACTAACACTTAAGTGAATTGCATATATGTCTAAATTGAAACCTGAGGGAGATTTCTGACAAACTTCATTCACTCTCTTCACAAAACTTAGTTTCTTTTTTAACAATCAATCTTCAAAAGGGATAGTAAAACTCATTTTTTTCTTTTTGTATCCCCTTTTATAGGAGATACCCACTTACAGGCTCTAGCATTTAGCAATCTGTTCCATTCCAAATTGCCTTTAACATTTTTTCTGAAGATGTGATTTCTGGTTACTTATTTCTGAACATTTTATGCTTTACAAAGATGATTGCTATTCACCATGTCTTTGTTGTTCCCTATAACATCTAGTTTCATATTCTGTGTTGGTTGTTCTAATTTCTTTCCTTTCTTTTGTGTAAGCCCCTTATAATTACTGTATAGATGCTTCAATTGCTTTTTTACTGATTATATCCAATTTCCCAGACAGATGAGAGACACTATGTTTTATATCTTTTTTCATTAATATAAATACTTCTTTCTAGCTAGCAATGTTTTCCAACTCTTTAACCTATTTCTTTTTTTTTGTTTGTGTACTTTTTAATTAGATTTCGTTTTCTTTGTACTAAAGCCAGATGTCTTTTCCACTCATCATAATTCCTCTCACTTCTTTACTCACATAACAGACTCCCAAGAGGCCACTACCCCTGGTGCTCAGTACTGTTATCATAAATGTTTTCTAGGAGATGGATATCCTAAAATCTCTTTTTTCACAGAGACAGTCCTTGGCTGCATTATATTATTATGACTATGTCACAGAATTGTAAGAAAGGTAAACTGCAGGAGCCACTGCAGATCATCAAGTCCAACCTTGCTGCTCAAGGCAGGGCTAGCTTCATGGATAGATCACGGGGGGGGGAGCGGTGGAAGCAGCAGCAGGAGGGATCAAAGGCAGGAGAAGAGCAATAGGAATGACCTCATATTGAAGGCACCTAGAGATTAGCAGTTCATCACGATCCTAGCACATAGATAGCAGCTTCTCAGGACACCAGATCAGAGACAAAGCACAGTTGAATAAATGCTGACAGCTCATGAGAGGTGGGATAGGATGGAGAAACTCATCACTGAGAGGCCCTAAAGGGTACAAAAAGGCACGTGCAAAAATCAGCACATAGTTCCCAACCTAAGAAGAGAGCAGGAGACAAGATGAGGTCTCAATAGCCAGTGTCCTTGTCCTTCAACAGGACTCCTGGACTGACCACCTGGATACAAGCATCCTGATGCCTGCATGCTGGAAAGACCACCTGGGTATACATGTCCTGGTGTTGTCTGTGGGAGTGTGAGAGCGTCTGAAAGAATTTGGTATTGTTTTAAAGTAGATCACCTTCCAGTCCCATTTCTGGGGAGCTCCATGAGGGGAGATGAACCGGGAGCTGAGGGTAACCACACAGAGGCAGAGGCAGTGCTCTCACCGACTGGGCACCCTCCCACTGCCCATGAGCAAGGGTGACAGGAATAGCATCTGGTGACAACCCAGTGACCATCAGATGAATGCAAAGTGATGGGTCAGGTCCAAGGTCAGACCAGGAAGTCCCAGGCAGGACTGAGTGAAATGGGACTCCAGGGACCCTGGGAAGAGGGTGGGGATGCCGGGTGAGGCCCATTAGGGCAATTAAGGCTTATTGGCCACCCAATGCCCTCACATCCACAGGATCTTTCACATGGATTTGTTAACAATGTCATAACATTATTTCCTACTCAGCCAGTTGATTTTTTTTTAAATCTCCCAAGGCCAAAGATTCTGAGATCATTGGGCAACCTGTTCCAGAGCTAAACCATGTTCAGGGAAAAACTTTTTTCTTGTTTAAATCAAAATTTCCCTCACTGAAGCTGGCAACTGCTGCTTCCTGTTCTTTCACTATGGTGACCCTGTCTTTTCTAAAGCCTCCTTCAAATAATGGAAGACTGCTCTTAGAGCCCATTGGAGCCTTTTCTTCTCTAGGCTGAGGTTCACTTTTCTTTGCCTATCCTCGTACACCATATACTCCACTCACTCACCAAATGGTTTAGTAGTCCTCTGCAGTCTGCTGACAACTCCCTTCTATGGGGCAGGGACAGCCTTTAGAAAGTGTTTGAGATGTGACCTCCCCAGTGTTAAGCAAAGGGTTAATGGAGAAGGTAAATGAAGGCTAAACAAGTAGAGGGCAAATGGAAAGAGATGCTCCATTTCCTGAGCGTCTCTCCCTAGCTTGCCCTAATCATTCTTGATCTGTCCCAAGTCATGTCATTTGTCCCCAGAATAATGACAACCAGAGGAGACTCTTATGGCTCATCAGTCTACAAATGGACATCAAACTATATCTTGGTCACTCTTCAAGACCACCACAACAGCCAATATGTGTCTAGCTTGCTTATGACCTTGGTATGTGAAAATCTCTAACATCTTTCACTTATATGCTTCCAGGCACCTTTACCTTATTCTATATGTAGCTGTAACTTACTTGTAATATTTATTGACAATCTGTTAATTCCACATGAAGTATTTATAAATGTACCCTTCATATAAAGTATGATTCATTTATCTACAGATAAACAGATCTTTATTATTAACAGAATTAAATTACAGAGTCTTGTAAAAATCATTCATAGAATCATAGAATCACAGAATGGTTTGGCTTGGAAGGGACCTCAAAGCCCATCTAGTTCCAACCCCCCTGCCATGGGCAGGGACACCCTCCACTAGACCAGGTTGCCCAAAGCCCCATCCAGCCTGGCCTTGAACACTTCCAGGGAGAGGGCATCCACAGCTTCTCTGGGCAACTTGTGCCAGTGCCTCACCACCCTCACAGGGAAAAATTTCTTCCCAATATCTAACCTAAATCTACCCTCCTTCAGCTTAAAGCCATTACCCCTTGTCCTAACACTACACATACTTAAAATATAATTTCATACAAAACCATGAAATATATAATTACATATAATTCATGATTATAAAGACAGAAACTATGCTGACATGTTTAATAGTACTTGAAATTGGATAGTGCAGCTATTATAGTGTATAGCATTTGGCTTTATTCTTTATTTAATAGCTATTTTGATCCACCATGTTGCTCTAACTTCTATCATAATTCCCTGTAAATCATGTAGCCCACTTAAATGCTTTAATTAATTGTTCTGCTTGATCAGAGAAACAATTATATAGCCATACCTATATACAACAGTAAAATATCCAGGAAAAATTGTCAACAGATAGATAGTCCCAGGTATTCATACTGAAAAATATTTAAATGACCACTTTTAAGAGTAAAGCAACTGCAAACAGGAATTGTGAAATGTAAGAACTGATGAAGGAAAAGTGCGGAGCTAGAGAAAAAGCTCATTCAGTAAGAAACCTGCCTTTGAATTCCTAAAACATTTTAAGACCTGATACTTATCTGATATGAAACACTGTATTTCTACTAACTCCCAGTACTTGATTTAATGGCAGGCTGATTTATGCCACTGGGCAACCTTGCTCAACATCCATTAATGTTACATAGTTTGACTCAGAATCTCTATTCCACATTTTTTCCCAAGACTTCAGCCTTGCCTACGAGAAGGTTACCTTGCAGTAAGAATACTCATTATAGTTGTATTGGGTTTGCGTGGCAAGGTTTGGTAGCGGCGGGGGCTACAGGGGTGGCTTCTGTGAGAAGCTGCTGGAAGCTTCCCCCATGTCCAACAGAGCCAATGCCAGCCGGCTCCAAGACGGACCCACCACTGGCCAAGGCCGAGTCAATCAGCAGTGATGGTAGTGCCTCTGGGGTAACATAGTTAAGAAGGGGGGAAAATGTCTGTGCAGCAGCAGCCAGAGAGAGGAGTGAGAAGATGTGAGAACAACTCTGCAGACACTGAGGTCAGTGCAGAAGGAGGGGCAGGAGGTGCTCCACGTGCCAGAGAAGAGATTCACTTGCAGCTCCTGGAGAAGACCATAGTGAGGAAGGCTGTCCCCTTGCAGCCCATGGAGGATGATGGGGAGCAGAGATTCCACCTGTAGCCTGTGGAGGACCCCATGTTGGAGCAGGTGGATGCCTGAAGGAGGCTGTGATGCCATGGGAAGCCCACACAGGAGTAGTGTCCTGGCAGGAGCTGTGGCCCCATGGAGAGAGGAGCCCACGCTGGAGCAGGTTTGCTGGCAGGACTTGTGACCCCTTGGGGGACCCATGCTGGAGCAGTCTGCTCCTGAAGGACTGCACCCCATGGGAGGGACCCACACTGGAGCAGTTTGTGAAGAACTGCAGCCCATGGGAAGGACTCATGTTGGAGAAGTTTGTGGAGGTTAAAAATTACCACGAATTGCAGCCAGCAGGTGGGGAGGAGAAAGGCAGAAACGTGTGGGAAGAGCGTAACAGAAGACAGGAGAGAAGAAAGACTACAACTGAGCAGAAGGTCGAAACATTCAGGTCCAAGAAAGCATTACTGGTGTTTGTTGGTTAAACTTGAAACCTATTAAGCTCCACTATGCAAGAAAAACTTCATCTGATAAGCTGCAATTTAAAAAAAAATAGCCTTTCCAGAAAATTAATATTACAAATGGCTAAATGCATATTTCAGTTTACTGGAAATAAAATATGTTAGGAAGAGAAAGGGAGGACGCTTTCAAAGTTTTCTTCTTGAATACCAACAAACTTAAATCCTTTAAAAATTGTTCAGCAGAAGTGGGCTGATACATAATTGAATCAAAAAGGCCAGTACAGGAATGCTGAGTCTATAGATAATTTGAAATTCTTGTACCATCTCTCCTGAGCTGGGAAAAAATCCTTTCCATTCTAAGACATAAAATTATGGAAACCTTGAAAACCTCAATACAAACAAGTTTATTTGTACCGATTACATGGTGCATGATTTGCTATGTCAGATCTTAACAACATTCCACTTACTGAGTATTAGCACACGTCGAGAGCTGAATTTCCATTGCAATTTCACAAATCTAGACCCCTTTTTTTGCCTGTTATATCTCTTTGTGTTCCTCAAATGAAATAAAGTGGTAGGAAACATCTTTTACTTGCCATGTAAAGAATTCCCAGCAAATAGAACATCTTTCTGCCTGGAGCTACTTGCAAAAGGATGTATTGTGAACAAAAAGCCAAAGTGGCAAGAATTGCAATGTCTTCAGTTATTCCCATCTTTCATGTACTTCATATGGGATCCGTGCCAGGTGGATCATACTGAAAATAGGAAGTCTACAGTATCAGCTAGAGTGCAAATGTTTGTCTTCTAATGTTCAGAACAGAGTCCTGTGCTGATTTTGTGGTGGCAGCTGAGTGCCAGTTTCAGACATCATTACACTTACGGATCACCTAAAGGCAGTCCTGGCTTACAGCTGGAAATTCTGTCCATGTGCACTTGCTGAAGAAGGTCCCTTCCTGGCACATCCCACTTTTCTCTACAGCTGCAGCAGAGCTGACTTGCTGGAAAAAGAGGGTCCAACACATTGGACAAGTTTTGGATTATCTGCCTTGAAATGTTTAAGCTTTTACAGCACACAGGTTCTATAAGCAAATTACAAATTACAGTATTTTTTCTTCTACTTCATGTGATAGAAGCATGACTCTGACTGTCCTGAATTTTTTCTTTGATGGCTCAAAAAAGCAATTTATCCAGCAACCATGTTGCTAGTACTTTGGAAGTCATTGGGTAAAATAGCTTAGATTGGAAGGAACTGGAGGATGGGTGTATGACTTAGGATCTGGACCTCAAATTTCAAGGCAAAATGTTTATCAGGAAAAAAATGATTACTTCAGTTATTCAAAAGGAATTATAACATGTTGTCCTGTCTTCTAAGAGAAAGTTATTTATATATGAAGTAAGTTGTTCTGTACTTGAAAGTTATGGGTGTGTTGCCTGATAGATACACTTGACCAAAGCTGGAAATGAAAATAGGCTTTTTGCCTCAGTTTCTTCCTAAATGTCACTGCATAATGTGATCTGCTATATGCCAGCAATAGTGTACATAATAGTCACAAGCTTGCTTTTTTAAGTACCATCTGGAATGCATGTGTCTGAGCAGAGCCAGAGGAGAAATTCAGCGAAGTACTGAGTGCTGCATACAAATCAAACAATGTGCTGCTTTTCTTGTGGTAGTTCTTCAGAAAAAATAAATTGGGGCAGGAAGATGAGTTACACTGTCTGTCTCAGGTCAGGACATTCAGGGCACTTACCAATCTGAATGAAAATTGTAAACAAATGTTAGTAACAGAGAATATTATTTTTTTCAAAAAAATCGGTCTTCATGAGAACCAAAGTGCAAAAGGCTACCATTGAAAACTATTTGACT
This sequence comes from Aramus guarauna, assembly GCA_013400195.1. NCBI lineage: Eukaryota > Metazoa > Chordata > Aves > Gruiformes > Aramidae > Aramus > Aramus guarauna. The sequence goes on from VXBL01001072.1 coordinate 95,484, forward strand.
TGATGAGAAACATCTCAAGGAGTCATGCAATAATTTAACATATGATCAATAACAAAGAGAGCTCATTTATGTTCTTTGAAACTGATAGGTCAGTGGATGGAACCCAACGGCCATGAGTTACAATACGCCATATTTTGGTCTTCCATGTTTACTGTACTATAATTGTTTTAATTTTTAGCAGAATATCTGAAAATTATGCCGAAGTTTAAATATTAACTTGCTCATGAAGTGCATTCATCTCCACAGTAAAAATGAAACATTTTTATATCGGGTAATTAACCTGAGTTTTGGACCGTGCAAACGAACTGTCTTGATTTTAATTTTGACAGAAGGAAGCATTCTTGTTAGATGAAGCAGAAAAATACCAAACTAAGAGACCTTGGAAAAAATAAGCCATATTAAATTAGACTGGCATCACTTTAGAATAATTTCAAGAATAAATTAGAGGACAAGATTACAGACTGATCTTCACAGTAGTCACATACTGCCATGAGAAACAGATGTGATAACAATTCAAATCCTTTAGATTTAAATTGAGCCAAATTTAGACTATAAACTCTCCAGGATTTGCATATACTTGCTTCTTTTAAGTACGTACTTTTAAAGCTCTATAATAACTAAGTATGGAAAGATGGGAAACTAAATTTCGGAAGAACTGCAAAATCTGATTACAGAGAATCACCTGGAAAGGACTGAACCTATGTACTAGCTTTTAATTAGATGGTAGGTATTACCAAAAACTTAACGCTAAACTTCCTGGGTTTGGTTTCAAAAAGGATGTCTTTTATAGACAGAATTGCTTGCTCGAGTGGTATAGAGCACAAGGAAAACAATCTGAGACCTGTTTTTTATTATTTTATGAAAAAAAAGGGCAATAATTAAGGAAATAGTAGTGACAATTAAAAATAAAAGATCAGAATTCTACCATTAATTTCTGCTATCAGTCAAAGGCCGTCTGATGTAGGGCTTCCAGACAGGCAACCAGCACACATTGGCCAATAACAGCTACAAAAGCAATTTTGGCCAAAAGCCACTAATATTCAAGTGTCTGCTGAGATAGAGAAAGAAGGATTTGTTATTAAAACCCGTGCAACTGAGCTACGTACGCAGCATGGCAAGACCCAAAGCAAGGCTATGCTACAGACTTTTCAGTAATAACATAGGTCAGGGTATGAAGAGTTTAAATTTCCAACTCACCCAGTTGTGCTATTATTTTACTGGTATGGCCTTTTTTTTTTTTTTTTTTTAATCCTTGTGAGTGGTTGTTCTCCTATAGCAGCAAATGATGTCTTTGCTGGTCTGCACTTTTGGTGGATTTTATACAATCCAGTATATCAGCACTGCTAAACTAATTTAAGTTTCTAATCAGTGGTCCAATGGCCTATAGCCCTGGTTCAATGCCTCGGCCACTAAGTCATTTCATATGGGGACAGATGAGGGAACAAATAGTGGTGATATAGCAGATGTTTTCTTGCAGAAAAAAACCCTTGGAAGATGATTACCATACCTAGCAGAACCCCAGGTGGGGCATACAGAGCATCAATGTTTGTTCTGAATAAAGGTCCTAGTAAACATTATGAAGGAAAATGAATGCTGAAATCTGAAAAATTGAATCTGAGGAAAGAATCTAAAGACTGAGCCTGCCTGTTTTTACATATTATTTGTTGATGTTATCATCCACTAAGATGGTATTATCTGAGTGTCACAAATAGCAGGAACACTTCTTAAACCCACGGCAGGGAGATTTTCTTGGTATTCTAACATTGTTTTTGTAAACTGATGCCTCGTTACCCAAAAAAAAAATCATTTCTGAGGTGTTATTTTAACAAGGTCTTTGTATTTTGGGTCTCTTTGGGCTAAAGACTGTTGTTGACCCGGAATGTTATGTACTCATCGCTTCAGACCTCCCACTGCCTCAAAGACCAGAAAAATCCTATTCCCAAAACCAGCCTCCTTGGTTTTTCCTTTCCATTCCTTTTACCTAGTCACTGACTCCTGTTTCAGCCCAGCTGTAGCCACAGTTCCCTGTTACACCATAGATGACTATCATAGATCAGCAAGCTAGGCAGAAGAAAACCCGTCTAACTCTTGTTGAAGCCACGTTACTCCAGAGGATACACCCGGGGCCTGCATTCACACAGCGGCACACAGGAAACGCCTGCAGTGTCCCAGCTAGCTGCAAAGCTCAGACCTGGTGTGTTGACCTCCTTAAGCACGGAGGCTGTAAAGGGGGGTGGGTGGATGGATGGATGGATGTCTGTTTTCAATGAGGCTTTCGTTTTAAAGCAGTCTGGCTACAAATTCAGTCACCTTCAAGGCAGTGCTTTTGGTTTGCCGGGGACCCAGAGAGCCGAGCCCCTCACGCAGCAGGACGGCCCACAGCCGCAGGACGGCCCGGACTCGAAGTCGTGCTCTGCACCCCCGACCGAACGGCGTCCCCAGGCCCGGCCCGGCCCGGCCCGGCAGCAGCCCGGGGCGCACAGCGCGGTGAGACACACGGGCACTCCGCAGGCAGGGTGCCCCGGGCTGCCCGGCCCCTCCTGGGACGCGGCCCCCGCGCTGCTCCGCCGCCGCAGAGAAGAGCGGCCGGCTCTGCGAACGGACGCACGTTGCCATAGCAACCGCGCGCGCCCGCCCAATAGCCTCTCCCGCCGCTCGCCAGAGACCGCCGGAACGGCACCGCTCGGCTCGGGGAACGGCGCAGGCGCAATTCCCCTGTCCCTGCCTTAGCGCCATCCCGCCCCTGCGTGCCGATGTCAATCACTCGACCTTTCGTCCGCCCCTTCTCCCGGGCGGTGGACTGGAGCGCCGGGAGCGGGCGCATGCGCAGTTGGCCGGTTCCCACTGGGCGCCTGCCTTCTCGCGGCCCGTGGCGCGGAGCGACGCGCAGGCGCAGTGAGCGGCGGCCGGGGCCGGCGGGGAGGAGGAGGGGGCATTTTAACAGTAAACATCCTGCCGATTTGAACGGCTGGTTTGGGCGGCAGGAAGGGCTGCGGCCGCCATCTTGTTTGTTTGAGTGAGCCGCTCGGCTCGGGGAGGAGGAGCGGTTACCGAGCCCGGCCTCGCCAGCCGCCGCACCAGCCTCCCCCTGCCCCGGACCAGGGTAAGGAGAGGCTCCGGCCGCGCCCGCTCCCGCTGGACGGCCCGGTTCGCTGCTGCCGTCGTCCGAAGGGGCACGGTGGGGGCCGGCCGCAGCCTGGCTCTCGGGGGGGCTGCCGGCCTACTCGAGCTCGGCTGCCGGCGCCCTGCGGCCGGGCAGGGCCGCGCCGCCTCTTTGGCCGAGCCCTCCCGGCGGGGACGAGCGGGCGGCAGCGGGAGGGGAGGGGAGGGCCCGCCTGGCAGCCCGGTGTGCGGCGTCGCTTGGGGCTTCCCGGGAGGGGCAGGGCGGCAGGGCCGCCCCGGGAGCCTGCGGCGGGGCCGGGGCTGGGGACGCGGGGCCGGGAGGTTGAGGTGACCTGCGCCGCGGTCGGGCCCCGCGGAGCCCCGTCTGCGGCCTGGCGGCGGCCCGGGCAGGACCCCGAGGGGGAAGCGGGGCGGAGGCGGGTGTGCGCTCCGTGCTGGAGACGGTGGGTGAGCCTGGAGCGGTCACACGCGCGGAAGTGCAGTGGCCTCCGCTCTTCCACGGGAGATCTGGCTCACGGGGAGGCCGAGGGAGCAATGTGTCGGGGTCCGATGGCCGGAATAAGGTAACAGGTCCCTAGCTGTGGGCTGGCACAAGGGCCGGCGGAGCGGCTGCAGTCTGGGGAGGGGGAGAGGAGCAAAGTTTCGTCTGCACGTCTCTTATTTTCTAATGTAATTTAACTTTCACTTGGATAAAGCAGACTCGTGCGATCCTCGCTAATAACATATGAACTACCTTCTGGGCACTGTGACTGGTGATTTGCAAATAAAAGATCCCTCTAAAAATGCCTACCTTTTGAAGACTTAAGATCTTACCCTAGCAGCCTCTGTGAACATTGATATAAATCTTGCTGTAGTTTTCAAGATTTGTCTCTGATCCTGAATGAAAGGCTTCTGTTAAATATAAACGGAGGTGGTGTGTTTTGATCAATAACAAAGGAACTTTTGGGTCACTGTGACTAATTGGCATAGCACTGTTTCAGTGACAATGGCTTTTCATTAAATTTAGACACGTGAAAACATTGTAAATTTGGAGAAGTTATCATTTAGGGCCCCATTGCGTGAACATATGCAATAAGCATAGGCTTTCATTAATCTCTTTCTCAGTAAAACTCATTGCATCAAAAATGGGGAAACATCAAAGCATTAGTAGGGCCAGGCTTGCATTTTATTTTGTAAATATTTGACCTTCTGTGAAACTTGGAAACACAAAACCCGCTGATCTAAAGTTTTAACTGGAGAGGAAGTAAGTGTGGTGGAGAGAATAAAAGGAGGAGCAAAAAGTTAGTGATACCTACAATAAACTTAAATTACCACACAATTAAATGAGTCTTGCCTTGCCATCAGGGTTGCTGATATCATGGGATTTCCCACAGAAATGAGAATAGTTGCCTCAGTTAATACATGAGTTTAACTTCTTTGAGGCAAAATGTTAGGTTTTGGGTTTTTTTTTACATTTGGCCTCTTTGGGTGAACAGTGCAGAGAAATAACTGCTGCAAAAGATGGAATAACATAAGGAATTTTATTCTGTTATTCAACTTACATACATTTAAGGACTGTGTTAATACAAGGTTTCTGCAAGTTTTACTTGGAAATGGCATTGCGCAAAACAGGTTGGGATAATAGAGATAGGGCCTAAAATTAAAAAGATTCTTTTCTACTGGATGAGTGGACGTACTGAATTTAGGGGCAAGGGCAGGATACCTGCTGAGGTTTAGATATGAAAATGGAGTTGTGGGATGGGGAACAGCGTTCATAGGGTTCAATAATCTCAAGCTCTGTATGATAATTCTGAGTGATCTGCCTTTTGAATTAGTAACTTTAGTGGGACACTCGTTCTAGCAATTCGATTATGTAGGTGCATAGTACATTGTAATTGGAGAACAGCAAATGCAGTTCCTGTAAGGAGCGGTGTGTTTCGAGCAATTACAGACCTGGTAGTGCAACCTCAGCCATAGGATTTTAGGAAAATTGTTGATGAAAAAAACAAAACCAGGAGACAAATGCAAAATGCTGTATGCCTTTATCAATGGTATGTCAAGTTAGACTAGTTCAGTTTCATCTTTTCAGTAACTGATTTTGTGGACATAAGAAATTGAGGTGACTTGTCACTGAACTTCAGTAAAGCTGCAGGTGCCACAAAGAAATATATTAAAATTCAGAAAAATTAGGATTAACCAGAGAATTATAAAGGTGGTTGAAGCAAGGAGAAGAAATAAAGTAGTGCTGAAGAGAGGAGTTATTAGTGGAGTTTGTGAAGACTGTGATGAATTTTTTTTCAGTGGCACCAGCTGTTCAGTGTGCCAATGAAACCTGCTAGTGAGACAACATTAGTGAGTGCCCACACGAGGAAAGTTTTAGACGTGTAAGAAGGGCTGTATAGTGAAGGGCTATGAGTGAAAATTGAAGAACTCAAAGTACAATTAGAGGGTCAGAGTAATGCTTCTGAGCTTACGAAGTCCGGCAGGGCCAACTCTGCTGCAGGTGCACAGGATGAGCTCACTCTTCCCCAGATCACCCAGGGCTGGCTTGACTTAGCAAAACAGAAGCGTGTGGCACAGGAAGAAAATACGTGTGTAGGGGGGAACCAGCAGAGAAGAGAGATTGAAGGATAGCATAAGAAATTAATTAAAATGACTGGCTGATATTTAAACTGTAGTATGGAAATTGTCTGCTGATCAGTGGATGAATGTGGTTCTGAACAAAAGTAGGTGACAATAAAGCAAATTGAAGATTGAATTTAACCGGTGATCTGGTGTGTGTGTGTGTACATAACCTGACCTAGTAGAGTAACAGGCAAGTGGATTTAATGGGCTAGAGTTAACCACAGTCAAATTAAAATATGGTGAATATTATATTAGTTGTCTGCAATATTGTTGTCAGCTGTTAGTTCATTGAGCTTCTTTCTGAATGTCTTGAAGGATGGGACTCCAGCTATATGAGAGTGCTTTTCAAAGTTTAGCTAGTTAGCCATTCTAATATGTACAAGGATTTTAAGACTTAGTAATTGTGAATTGATGGTTAAGATGAAGTTTGTAGGTAGCATTGATCCAATTTTCTTGTTGCTTCTTTGGGAGGATCAAATACATGATACTTGGATGAGAGAATGAAGGAGGCAGATTCTGGATCACACCCTGCGTACTATCTATATTGTATTAGTTTTGCTTTACGTGTTCAGTTACTTTGTGTATATAATTATAGCCTTTTTTTTACATTTCTATAGAAAGAAAAATATTATAAATAAGATTACACAATTGTTGAGCACCAGGCAGAGGAACCTGAGGACAATTGTGGCACATTGAAGCAAATTGAAAGTTAGTTTAAAGTCTTCTTAAAAGCTCAATTTGGCAAGATCAGGATTTGGCCCCACCTGGTCTTGTGTGAGTACAGATTATTTTTGCCTCAGAGCAGTGCAAGCAAGACAGAAAAATGAGTTCTTATGAACCAGGACCTTAAAACTTGTTCTATCCAGTCAATTTCAAAAATTAACAGTTATATTTTACAAGCTTTTAAACAGCTGTCAGCTACGCTTTTTGTTTTGAGGATTCTTATGAGTTGCTTTTGCAGCTAACAACGTATGTTTTATGTGTCTGTATAAGCACTCTGCCACTTCAAGAAACCCTCAATTCCTCTAACATTCATCCCAATCTCAAATTATGCCAGAAAATCTATTTCTTCTCCTTTTATGCCACCGCATCAGTGTACTGCCCTATGAATTAAAAATCAGATAAAAAGCCTGAAATAAGGAAAAGGATTACCTGAAAAGAAAGAAAAATTCTGGAGAAAGTGAGAGCAACCATTGCGGCCTGCTTTGAGCAGTTGTGCTGATGTTCTAAACAACAGTAGCTGAAGTGCTGCAGTTCAGAACCATAAAGGTGGGATTTGTACAGTTGCTGTAAGCCAGGTATTACCATACAGAGCAGAGCATCTGCTGGAATTTGGAAGTGGCAGAGACTCAATATTGTGACAGGACATTAGTGCTTTGGGCAATAGAAGTATTTTTTTATTAATAATAGTTAAGATTAAAGCACACTTTAAAACTATCTGTAATGTGATTGTCATTGTTTCTCCATGTATTTGCCTGTATCAAGGTCTCATTAAGGGGTTAAGAGAAACAGATGACCTGTCAGAAGGTAGTTATTTTTGGTTCTGATTCACTCCAAAAGTTTAAGGACCCTGCATATGTAGTATAATCTTCTCATTAGTCTTATAAGTAAGTTTTAAGCTTGATCTATAACTCCATTACTGAGTGGTAGTCAAACCTAGGAAAGACTACAAACCCAGCTGACCANCGTAACTCCATTACTGAGTGGAGTAATGGAGTTTTTCTAGTCAAACCTAGAAAAGACTACAAACCCAGCTGACCACTTACTGTTTATGTGCCTTCTTCCCTTGGTGCAATGGTTTTCAGCCTCTTTCTTTGGTGTAATTGCTAAGGAACCATATGTTTTGAAATCCATTCACATATGTTAAGCCCCCTTATGTGGAATACTTTGACTTGGATTGTCAGTTCTTTAAATGACAAAGAAGTTAATGATGTGTCTGTTTAAAAAAAAAAAAAAGGCAGCTGTGAAATCATTAGTCTTAGTGTGATCCTGACACCTCAGTTTTTTGGGGAACCTTCTTTCCTCTTAGCTATCTTAAATAATTGTGTCTCTTAGCTCTTGCATTACCCTTGCTATTTGGGATTTAAAGTGATAAGTTGTTTGTCTGAGTTGTCCAAATAGGATGTTCCACATTTAACTGGAAATCTTCGGTATATTTTCAGGGTTACAGTTAATTATATTTGAAGTTTTGTGAAGCCCATGCTACATGTTTTAATGATGGCAAAACATTGGTGAATAATTGTGCCAAACTCCACGAATCAAAGTGCAATTTTTGCAACTGTTTTTGGAAGTTTTTAGTGGAGTAATACAAGCGTGTTTAACTGTATTATTATGTTTTCCCCTGTTCCTCATATTTAGAGGTAATTTACAGGCCTGCTATTACCAGAGCAGTGTGTGCGTAGCAACTCAAGATATCAAAATGCTCGTCTGCAAAGTTATGTCTCTGCATATACAAAAATACTGTGAGGCCTTTGAAAATGTGTAAGGGATTGAATTATCTGCTGGCCTTTGAGCCAGTGTGATGTCTTTCAGAAAACACCGAGGGGGGAGTACAATACCTTCCTTTAGATAACTTTTGTTGATCACAGAGACTTCCAAAGTTGTTTTGTTGTGCTTCCTAGAAAAGCTTGCTTATGCCCATCTTTGTGCAGTGCTGTCCACACAATTTCAACAAATAAAAATGGCATTTTAACTTTTTGTTAATCTGCAGCTTTGTTGTCACTCAAAGCTATCAACTTCATTCGTAACACAGTAGATACAAAAGATTAAAAACTACTCTTAACTGCAGCTGAAGCTGAACATGGCCTTTATTTCCTTTAAATCTCTCCACTGTGTCCATTCTTGAAGAGAATCAGTGGCCCATCTGTCATTAAGACAGATAGACTTGATAAGCAGTTCTGTTGTCCAAACAACTCTGTTCTGTGTTTAATGCACTTGAAATTCAAAGCTTTCATCATCTTGTGTGTTGAATGATACCTATGAATGGGTACAAGTATAGAGTATGGTACCACTACTAAGATAGTTGCCCTATCCCTTATATTCCTTTAACTCCTATTTATTAAAACAAAACACACATAACCCCCCCACCGCCCAAAAAACCACCAACCAACCTGCAAAAAATATATTATTGGCCTTTATTTTCAGAGATCCACCCCTAGATCTACAGTTTTTCATTTGTTATGTAGATATCTAGCGGTTGGCTCTGCTTTCACTGAACCATTAATACCAGTGCTTCTTTTCCCCCTATACTTATTTTTCTAGAAGTCACAATTGTACCCTTTTGTTTTGTGAAGCATACCCTATAAATACCAACAGCTCTACCCCAGCTGCTTTGAAACTTGTTTCTTTTACCTACAAGTAAATCGGTATGGTTTAGGAATTGGCTTCCTGAGAATCTCTCCCTGGCTGTCATGTTTACGAATGCCTTGTGTTTCTCTGTGTTCCGTTTGCTTAGAAGTTGTGTTGGCATGCGTTTGGGAAATGTTGGGGGCTTTTATGGCTAGAAACTGATGCTCCTCACACTGGTTCTGCCCAGATTAAACTGCCTTGCTTTTACTGTGAGGTTTCTGTGCTTCCTCTGGCAGGTTTTTCTGTAGGTATGGAGGAGGGAAAAACTGAAATGCACTTGTTGCATCTCTCCTGTTCTTCTCTTCTGTTTCTTTTTCCCTAGTTATGGACATTGCTGGAGAAAAAGCTGTTTGTGGAGAATCTTCTACCTCTTTAAAACAAACTTTTTTTCCTCAACTTCTAGTTGAACTGAATCATATGCTTACCTCATGCATGAAATTGGCATGTTTAGATCATCAGATATCATGCTGTTCTGCTTCCCTATAGTTTGATATGTTGCATCTTAGCAGCTGTAAGAAGGTAGTTTCTAGATGTGTAGATAAAAACGTCACTAGACAGAAAAAAGTCTGTTTTTCTAGTGAAGGAGCAAGAAGCAAAAAAAATCTTCAGGAAGTTTGGGATAATGCAGTTAATTTTCTTACCATTTTTATCAACACTTGAACAAAAAATATGAAGTCTTACTAAGAGGATTATGAAATGGAGAGCAGTCTGTTCAGCAATGAAGACATCACTGTACTTTCCATTTAAGAAAATATGGTGAAGTCTAAAAAGTTTAGGACTGCTTTTAGTAAAACAATGTAGAATATGTACTGATACAATAGTAGCTACTAAATTAAGAGTAGAAAGAAATGGAAATCACAGAAAACTACTGTGGACTGAAAATTGAGACATGTTTGTTTGCTTTATGAGAGTTTGCTATCATTACCATAAAGTTTAATATATTCAAGATTTTTTTTTTTCTTGCTGGATGGTAAACATTTTAAATTATGTAAATGGTCATTGGTTGCTGTTCTTCCTGCTTTATATTTCCTCTGCAATAAATATATGTGGTATTTTACATGACCGCTACTTGTAAGTGTTGGCTTCTTAAATATTTTATGCAAATAGTCTGACCTTAATGATTGAAAAGCAAGCACGTGCTTTCCTTACTGTGGATAAGGGGTGTGTTTACAAGGATGTTCCTCATTAAAAAAAAATTCTAGAAAAAAAAATAATATTTTGCCTTTCTCTCTATAGGTTTGCACTTTGTTTTAGACATCTGGGACCATGTTCTATGCCCACTTTGTCCTGAGCAAGCGTGGGCCACTGGCCAAAATCTGGCTGGCGGCCCACTGGGATAAGAAGCTAACCAAAGCCCATGTTTTCGAATGTAATTTGGAGAGCAGTGTGGAGAGTATCATTTCACCAAAGGTATCTATGTTACACTGATGTAATGTTATCTTGTAGTGAACAGAAATTGTGTGTACAGGTGGTAGTTACTATTTGGGTCACCGAAACAAAATTTTTATTGTTGCTGTTGTAAAGAGTGGAAATGTCTGTTCAAATGTGAAATACTTTATAGACTCTTTGATTATGAAGAGTATTTTCTTGTCAGCTTTCTAATGCTAAAGTATCATGCAATTTAGTTACAAAATGTTTTGCTTTGTATAAATGGCGGACTTGTATCTTGATGTACCCTGCATCAACTAGAAGCAAATGTTTGGAAGAGAGGAAAGTCCAGGCTTTCTATGAAGTAACTTTTAAAGGCCATATGGTCACACTCTTTCAGTGCTGTTATTGGGAGCTAAAGAAATAATATATTCTTGTTTATGCTTGTGACCAAAGTTCAAAGCACATTTCTGCTTAGCTACAGCAAAAATACCTGAAGCATCGTGGTAGCTTGTAATGTTATTGGTTATATGAGAATAGTTTTCCATATAATAAAATTACTACATTGTCATGTGAAAACCTTGCTTTTCAGTCTCAGGTTTTCTGCAAAGTGAATAGATAGCATCAAAACTGAAAGAACTTAGTACTTCTGGATGGCTATTGTGAAACCAGAGGAAATTTTGAGGAACTTGGGTTTTTAAATGTGTGTGTGTTTGGGTTTTTTTGTTTTTTTCCCTCTACTAATGACAATGAAATTTTCCATTTGAGACCTAGTGGACTGATATGGTTGTGACTTTTGTCACTTAACTGATGTCTGAATGTCTTATAAGAAAAATAACTGTTTGAAAAAGAAAGAAAGCTTATTTTATCTTTTATTTTGGTTGATACAAATATAACAATGTTTCTATAATGCTGTTCTGTATTTTGGAAGAACTGCTAATTATAAGCAAAAAATGTGTAGTGCAATCACACAGATACTTAGTATTCCAGAACAGTGATTGGCTTCAGTGTCAGCTCTGGAACAATTTAGAAAGTGGAAGGTAATGGTCATGGATTCACTAGTGAGCTGCAGTGTCCTTTGAGAAAAAGGAGAAATTGATAGGCACTCTTTCATATATTTAAAGTGTGTAACACTTTCATCGGCTGGAATATTAGCAAGAGAATAAAAATTTTGAATTCTTAGAGTTTGAGGTTAAACCCTGTATGGCCTAATCTTTCTGGGAGACAATTGTTCCATGTACCCTTCAACACAAGTTTCATGCTCTTTCAGACTAAAGTAATTAAGAAGAGTCCTTCCCTGGAATTCTTTTAAAATCAATTTTCTGTTCCCGCAGCACATACTTGATTAACATAGTAAAACAGTGAGGTTAGAGAGGAAAGGAACTTAAACTTATTTTAATGTGGCGATGTTTTTTATTGACACCCCACATCTTGTACTATTTCTCTCTGTTTTTCTCCTTAATTGCAGAACGGAAGGTAGAGAAGTAACAAGTAACAGTTTTTAACCAAGTTTTACTTAACCAAATCATAATTTATGGCTGTCCAAATTTTTTGTATTTCACTTTTTTTCACAGTTAAAATAACAAAGATGTCAGAAAAAGATGTGCTAAAATGGGTTAAATGGGTTTTGTCTTGTCACCTTTTTTTTGTTTTTAACTAGATGGCAGTATTTGGGAATTCCTGGAGTGAGCTGCTATTAATTTACTGATACTTGCCAGGTCCTCCATAAATAGTACATAAAGTATCGTCTTGAACTGTAGACTTTGCATTCTTTCTTTCTTCAGTTTTCTACTGATTTTTATACTTGTTTTGGATATTTGATGCTATTGAAGAACTCATGCAAAGCTGACTGAAATGTTATTAAAGGAAAAAATCAAAAACCTACATCTAATTCACTGATTGTGCAACATGTTTTTAGGTGAAGATGGCGCTTCGAACCTCGGGACACCTCCTACTAGGCGTTGTTAGAATCTACCACAGGAAAGCAAAATATCTTCTTGCAGACTGTAATGAGGCTTTCATTAAGATTAAGATGGCTTTTCGTCCAGGTATCTGTCTTTATCTAAGCACTCTCTGAAAAGTTATGTTGTTATACCTTCTTAATAAATACCATTATATACAATTCTACCTTCCTATCTCTGTAGAAGAATTATATAAAGTTCTGCAGGATTAGCAGAGAAGTTCTTTACTGCGGCTTCAGACTGGCAGCATGACTGAGTTGTATGCTGAAAAACATCTTCTAATTGAATTCTGAATGAAAACTTTTCCTATTAGTGCTGATTCAGTAAAATATCAATTATGATTTTTGGCCGTTGTTGGTGTATGATGTTAAATGGAAATAAGCTATGTGGTTTTTACCTTTTGTCAGAAGTCTGAAAAGGGGCAGTTGCAAGTACTAAATAGAAGCACAGATGGGAGCTTGTTTCCATCAAGGGTAAATATTGCCTTGCCATGAGTTACAAAAGAAGCATAGAAGTAAACTGGTTTTTTCCCACTTTGATATTTTGGTTTCTGGAAATAATGTGAACTCTAATGTGCACAGCAAAGATATTTTCCTTTTTGTATGTGTGACATATAACTTCCCCCTCTATTGCTGCTTACTCTTAAGATTTTTCCATGAAGATGGGGAGCTATATTAATACCTGAAATGACTTTCCATCCAGCAATTAATTACTTGGCTTACACATGGTTGATAGTTTTCTTTAATTCTGGCCTGGGAAACTTTTTTCCAGCTGGACTGTAGCTGTGACAGTGATGCTGCTGGATAGTCACAGCTGCTGAATCAAATTCTACCTTTTTTTGTGAGCGTGTGAGTGTAGTAGATTTAAAAGCTGAACTTAAGGAAGAGTTTTTAAAAAGGGCAACTCTTGAAAGCCAGTGCAACAGTAAATTTGAGAAAAGTTAGAGTATATAATGCCTTTATCTTCATTTCCTGATCTTCATGTTGTGATTCAGGCATTGAACTTTTATGTAACTTCCAGTGGCAATTTGTTGACTGTTGCCAGTTTTGTGTTTATTACTGCATTTAACTTGGCTAGGTGATGAGAAGACGTAAATTTGTCTAATTTCACAAGGCAATCTGTTTTCTCAATTTTCCCACTCCCAACAGAGCGCACATAGAAGGTGAAGCACCTTAAAACAAGATGTACAGAAAGTGGCATGCTGACCTGAAACAAGTTGAGGCACTTGACTTTGTTCTCGCTTTATCACCTCTGTGGCTTAGCTATTGTCTTGATCCTGTCTGCTCTGAGAATCATTTACATGTTTTTATTTTAAGCAACCAACAGGTAAAAATATTGGATAGCCCTGAAAGGATGGACTAGGTTTCTTCATTCCTAGCCAAGTACCAAGATGAGTAAACTACAGACTCATGCTTGTTCCTGGTCTCTGTGGACAGTGGTTCTTTGATTATCCATTGCAGGGGGGAACACAGTGGGCAGAGTGTTTCTGAAGTACCTGTACCTCAGAATTGCCTGTGTTGTGTGGGTCAGAAGGCAGAACATAGAGCTCAAATCTTCTGCAAGTTACAGAAGAAATTGAACCTGCATTTCCCATGCATTTTCAAGTGTCCTGACCTCTAAGCCTTTGAATAAAAGAGAGGCACCAACTACTGGCACTGTTTGTATGATGCCTAATCTGATAGTCATACTCTGAGAATGCCCACTGAATAGCAGATTAAGCATCTCGGGAGGATAATAAAAGGTATGTATGTGGTTTAGGTAATCCAGCTTTTTTAAATGCAGAAGCCTAAGAGTTTGTGTGGCCCACATACAGTCAGTACTGTGCTGAGACTTCCAGAGCTAATTGAACTGACTAAATGACCAGTAGTAAAGTAGTCCTCCTGTGTTGCCACTGCTTTACCCAAACCAGGCTGCTGTGTTGCTGCTGCTTTACCCAAACCAAAATATCGGACTAACGAGCTCATCTGGGCCATCATGATAAAATGATTTTGTAGCAGGTACCTGCATAGTGTTGTGATGAAATATGATGCCTGCGTTAGCTGCACAGCTCTGCATTGTGCTACACAAACATTATCAAAACAGTATACAAATCAAACATTATACAAAACAGTACAAAGGCTTGAGGGTATGTATTTTAAATTTAGACTGAATCTCAATACTAACATTATCTTAAGATTTCTTCATAGGTGTCTAGCATCGGCTCAGTTCAACAATTTAAAGACAAGCTCACACAGAGAGAACAATGCTGAAGGCGCAGGGAAAAATGCTGTCCTTGTCAGGAATGGGAACTCATATCTGAGTGTTCTTCTCTGCAGGGGTTGTCGATTTGCCTGAGGAAAACAGAGAGGCTGCTTACAATGCTATTACCTTACCTGAGGAATTTCATGATTTTGACCAACCACTTCCCGATCTAGAGTAAGCTTGGTTTGTTTTTTTTATTTCCATGCAAATGGTGTTTGATTTTAGTTGAGGAGAACCTGGCTTTAAACAGTAAACTCATTGCTGAATTAAAAGAAAAAAAAAGTCTGTAAGTAACTTGTATGCTTAAGTCTTATAATATACCAAGCAAGTACACAATCATCTTTTACTGATTTTAAGTTCATAGTAGCATGTCATTTTAACTGAAGTTAAAGCTGTTCTTATAGAAGCTTTTGAAAAGCTCAGATATGTATTATAATTTTTTTTTTTTCTATGGAAGGCACTCTACATCACATACATTCTCAGGTTAGACAGGATTAGTTTTATGTAAATGTCCTTGTTGAGCTTCTGTAGTGGCACTTTTAACTCTTAAAACTTTTTGATACTAATGAATTACTTGTAAACATAATAACAAGTATACAACTTGAATAGTTTTTGATGTTTAAAAAAATGTTGCCCTTTTGGGTTATTCATAATGGAATTTCTGGGATACAGTTTGCTTTACTCAGTGTTCTATTTGGTTTATATTCAAATTAGAGTATATACTAATTTCAAACTATACAGAAATTCTGTGTTCTTCTAAGAAGCTTACCTTAACACACCAGAGTGTTAACTTGGTACTGTTACTAGGTATGCTTTTTGATAAATTATATTAATAACTTTTGAAGTTGAAGTGAGGGAAATCTGTTCTTAGTTATTAGTTTGGCCTTTAAAATTAGTGACCCTAACGTAGTAAGGAGTAAGACAGGTTACTGATATGACTCCCAGAAGCTAATGCAACTTGGATGATAGTTTTCAACCTTGAATGGTCTTACTGTTTTAAGTAGTGTTTTCTATTCTGTATTCACCATCAGCTTTTTCATTAACTGACTTAAGTGTATAGTGTACTTCTTAGGAACTGATTTCACATTTATCTAAGCAAGCTCTATCGGTTGGTTGGTTTTGGGTTTTTTTAAATGCAGATTTTTAATATTTACTTTCTCTTTAAGTGATATTGATGTAGCCCAGCAGTTCAGTTTGAACCAGAGCAGAGTGGAAGAAATCACAATGAGAGAAGAAGTAGGCAACATCAGTATCCTCCAGGATAATGACTTTGGTAAAAATCTCATATATTATTATGTGTTCCTTAGCTGGTTTTGATAACTGTAAAGTTATGGTTTTGCAATTACTGTAGAATTCCCACAAAGTACAAAACAAATTAGATCAAACATGCTGTGTTTTCATACATTTGATTTTTAGTTTGTACATGTTCGTTTTTCCAAAAAGCCTGTTGTCTAATATTCAACAAGCTTCTAGCTGCCTATATAAAGCTGAAGAATATTCAGTCAGGTTAATTAGTGAAGTGCTATGTCAATTACAATTTTCAAATGTGATGTGAATATGAAGTCAGCCATTGCTTTAATCATAGGCATGTTTTCAGTCAGAAACTGTTTAGAGATTTCTAAAGCTGCTGAAGCAGTCAGTGGTGACTAGTTTACTTCTTTCAGTATCTTTTCAAGGACAGTGTACTAAGATCTGAATCAAAGCCCAAAGGCAGTTGTATTTGAATATCTAGCTTCCAGAGTAGGTAATGTAAGCCATAATTTAGTAATCTTTTTGAAAGTATGATCTGGGTATTGATGGTGGTGTTGATTTGATAATTGGTTTGTTCTCTGTACATGAAGCCCAATCTTGAGGCATAAGGTACAACTTTTTTGAATTCTTTGGAATTCTTTGGTTTCGGTGCAGCTAAAATTTAGTAGGAACTTGCTAAAATCAATTGAAATAAATATCATAAAATGCTTTGAAGAGGAAGTGTTTATAATTGTTTGAATAGTAATTTCACTATGGTATTGCTGGGCATAATTCCTTACATCTTGTCATTAAGTCTGTAGTTAAGATAACTTGAAATGAAGTTTAGTCTTACATTTGGGCCTTTGCTGATTGATTAGCTAAGTCTCTTGCATCTTGGTTTTTTAGCATTTGTAACAGTGAAGTCATATTCTTTCAGGCGACTTTGGGATGGATGATCGTGAGATGATGAGAGAAGGTAGTGCATTTGAGGATGACATGCTAGTGAGCACCAGTGCTACCAATATCCTACTGGAACCTGAACAAAGCACCAGTCACCTCAATGAGAAATCTAATCACCTGGAATATGAAGATCAGTACAAAGATGATAATTTTGGCGAAGGAAACGATGGTGGAATATTGGGTATGTTTGAGAAATTTGGGTTTCCTCTGTCCTACCTTCTGCTTGAATAATTAATTCTTGGGGGTGGGGGGGTGATGTTGTTTTGTGTGTTGCCAAGGTCCCACCTCTAAGTTTTGCCTTCAGCAGTGGAATTCTGGTTTGTGAGTGGTACAGCAATACAGATGATGCATAGCATGTTAAGTGTTGGCACTAAATGATCTTGAAGGTCCCTTCCAGCTCAAACCATTCTATGATACTGTGATTTCAAATGAGGTAAAATTAAATTATCCAGAGTTTTTTTCCATTTTATATGTAACATTCTTTAGAGAAGAATCAATATGCAACTCTTCTTGTTCTTTAATTCTTTCCAAGGGTTTAATTAGTATGTTGAGAATTGTATTGAGTGCTTCTCTGTGAAGTGCAAAGAAACCTAGTAAAATGCAAATATGTGGCAAGTGTGTTGTAATAAAGGTTATCTGTAAGCTCAAAATTTGATCTGAAATGTACCTTGAAAAAGCACTCGTAATTGCTTTTGTGTCAGCATTGAGAGTATGGGTTTCTCTAACCTTTGCACTGTCTTTATCTATGTTGTCATAAATTTGTCTGTACTTCTTTATAAATTTGTCTATACTTGTTTCATGAACGTGCAGATGCAAAACTGATTCTTTCATATGGTTATTTTAGATGACAAACTTCTCAGTAATAATGACGGTGGGATTTTTGATGACCCACCTGCACTCTCAGAAAGTGGAGTGATGATGCCAGAGCAACCTCCCCATGATGATATGGATGATGATGATAATGTATCAAGTGAGTATGATCTAGGGCTAGATCCAGAATTATTTGTTTTCAACTAATTTGAGACCCTAATTCCTTAAAAACATGTTTCAAAAGCATGAAATGTGGTAAAAGGTGTGAAGGAGGGGATGAGAAGGGTGGCACAGTTTCTTAATGTTTTGACATAGTGCAAGATATTTGTTCTAATTGGCAGTGGGCGGACCAGACAGCCCGGACTCAGTAGATCCAGTTGAACCATTACCAACTATGACTGATCAGACAACGCTTGTTCCCAATGAAGAGGAAGCTTTTGCTCTGGAGCCCATTGATATAACTGGTGAGTAAGCTACTTGGGGAATATTTTACTTGGGTCATCAGAGACCACCTTAGCTCCATGGAGTGGAAATGAATGTCTAGCACTGCTGCTGACTCTGATTCTCAGTTGGAAGAGAAAACAGGGATCAAGTGCTGAACTCCTTTTATTCTTACAGTAGCCTTCCAGTATTTTCCAGGTAGGTAGCTTACATTGATCATCTTGGAGGATACTAGTTTGTAGTTTCTGCAGTCTGTGTGTAGTGGCATGATACTGTAGCTGTGGATAAACTCGCTAGTTAAAATACAATGAGTTGGAATATAACTTATCATGTCTTTAATTCTAATACAGTATCTGTAGTGCAGCACAGTTCTTGATAATGCTATGTTAGATGGCCAGGAGTGACCGAGCTTTAATGAATTGCTGAATTCGGAGATGCATCTTTGTATTTGAAGTTGTTTGTCTTTTTCTCTAATGCAAGATGCTTTCTTATTTTAACTGGTACTGTATTTGGCTCATTATAAACAGATCCCTGCTTTATTTAAAAAAAAAAAAGATCTGGAAAAAATGTAGTTTGTGCTGTGTTTTCAGACTGAACTCCAAGCCCTGATTAACTGCTTGGCCAATTAAAAAGCCCTAGCACTGCCCTCTCGTGGCAAAACGAGCAACAGAGGTCCTAGCTGATCAGCTGGGACCAGCAAAGATAGCATTTGCCAGAGCTTCAGGGTCTGCTGCAGCATGCCAGGCTGTAAGCAGTTTACCGTAAAGTCATTCTGGAGCAGGATAAGAGGTACAGGTAAGATAAACACCCACACTTACACTACTAAAACTCAGATAGGACTTAGGGGAAAAAGTTGGTGTGGTATTTTGACTTTGGTCAGCGGGAGCTTACATCTTGGGGATTTGCTGCTGAAAAACATCAGCCTGACAAACAAAAGCTATGAGGGAGGCATGTGCAGCTGAGGACATTGAGGCTTAGGGAGACTTAGTAGAACTACAAGTATACGCAGAAGAATGGAGGTTATGGGACAGCAGTCATAGTGTTTGACCTTTCATAGTGCTTATAGCTTTTGCATTTCTTCTCCCAAAGCTAACGTTACCTTAGATTCTTGAGGCAGCTTTATACATGAGCAAATAAGACCTATAGAGAATGTGCAAGATTCTTCTACCAAGTGGTGTCTGTTTGAGCTAACCTTCGTTACTTGCTAAAAATCTCAACAGTCAAGGAAACCAAAGCAAAGAGGAAGAGAAAGCTGATTGTGGACAGTGTGAAAGAACTGGATAGCAAGACTATTCGAGCCCAATTAAGTGACTACTCTGATATTGTTACTACTTTGGACTTGGCACCTCCTACTAAGAAACTGATGATGTGGAAAGAAACTGGTGGAGTTGAAAAGCTTTTCTCTCTGCCTGCACAGCCTTTGTGGAATAACAGGCTACTGAAGGTAATGGTTTTTTGTGCAGATTCATTTCTAAATAGACTATATTCAGGATTGTGGCTCATATATATAGTAAATATTAGCATATGAATAGTGATATAGCGATAGCAGTATTCATCATTTAAAAAACCCCCTCATTAAAACAACTGAGATAACACCAATGCTTAAAATTTTTATCAGTTACAGAAATAAATGGGTTTTTTTAATGTTACTACTGTTGGAGAGTACCTTAAAAAGTGGGAAAGGAAGATGGCCCATAATTACTTGATCTGAAATGAAATTAAGGACACTGAGATCTACTGTAGTGAATAATGTAACCTTTCCCCTGTAGCTCTTTACTCGTTGTCTTACACCCCTGGTACCAGAAGACCTAAGAAAGAGAAGGAAAGGTGGAGAAGCTGACAACCTTGATGAGTTCCTTAAAGACTTTGAAAACCCAGAGGTTCCCAGAGAGGAGCAGCAACAACAGCAGCAACAGCAGCAAAGAGATGTTATTGGTTTGTGTCTTTGTCAAAGATGCTCTGCTTTCCCTTGGAGCTTATTTTTCTCTTTTGTTTGTGCTTAATATTAAGTTGCCAAAGATCATGAATGAAGCAAAGACCTTTATAATGGTTGTTTAGCTTGATACACAGTCTGTGACTTGTAACAGGTTTTTTTTC
Organism: Aramus guarauna; assembly: GCA_013400195.1. Taxonomy (NCBI): domain Eukaryota; kingdom Metazoa; phylum Chordata; class Aves; order Gruiformes; family Aramidae; genus Aramus; species Aramus guarauna. The sequence continues at coordinate 115,667 of VXBL01001072.1, forward strand.
CTAGAAGACAGTTAGAGATTCAGTTTGATCCAGTGGATTAAAACGGGATTGGATTGGGTTGTATGCACATCTGTACCAATTCTGTTTATCACTGCAAAAGCTATGCAGACTGTTACGAGTGCTCAATTCTAAATTAATAACAGACTGGACTTGGTACAGTTTCAAATTACATTAAATTATCTACAACTGGGTTTGTTTTGTTTTGTGTTTTTTTTTTTTAATACAGATGAACCTATTCTGGAAGAACCAAGTCATTTACAAGAATCAATGATGGAAGGCAGCAGAACCAACCTGGATGAATCTGTTATGCCACCCCCACCACCTCAAACAGGTGTTAAACGCAAACTGCAACAAGTAGAACCAGAGCCAGTGATACCTGTGAGTAAGATTTTTTTGATTTTTTTTTTTTTTTTT
>VXBL01001072.1:116136-159264 GCA_013400195.1 Aramus guarauna
TTTTTTGAGAGTGAGAAGTGGGTAGTATCTGTGAGCAGGAAGTGACACACACTTGAGGCACTAGCTTTCTGTGCTGGTGTGAGATATGCTGGAGTAGTATCAGAATCTTTGTCCTTGGGTAGTCTTTATGGTGTTTTTCTTAAGCGAAAAGCTTACTGAAACATTTGTAATGCAGGTAGGATTAAGAAATGGCACTGTTTACTCCAGAAAAACTCTTCAAGGACTAAAATGTATTGCCTACAAGGATATCAAGTTCTTCTGCTTGGCAAGTGCATATGAACAGCTTTTGCTGATGAAGGAAGGATTGTGCTACCTGCCCAAAATTCCTTTTAAAGATAGTGCTAATGTGCTAGGGTTATGGTTTCAAAGAAAAACTTGATCTTCAGGAAAGATTTCCTAGTAGACTTGGAAACTAGCTCATATCTACCTCTTCTGTAAAAGCTGTGATGCAGTGTGAAAGGAAGCCATATTTGTGAAGGGGAGAGGAAATGGATGAAATGAAAGGTGTATTCTTTTCCTGAATGCTCACCTGGTGAGAACAGTCCTGGTTTAATTCCTTCATGCTTGTATTGCAAAGAACAACGTTTTGATGTTTTGAAGATGTCTTGTTCCAGTGAGTTAAAGTGTGTTCATGTAGCACTGCATCTACTTACGTGGGATTTTAAAGTTGTATGTGCTGATCCAAGAAATGAGATCAGTAGTTTGGATGGTAGACTAAATGAAGTTATTGGAAAACCTTTTTCCTTATTGTGGTGTCATAATTTCTGGTTTGAGTAGAATCTAAAGGATTAAACATACACGTATAGACAGCACAACAAATTGCTTTTAATTTTTCAAAAATGAAAAATTCTGACAAATTACTAAGATTTAGAGACTTGGGATTTGGTGAAACTGGTTTGTAGCATCAACATTCTGTTGTAAAAGCACTGATAAACTGATGCTATATGTTTAACTGTGTTATGTACTTTTAAAGCATCCAACATCACAACAGCTGGAAATACCACCTGTAGAAATGCCTCCAGAGGAGCCCCAAAACATCTGCCAGCTAATACCAGAGCTAGAACTTCTGCCAGAAAAAGAGAAGGAGAAGGAAAAGGAGAAAGAAGAGGAGGAAGAAGAGGAGGTAAGAACTCTATGTAGAAAGGGTTTGTGTGTTTTCCAGCACTCTTTGACTATGGATTCATTAAATAACATAAGAAATAAATCTTCAGTCCTTATTTGGGAAATGATAACCTTTGGAAATGTAGATTTTTAGAATTATTCCATGACCATTTTATATTATTTATATTATTCCATTTTATACATTGCATATACATTCCTTTTTGAACTAGAGGCTTCTCTTGAATTAGAGGGTTCTGCTGTTCCCACACATGGTTGGATTAAACCACTCTATGATGCCTTATACAGGAAGTTCTAAACTTAGTTTTATGGTTCCGTTTGAAATAGTTCATGCCACTTAATAAAAGTAGAACCATCCATGTCCTAAAATGTGATAACTGAAGTTGTTTCTTAGCTATAATATGTAATATTCTGTAGATATCAAAACAAACTTCATCAATTCTTTTTATTTTACACCCAAAATCCATAATGCTAAATTAGTTTTTTTAAAACTGTTTTATTGTTGGAAAACGAATGTATCTGGACATGTGAAGCTTTCTTCTGTAACAAGTTGCATGTACAAAGACCTGTGAATTACTTTAGTCAAGATTATTTTCATAGCAATGTAAAGAGCTGTTAGAATAAACAGAATATTTCCAGTTTGAAGGCACCTACAACAATCATCTAGTCCAACTGCCTGACTGCTTCAGGATATTGCTGGATGCAGAGGAATGTTACTTTAAAAGTAGTACAATGAAGAAATACATGCTGACTTAATTTTGAGATAAAAAAAATTTGCTGAACAGTTTCTCTGCACAGTTTGAGGTTCTTGAGTTAAGACTGGAGACAGAGCAGATACTGCTTGCATGTGTCACTTACATGGTGATTTTTTTAATTGCTGATTTGAAATAAAGTTCTTATTTACAAAGCCATATATAACACACCTTCCATAAACAAGTACTGTTCTGTATAGGTGTTTGTAACCACTCAGCTCCTCATGTCCTGTGAAGCAGCTGGCCTTCGCAGCTTTTAGGAACAGCCTACTTTGCTTTTCAGTTGTTCCGTTTCCACAGCAAAATGAGAACATGTCTGGCTTTGTTAATGTTTGCCAAATAAAAGCATTGTTGATACCGTGTTCAGTACTAGCAATCTCAGATTGCACTGAAGTGTCTCTTCTCATTCAGCTGTCGTGACTGAACTTCTTTGTTTTACTAATTGCCAGCATAATTTTTTGAGGTACGATCATAGTGGCAGGCAACTGTACTATGGTACATCAGCTTACATGTGTCTTCCTTCGTCCTGCTTTCTGCCTCTCCTAGATGTATCCTGTGACGCAAATCTAAACCTTCTGGCTTGATGAAGAGAAACAGCTGCAGTGATATCTAGAAATACCTCTTTCATTTCATAACTCAGTGGATGAAAAGATTATTGTTTTGTAAATGTGTGAATTTTGACTGCTTGCAGGAAGAAGACGGCACAGGGGGTGATCAGGATCAAGAAGAAAGGAGATGGAACAAGAGGACTCAACAAATGCTTCATGGACTTCAGGTACACATGATAATTTACTGTATCTTAAAACAGCTTTTGAGTGTGCCTACTGACACTTTTGACCTGAGTAAAAAGGTTAAGAGCGAGCTTTCTTTGCAGTAGATTCTACAGACTTAAAGTAACAGCTCTGCCTTAGAGGGAGGAAAAAAGCTTGTAATTGATTAAATCATACTATAATTGTCACTTTATTCCAAAGAACATTTGTAGTAAAATTGTTCACTTAGCTGTTTTTCAACCTTTATGTCTACACTTGGTGTGCAAGTAAGACTCCCAGAAATTTAAATTTTAAAATAATTGGGTTTGATTGTGGTTTTAATGAAACCTTAACACCTCTGACTTTGTGTTACGTGACCCTAGGCAAACCCCATCAAAGTCCAGGGATAAAACTATTTTACAGGATGTTTACTGCCAGCTAGGCTAGTTTGAAAACTTCCATGCTATGATAAGCTGAACCTATAACAACTGTGGGAATCTGACCTTGACTGAGGTGCAGCATTACTTTTCAGTGTGTGGGCTTCAGTCTGCACAGGCAGATAATATTTTTAGGACTAATTCTTGCTTGCTAGAACTGAAGAGCTTTTTTCTGATAAGATAATTGAACACCCCTAGTTTACACTTGAACTTCAGTGCAAACTGTTGTCTGTTTGCGTGTAGGTCTCTGTGTATTTCATATATTCTTGGACTACCTTTGCCTTTCAGTCTAGTTTGTGGTTCTTACATCTTTCTTCCCTTAAACGTTTTGGCAACTCCTGAGATTCTACTGTCCCTGAACCGTTTCAGTTCCATTCTCTAAACTGTTTTTGTTTTACAAAGTTATCCTAATTTTTTTGTGAAATTGATAGGCTCTGTCTCTGCTGATAAAAGCTCATTGTCATTATTGTATCTCTGAACGTCGAGTATAGTGTATTGGGGTGGGGGGAATGCTGCTGAGTGTTCAGTAAACTGAGATTTAGTAGTATTTTGTGTTCTATTAAGTTTCTCAAAAATGATATAATCAAGAAAAAGCTTTACATTTCTGGAAAATACTAGAGTTATATTGTAAGAATTTCCTGCTTACATTTCTAAACAATGAAACCTTAATTTTAAACTCCTAAAGAGCCTTTATGACACTTAAATACACATAAATTTAATTAAAGATTACATTGTAAACTACTGTGATTTAAAGTTAGTTCTTTTGCACATCCGCAAGAACTCTGCTAGTTTAGGTAAGATTGTTTTAAAGTGTTGTTGTGGTTTAACCCTAGTAATCAGTAAACACACAGCTGCTCTCTCACCCCCTGGTGGGATGAGGAGAATTGGAAGGGTGAAAGCAAGAAAACTCATGGGTTGAGATAAAGACAGTTTAATACATAAAGCAGAAGCCACGCAGGCAACCAAAGCAAGGCAGGGAATTCATTCCCCACTTCCCGTGGGCAGGCAGGTGGTCAGCCATCTCCAGGAAAGCAGGGCTCCATCACACCTAACGGTGACTTGGGAACACAAATGCCCTAACCCCGAATGTGTACATACCCATCTTCTTTCCCCCAGCTTTATAAGCTGAGCATGACGTCATATGGTGTGTAATATCCCTTTGGTCATTTGGGGTCAGCTGTCCCAGTTGTGTCCCCTCCCAACTCCTTGTGCACCCCCAGCCTGCTTGCTCCAAAACAAAAACATTTGCTCCCATCCAAACCATAGCACCATGTGAGCTGATGAAGGTTAACTCTGTCCCAGCCCAAAGCAGTACAATTGTTACTGAAAAATAATTTTTAAAGTATACAGATGTTTAGTCAGTAATGTTGCATAATGTTTTTCTCTGTGAATGTTTCATCACAGTTTCTGAAAAGAGCTTCAGAATTCTCTTTGGACTCTGTCTAGCTTTTTTTTTCCCCCCCAATTCTTTCTCCCATATGCCAAAAAGAGCATCACACTGGATGGCTGAAACATTAAGCCTGTAATGAGATTTGAAGCTAAGATCTGTTTAATATAAAGTAATTTGGTTTGGCCAGCCTAATATCTTTTCATCTAGTAGATATTCCAGAGCAGACAGTTCTGTTTTAAATTGAAGACGTCAGTTGTTGTTCTAGCCAGCAAACAGATGTATTTTCCTGATTTTTATTTTTTTTTTTTAATATTCTGGCCAAGACTGAAAAAACTATAAGCGACTTTGGGTACTTAGTTTCAGACAAACAGAGCATTTTTAGAAATAAGCAGGCTTTCTTCTTGGGAAAATTATACATCTTTTAAAGAATCTTAGCTCTTGAAATTTTGTTTTAAACAATAGATCTTGCTTATTTTTCTTTTGAGAAATAAACCAGGATTTTTTGTTCCTATTTAAAAATATCTGTCCCATAGTCAAAAAGACTGCTAGCTGTTGGCACACAGAGAAAATCCTGTGCTATACTACAGTGTTTCTGGAATATGCAACTTGCGTGGATTCAAGATTGGTTTCTCACATATCTCTGGGAAGCCTACTTGGTTTCATTTAGATAAGATCCATATAGAAATATTTATGTATACATTGAGTCCATCCCAGTCTCTTGCAGCATCCTGGGGGTGACAACAAACAGAATCTTCCTAACAGACATTCTTGATGGAATGTAGTTCTCTATTTAATTTGTGGTATTAATGTTTGTGTTTTTCAGAGAGCTCTTGCCAAGACTGGAGCAGAATCTATCAGTTTGCTTGAGCTGTGCAGAAATACAAATAGAAAACAAGCAGCTGCAAAATTCTACAGTTTCCTGGTACTTAAAAAACAGCAAGCTATAGAGCTGACACAGGAGGAGCCTTACAGTGACATCATTGCAACACCTGGTCCCAGATTTCATATTATTTGAATGGTTAGCTGCAGCAGAGCTAGTGTTCGTTTCACTAGTGCGTACATGTATTGCCCCATCTGTAGGGCCCACAAGACCATTGCAGAAAATTTAGATTTTATTGTCTGTATAAAGTCCTTGGTTTTCTTTTTGGGTTATTTTGGTTTTTGTATTTTAAATTTACCACTTTAAATCTTTAGTGAAACTGCTGGGTGGGTGGCTTGAGTTCCAACTGCAGAAACCAGACAGCTCAAGGACCCAGATGAAGATTGTTTTAACAACTCGGAGCAGATGTGTGCAATATTGGTGCATGTAATGTTGAGTATCAATGAAAATGTCTTACAATAATTTGACTAGTTGATTCAATAGTGATATTTTTAGCCTCTACAAGTAAACCTGAATGGCCAACCTATTTTCCGATTAAAAACTTTGCCAAACTCGTCTAAAATGTTCAGTCTGCTTCTCATAGTAGTTTTTTTTTCCCCTTCCCTAGATCTTTGTGCATACAGTGGGTCTCTTACAGCTGCCAATATGAAAGGTAGTGCCTGATATGTCGGCTTGCTTTGTCACTGCGTTTTTGCAGTCAGATTTTTGTAGCCCTTGATGCTAAGGGGAAACGGGTGTCTGTGGAAAGCACTTCCTCTATGTGATACTATTACATACATGAAAGGACGGAACATGTGTTAAGCATTTTAGACGAAACATTCCTTTTCACTTATCACCTCATTACGGTCCACTACTGATAATGGCTAATTACTGTTAATAAGCGTCAAATGAAAACTCTGGTCATTTCATTTAAATCTTTAAGATATCAAAATGCTTTAGGTTTGTTAGAGCTGTATATAAACTCCAGACTTTTTAAAATGGACTTCTAGATTGTAAATTATCTGATTTTTATTAAGCAGACATATGAAGATAAGAATAAGAGAAGTTGAACAGATTGCTGTTGTAAAGATGCTGAATTCAGATGCCACCTGTACTGAAAGGGCAACAGACTTGAATATACAGTACAAACGGGCACAGTTCCACTTAATTGTGTAGTGTATTAATGGCTCTTTAGATATATTTATGGTTTTAGTATCGATTCTCCCAATAATGCACACTCCTGTGTTCAAAACATTTTATCAGTTTTGCAAATGAAGTCCCATTTGATTTTACTTACAAAGAATGAAGCTTTACTGTTAGACCAGGTAGCACCAGAAATTATGTGAATATGTTGATTATGGAAACCTGTCTTAACTTTTTTTAGGGCAAAATTATTCACACTGAAGGTTCTGGTTTTAATGTTGGCACTTTTGTGAAATAATTTTGGGACTCTGAAATTTCAGTGTATACTCAACTGTAAAATTATGTGAATGTTTAAAAAATCTGAGACTACATGATGACCATGTTTTAATAGTCCTTGAAAAACTTAATTGTATAAAGTTACTGCAGCTTTATTTTCAACATGATGTGCCTGTAAAACCATGATTTTCCCCTTTGTAAAAAGAGACATTGTAGATAACTTGAATGTTTAATTATAGAAAAGGTCATTAGTTTCTTGTTACACATTTTTAGTCTGTTTTTGTTGCTTTTCAAGGTTAATATTCTTGAAAATAGTTGATGCTGTTATGTATAACTTTTCTAATAAAAGTTGTGTTATAAGCTGTTATGAATTAGCTCTGTATCTTGTTTGAACACCTTTCAGTTATGTAGTAGGGACCTAGCAGTTAGGGGTTGCTTGTTTTGATTTTAGAAGTATAACAATTTTAGCTCTTTGAGAGACTTAAAGCCTGAATATGTAAATAGATTTCTTGCCATTAGGAAGGGTTGTTCCACTGGCCATACTGTGGTTTTGTTCAAGCATTCTATGCTAGGAATGTCTGTGTGGAAAATTAGGGGAGACTGTCTATAAAATGTGATTCATCTCCATGCCAGTCCCTTCTGAATGCCAGAACATATCCAGCTTGAATTCTTTTAGCTCTCTTGTTCCTTTGCTTCTAGAACTGCCTCTGCGGTCGGTACCTCAGTGCTTCTGAAGTGCCATGCTCCTGGTAGATCCCGCAGAAGCAGCGCATCTACCATGGAATCACTCGGTTACGGGCAGAGCTTTCACAGAGCCCGGGGTCAGGAGTTCTGTCCACGTGAGCTGTCTGGAAGCTGATGAGCCAGCCTGGGTCCAATAAACCAACTTAGTGTGGGCTCCGCACAGGCGGCTGCGCTGCTTTTGGGGTCCCTGTGGGAGCAGTCGGGCTGGTGCTGTGTGCGCTGTGAGTCTCACGGGACGCAGGCTGGCCTGCATTGGGCTAGCCCGAGTGTGTGCGCGTGTACAATGTACCTGCACCGGAAAATGAGTGCTGGATTTTTCATTCCTTTGGTTAAAGCTCTGTGAGGGAGAGAAGTATGTGAACATGGGTACTCAGAGTAGAATGAAAGGTAGCTTTTCTGCCTCTTCCTTCTCTTGAATCGGTCGTCTAAGACACTTCTATCATCAGTTTGCACTTTGTTACACCACTGTGATCAGCACTCCTAACAAGCTGATTATGCACAAATTAATATTCCCGATGACACTAATCTGAGGCGATGGATGCAAGCTCTGCTTTATCATGTGCAGGACTTGTTGCTAGGTTTGAACGTGGCCTGCAAGTCGTACTGACAGACTTGTCGGGTGCCTTGGAAAGCAGGTTCGCAGTAATGCGCTGATCAGCTGTTGAAGGAGGTCTGAGGGGCGACGGACAAAGCGCTTGCTCTCTCTTTCTCCTGTATCTACAGGATCCCTGCTCTGTTGCTGTGCAGTCAGATGAGGGGGTGCAGAAAGGCTATTGCTGCACAGCATTTATTCTCTCTGCCTTGTGACTGCTGTTCTTTATAAAGATATTGGAGTACTTAAAAAAAATAAAATACAGCATCTGCATTTTATTATAGTTCCTCTTCAAATAAATGTCTAAATGGTTTTAAAAGAATTAACCATAAGCATTCAGTTAGTTTTTACTAGATAAGAAGCCATTTTCCTAGCAGTTCAGTGAGTTCAGGGATTTAGATTTGATCGATAGCTTTAAAATATATTCTGTGCTGCTTTACCATTCAGGCTGGAATGTCTCTGGTGTGTCTGGCTGTGGAGTTGCACCGCACCAGTGAGGGAACTCACTGCTCCGAATTCCTCTCACTGCTCCCTTTTCCCTGCTGGCAGCAGGTTTGGTCTGTCTGCAAATCTTAAGTATTTACATCAGTGACTGCTCCTTTCCAAATTACTCCTTTTTGATGGGTGAAAAGGAGAACAGTTCATGAATCTAAGGAAATACTCCTGCAAGGAGATGCAGTTGTTGAATGAGTTCTGCCCTGCATGTCTGACCACCTTGAAACCATCCTGCTCCGGCTGTCCCTGCAGAAAGCGCTGGTCTCCTCCCAACCGCGTGGGAGGGAGAAGTTGGGCAGGTACCGTTCCCTACATCTGTAGGTTAAATAGTGCTCTGCTTCTGGGAAGGGTATGAGTAGAGGACTCTTTGTAATTCACAAGACATTTTGTAAGGCAGATTCTAACTTAGCTAAAAGTATTGGCTGAAAGTATCACTGGAACTCAAACTTCAGGATTTTAAACCCACTTGGTTGCCAAGCTGTTCGAAGTGGCGGCTGTCACGTGCAACTTTGCTTCAGGGACTTTGTTGGAGGGTTGAGTGTATGGTCTTAAGGATGTTGAGCTGTACCCATCTTCTGCAGGCACTAGATTGCCTTTGCTGGAAGTAAAACTTCGAAGGGTTATTTTCCACTCCCTGTTGTCATCCCACTGCCACACGTGTGTCTGGTGGAATGTAACAGATGATGTCTTTTTGGGAGGGAGTGGGGTTCTGGTAAGTTTTTCTGTTTCTAAATCTCTCAAGTGTCCACTGCTTGAAGATATTTCTTCAAGTGGTTATCATGTTCCAGCTTCTACTATTTTTTTTTTTTTTTTTACCTACAAGAATTGGCTAGACTATATACTATGAACTTCTGCAAGATGAAAAGAGAAGAGCTAAGGGACCAGGACATAGACTGTCTCAACACACAAGGAATAAAGGACACTTCTCTGCATTTCTTGCCAACCTTGGAATATCTGATAAAGCCACCGGGAGGCAAGAGGAGGAGGAGGTAGAAAAAGGGAAGGTTTTCCCTCATTATCCTCACAGGAGCAGTTTTTACATTTGTTTTATTTCAAAGCATTTCCATGCAGAGTCCAAAAAACCCCCCAAAATTCAGCTAGGAGAAAATATTCATATTAGCCAAACATTAATGTTAATGTTGTGTTATAAGTAGAATAAAGTGCCAGAACCTTTCTGGGAGAACACACCCTCCCATTTCATTTGGCCCTCGCTTTTCCCCAGCAGCCAGGAAGGATGCGAGAAGCAGTTTGGCTGTCGTGAGCTCGGTCTCTACATGTTCTCCCCTCCCCAGCCCCCCTGCTCTTCTTGTTTGCCCAACTTTTGTTTTCAATAAAGCATTAAACACTGTAACATAGCCTGAAACTAACATTAAATAATTGAGGGCTGTGTGGTTGACCTTTAATCAAGGATGTTTATAAATGTTGTTTGACAGTGATCAAGAATGCACGCAATGAGAAAGGCGGATTTGCTCATGACACTTCGCATCCTTCTAGAGCAGATGGGGGGTTAAAGTCACTCGCGTTCTCCACGCAAGGACTCCTCTAAATTAAACTGTTCTGCTACCTACTTCCTTGGAATGCTTTCCCCTTCCCTGCCTTGCTGTGCCCAGGTAGCGCTGGCAATTATTTGTACAATTTAGCTAGCTAAGTTTGGGGATGGTGGGAACTGATTCAGGGTAAAACCCACCAAAAGAAACATGTTTTTTTCTCCAGCTGGATCAATTCCACATCCTGCGCGCTGGGCAGCCTTACAGAAACTTGTGCCAGCATAGCACAAGAAGCACCAGGCAGGAGAACAGAGAAGGGAAGGGGTGAGGATTGCTTTTTCGGATGGCTCTGCCAACTTTGCATGTGTGTTAAATCAGTCTAAGAAAATTATTCATAATAATGCTGCTTGAATTCAGGAGTCCCAGCACTGGCTAAAACCGGTGGATTGGCATGTTTACCGTCAGCTGGCGCACCACTGTTAATATTCTGCTTTTCCAAGGCACAAGTTGAATGTTCTCCCTCAAATCGGGTATTTCTATGACAGAGCTCAAGTCCAGCCTCTGCCAGAGGATGTGTCTGCACTAGCTTTCTGCTCATTTTGTGAAAGTTAATATAACCAGTCCTCGTGTTACTGGAGACTAAGCCCAAATTAGAGTCAACGCGCGCTTCACCGGCAGCATGTACGGCACATCGCAGTGGATTGTTAACTCTGAAACGAAGGGATCAGGATACAATAAACCGTTCCACTGCTGAACATTTTTGCAGAAAAGTTCAGCTAAAATTGTTTTTGTACAAATTAAGCTGCTTCTCATATTCCTTGACTATGGGACTAATCTCCAAAACAAAAGAAACGCTGATGTTTAAGGAATAAGAAACCACAGTCAATGTTGTGAGAAAAAATAGAAGGAGAAGCAGCTTAGCATTTGGATTCAAAAGCCAAATTTGCTGCTTAACTTAGGAATGTTTCTCCGATTGGTCAAATAACTGATGAGAGACCCTGAAAATAAGCTGAATGTACCATTTTGTGTTTTGTAATGACACAAGTGCAAACTTGTAGCTAGTCTTGATAATGCTGAGGGAGGCAGCAATGAGCCAGAAAAGCCACGGAAAGGTTTGTTATGGTGGCAGCTACTTAGCAACGCAAGCTGCAGGTTTTCCTTGATCATTTCTCAAGACTGAAATAAGTGCAGAAGACACCGGGTGCTTCCAGTGCTAAGTTTCATCTTCACATCTGTCAGAAGTAGTTCCAGCTCGTTAATTGTTGCAGGCTGCTCCCCGCGGTGTGAATTGGGGCTGGGATCTCTGTCGCTTTTGCCACCAAGCCTGTGGAATTACAGCGAGGCTGTTCCGAGCCGAGCAGATAGTCCTAATACTAAAAAGATTTAAAACCCAGCCTGAGAAGAGCAGACCCGCCGCCTGCGAGGAGAATGCATCAGGAATATTTAACCCGTCCTTCACGCCAGCAGCAAAGCCACTGTCATTCCCGTCCCGCTTGTGCCGTTCCCTTGGCAGGGGTGAAATGGCTTTGGAGCGCTGCAGATGTTTGGTGGGTTTTACTGATTACCAGCGAGCTGCTCCTGGTTTTGATGAGGCACCGCTGAGCAAACGGCTCAGTCTCTGGTGCACACAACTGCGGAGAAGTTTTCGATGCAGCTCGTACTCCCTGTCCTGGTCGCCGAGAGCTCTTTCCCTGCGGGCTGACGCAGGTTGCTGCCAACACGCAGAGCCCAGGGAGAAGTGGGCTGAGCCTGCCTCAGAGAGCAGCGTTAGGTCTAGCTAGATCGGTACGCATATAACCTCACCTAAAATTAGTTTGCATTTATGGCAGACTTTGTTCTTATGACTCAGTAAGTGCCGTTTCTGTTAGGAAAAGGCCCTATGGCTCAGGGTGACGTGCAGATCGTTCACGCTCCGAGGGAAATACAGCGGGTACCAAACCCAGCCGGATGTGGCGGGCATACGTATTGCTGAGCCATAGGACTCTGCAGCCCTGAGGCTGGACTAAAAGCGAGGGGACTGTGGGTTTTCATGGCAATTGAGGTGGAAGCATAAGGTCTGCCAGCTGTGGAGGTGCAGTCAGCTGGGTGAGAGCCGGGGTCTGCAGCCCCGCTGCCGGGACAAGGACGTGACAAAGTTACCTGCCTGCTCCATGGGTACAAACATGCACACGCCGTCTCTGCAGTCTTTCCTCAAAACCCCTCTCCACTTCTGTGGTCCCTGAGGCCCACTTTTTTAGCTGTAACAGAGAGTTTTCTGCTTAATTTTAGGGTCAAGACTTTTTCTGTCAAAGGACCAGCTTTCTGGGACCAAGGCTACCTGTGCTCATTCTGTGTTGGAAAGCAAAGCACACCTTTACCTCACCGGAAAATGAGGCATCATCAGGGGAACGAGACTGCTCTTACTCTAGATTTTCGTGGTTACATGGTCCTACTCTCTAAGCGTGGCACTTCTGGCTTTGTATTAATGTGTGTCGTTTTAGTTAACAACTACACAACAGCAATTTTTTGAACCTAACATTTTCTTCCTTGTGGTAAGAAGAGCTGGGCTGCAAAATGCCTGGATACAAGGCAATGCAGTACGTGTGGTTTACAACTTGTCATCTCTGTAGAAAATAGGCACCCACGGGGTATCAATGTTTGTGTCTGGTTGAGGGAGAAAGCTTTATTCGCGAAGTTGTTGGATTCCTGTAGTGTCACGACCAGCTCACACATCATTTCTGAGTACACAGGTAAAATCCTTGGCCCAAAGGGAAAATGGATGCTCTTACGGGGCAGACCCCAACCTGGTACTCAGCTGTGAGCTGCCAAGAGTTCCCTGACAGCCTTGGACTCAGGGTCTGCCTGCTCCACGTATAGGAGCTGACAAGGGATGCACTGCGCAAGGACATGTGTGTCAGCACTCCTCCATGAACACGTCCGCCACTTGACAAGTCACCAGGACTACGAAGTGCCTGCTCTCCTTCCTCTCCAGCACAGCAATTTCCCAGCCTGTCCTACTAGAAAGCCCAATCATGGCCAACCAGGTTGAAGCTCGTGTGAGAAAACCTTGTACAGATGGCTAAAGTGTGTGCTCTGCCCTTTCACTGCTACATCTCATCACTCGAAGCGCGTCGCAGCTGCAGAGGAAAGCCAATACTGTTCCCCGTCACAGCACGGCCTGCCAGAGGCAGAGATGAGGAGTAAGATGGAGAGAGCATCTCTCACCAGGAGCCTCACAGTTAGGACAGAGTCCTTGCACCAAAGTCACTGATGTACAGTCAGGCCTTCATCACGTGGGTAAGACTTACACTAGAATGCCAGGACACGGCCCATGGCGAGGGGCAAAAAAAGATGTCTTTATGCTTTTAGTAGGAATGTGAAAGCAATGCAACTTTTAAGCAGAAATCATCCGGTTTCATCCATACATTACACAGATATCAGTAATGAATTCTCATCCATGACTCTTCCACCTACTCCAATGGAGAAGTACCAAGTTAGCACCAGGTTTTAAAACCAAAGAGGTAACTTAAAATGTTACAGTAAATCTGGGACTGACAGTTAAAGCAAAAAAGAATGTTTTAAGGTCATTGGACTAGCTTGCTACAAAACTGTATATTATTTGAAAATTTCAGCTTCTAATTCATGCTGTCCAAAATAATTCTGTTCCAAACACAGGATAGAGAAATCCAGCTTAACCAAAAGATACAGGTAGCAATGAGGTGCTATGTTTGTGAAGGTCGATTGCAGAACTAATCGGCTCATAATTTGACTAATCATCACTACAATACATAGTCTGCACATGTTTAAAACACATACTCCTATAACCAGCTTCTAGATACCCGTTAAATGTAGTAGAAGTAGCTAACATTTAAAATAATCCCTTACAAACTGCAGTTTCTCCATGTTTTTTTTTCCTCCAATCATCTAAATTAGATCTTCTTTCTCAGGCTTAGTGTTTAGAAGCACAATAAAGTCTGGTAGGTATGAGTTCTTGATGAAAGCCATGTAACAGTGGGCAAAAGGCCAAGAAAAGAAGATTTAAAGGAGTTAATTTCCTGCTGACTGAAGGATGTGTGTGAGGTCACATATATTTATCTTCCCTTGTGACTCCATATTTCCTTCTGGAAGGGGAAGGAAACTTGTCTTCATGGCATTTCTGCACTGATATTTTAATTCTTGAGGACATCACTGTAAAGAAGGACCAAGAATCTAAGCAGTCCAAGTAAGGATCTTAAATTCTTGAAATATTTAAAATAACATGAGCTGGAGATGGTCCACAGAAAAATGTCATCAGCTATCTGCTACCAACCTAAACATCTGTCTGCACCGCCACTGCGGACTGAGCTAACCTATTCCCTCCGTGCCTGCATTGGTCTCACGGAGCCAGAAACCTTTCTCAGAAAAAATCTTTCTCAGAAATCACATTCCTGAATATTCTTTTCATGAGTCTGCAACTGTAGTCACTTGGCTCTCAGTCATTTTTCTCCAGCATTGGCAATTTGTTGTTTCCCTCAAATGTTCATCTGGCTCTGTTTTGCTTAATCGTGGTGTCTCCCAAAGGTCTGCACTAATGAGTTTCTGCATTCATACCATATGCTTTCTTTGCCATGGAGAAGTTTAGTTGTATAGAAAACACATTTTGAGATACTTTCTATTCCCTTCCTCTTCTATCCTCAAATCTGAAAGGTCTTATAGTCAGAAGAGGCTTCTTGGGTCCCTTCACCCTGCTAGTTAGAACCAGATCACATCTTAAAAATGCTCTCATCTAAGTTAGATATGTGGCAAAACTTTGAAAGTAATTGTCCGATTACTTCTTGATTTGGATCTAGGTTAACTAGCTTTTTTGGAGCCTTCATCTGAAATCCCAGAGGCCAAGGTCAAAAAGTGGTGGCAACTGCAGGCAGTAAGAGCCACCAGCTTCCTATTGAAGGATCTACGCTTCTCAGGGTGGTGTTTGCAGCCAGGCAAGACGGGGAAGGCCTGCTCCTGAGCAAGGGGAGGTTTCAGAAGGTTTTAGGAGGCTCGAGGTAGCTGGGAGATCAGCACTGGAGTACAAATTTCCCCTGCAGATAATCACAGCTAGCAAAGGCAATCACCCAAACTACTCAACTGATAAAAACAACCCATAAAAGCTAAATATCCTGGACAGATAATATAAAATCTCATTTAAAATTATCCAGTTAGGAAACAGCCCAGCAGGGAATGTTCTTTACAAGAGAGTCATTGGAGGACTATTATTCCCACCCTTTCTGGCAATTACTCTCTCTCCACTCCCATAAATTCCCATCCCGGGGCACTTCTGGCACAGATCTGCTATCGACAGAAAGGCTTAGCTTAGTGAAGCACCACAAATCCAGCTCCAGTGGCATGAAAGAGTTCCCTCCCGCATTTTCCCCACATAAATCACATTGTTTCTTGTTTTCTCTTGTAGATGCAATGGAAGCAGTGTTCAAATGACATTCCAGTTTTTCAGAATCCTCTTCAATTGTCCATCAAGTTGAAAGTGTACATGACTGTTGCTTACCAGTCTAGGCCCATGATACAAAACACTATCGGTTGGCTAGAACATAGGGACATGTGGAAGAACCTGGTGCTTCTGGTCCTCAGAGAAGCAGCAGGAAGGAAGATGGTTCACTCCAAGACAGCTGTGTCAGGACACCTTCTGGGCAAGGAGTCATTCATGCGCTGGCCATGCATGAAGTGTGGGAAGATGTTGACTGTCCTGAAGGGTGGAGACAAGGACTGTGTCTTTGATGTACACTGGGGCTGGGGGCGAATTATGCAGAGAAGTTTTAATTGGCGGGCATTGGGAACAAGTGGCAGAATAGATTTTTTCAGAAGAATTTTGGGAAGGAACAACAATTTTCCTATAGTCGAGGAGGTTTTTAGACTTTTTTTTTTTTTTTTTTTTTTTTTTTTGATGGTACCAGATTAACAACAGCATCACTCCCTGATATCCTTCAGAAAGAGGCTATTCTGTGTTTCTGGAGGCTGTCATTTCTCAACCTGTTTGTTACTGGAGGCTCAGGCAGGTCTGATGCACTTTGTCACTGTCCCAGAGTAACATCTGGGACAGCCAATCTCCTTAGCAGCGGTGCCAACTACAGCCCATCACAGAGTTGTGCTGGACCTACATTTGCATCCCGTCGTGGCACTGAGATGGACATCTTAGACCCTCTTGGTGATGAGAGTCTCATCTAAGTAACAGACTCACTGCAGGTAAAGTTCTCCGGTGATGTCCTGCCCGCTCTGCATTGCAAGTCTACTGGCAAGTAAGAAGAGCATTAACACCAGGGGATAGCATTTTACTCTGAAACATTAACTAATTTTCAGGCAATGGTATCAAATCTTAGCTGACTATACAGGCATTGTCAGAAGAGCAGAAGACAAAATTGTGCTTATGTCTCCAAGACACCAGTTCCAGTTTGTCTGCTGAAGCTTCTGCTGCTACATTATTTTACAGCTTTTGAGATTTTTGCCCCGGTGTTTGTCATATGTTTGGGGTTTTTCTCCAGTTACTATGGATTTTATAATGGTCTAGTTTTGTTTTCTTTTGTCTGGTTTTACAGACAATTCCCAGTGTTCAGGCTGCTTTAACGTAAACACGGGGCTTACCTGTAGGATGTCCCCTGATAAACTTGACTGTCAGTTATACAAGCTCATTTTTCACAAGCTGGACAGAGTCAGACTTCTTGAAGCAGACCAAAGTACATTGCATTAATGTATGGAAGAGACTTAATCTACTTCTATATCCATTTTCAATAAAACACAATTTTGTCTGAAAGATCTGCCTAAAACCTTTGTCTCCCAACTTGAAATATATTTCTGAAAGTAATAAAATTTTCCATTACACCAGCAAAGTAGATATTAAATTTTATTTCTCTGAGTATCAGAACTTCCCATCCCTCAAGAGATGTCTTCTGTGTATCTTTGCAAACTTGATAAATGAAGTACAATGAATCCAACTGATGTCCCACCTTCAGAGCAGCATTATAAAACAGGGGGAAACGAATGTTCCTACAGTAAATGGAATCAGAAAAAAAAAAAGTCCTAGTGTTCTTAGCATACTCAGAAAGTTCTGGCAAAAATTATGACAAAGTATTTTACTCCTGTATGTGCACGTAACTGTAAGGGCAGCTTGCTGCAGATTTCACTCATTTAGAGAAAATATCCCTGTGATGGATGAGAAGGAAGATAGCCTCCTAATTTTTTGGAGGTTGAACAAGATAGATGGAAGCGATGGTGTTTTCCGGGGTTCAAGAGAGACGTGGGCAAGCCGCCTGTCTCAGCACAGGCTGCTCGCTGGCCAAAGGGAGTAAGGCAGAGGATCGGTGGCCAGGTGAATGTCATGGTTCAATACCGATCACTGCTCTGTTACTTTCTTTTCCTGTTTGGTTGTCCTATTGTAGCTGTTTTCTGCTAGTTGTTTCCGTGCCCAGCTAAAATCTTCATGGTCACCCTCCCCTCAAGGTGTTTGGTGTGGTGACGGCAGGTGAGGAGGGTACGTGCCGTAACAGAAGCCTGGCCTTGAATCCTGCAATTTGGATTTCTTCTAATCAGGCTGCCCTGCTCAGCAGGTACCTTGAAAAAACTGTTGTAGGAAATGGATGTGGCTGCTGTCAAACAGCAAGAATTCAGATGGGATGTTCAATCCTTCCTTAAAATAACCCCAGACAAAATTGCATCTTCCTTGGACAACGCTTCCATCCATATATGGCGGCAACCCAGGCACGGTGGGGCTCTCTGATCCCCTCTGAGTGTATCTCATTCTCCCCCCACTTTGTCAGAAGCAAAAAGAAAATATTCTTGATGCTGAATAAGCTGCCCTGATATTCAGACACCTGACTGTGTAGTGGTCAGTCTGGTGACCAGACACATTCCTGGAAGAAGACTCCCAGCTATCTGGGATATCTTGGCCTACCTGGCTGTTGTTGAAAGCAGGGTATGAGACCAAATAGAGCCTGGATTTGGTCTCCTGCTCTTAAAACCTCACTACTTTCTTGAAACCTATCCTGCCCGCTTCCTTCTGCCAAGCTCCAACCTGCACAACAGATCTTGCTTCCTAGCACCAAGCCAGGGCTGGCACAGCATTCACGTCTGATGGAAATGGCAATTTTAATAATTCCTAAAATGATTTGCTGAACTTGAACTAGGACTGCTTGGAACAGAAAGGTGCATAGCAGATACCACAGACTAAGCCAAGGACTTTGGGGATACCTCATACCTACTAAGAGGTACAGCCAGAAAAAAACCCCACCCATTTCCCTCTAAAGTGTTCCTCTGTGCACAGGTAACAAGGACATGCAGCCTGAATTGTGACAGTAGTTGGAAATGTTTTAAAATCCATTTGCAGGTCACATCTAGCAGGCAGGCAGGCTGTCATCAGCTCTGATTTTGCCATTTCTTTTCCACTCGCTCTCATTCATGTGGAAAGATCCTGGAGCGCCCAGGGCTGTGATCTGCTCAGCTCTATTTTTGGCTGTCTCCTTTCTGAAGGAAGGTGATTTCTCACATGTGGTTGTTTTCCAATTATCACTTGTTGAGACATACCCCCTGGTTATATTACAAAGAGAATCAGGTGGCAAGCACATATTTACAAGTCTTTATTCTAAGGCACAGGAATACCTTATTGATCTGAGCTTTGAACTGAAACTGTGGGCACTCGCGGGAATGATGTTTCTTCTGGCTGAGGTGACCCAGCCTCTCACTCTTCCATGGGACATACAGAAAATTAAGTATCATCTAATTTACTTGTGTGTGTGAATAGAGTGAGGGTGGTCCATTGTACAAGATTTAAAATAACCAAGTGTCTCCTACGACATGCTGTAAGGTTCCCATTGTATTCGATATCAAACAGGCTTCTTTTTTCCAGCTACTCTTCACCCACTGCACACCACGCTGTGACCCAGCTGCTTCCTTCATTTCAAAAACCTAATCTTTTTGGTGTACAATATTAGTTTGTGAAGCACTTTATCAGGAAAGCACGGATTTGTGGATTTGCGAAGGGATGAGTGGGTGAGCTAGCAGGGCTGTGGCCTCTCTGTTTGCTCTGAACCACTCACAAGATGCACGGGATTACCTTTGAACTCTCTCAGCAGCATAAGTTTGAAAACTGGAAAAAGCGTGACGATAAATGAAATATTTCCATTAGCAGGGAGCAGATGGACTCATTCTGCATCAAAAATTAGCTCAAAAATTGACAGCATTACAGTAACGCATCAAATCCAGGAAAACAAAAGCCTTGTGGCTGCTGCACCGGCTCCTGGCGAGCCGTGCCTTGGGCCCCCCAAAGCTGCCGTCCCTCCCCATCATCCGCTGCCCCAGCAGAGCCCCAGGGCAGGTCCCAGCAGTCCCCAGTGCATCCCAGCCACACGACCAGCACCAGCAGGGGCTGGCTTGGAGCAGCCGTGTCATCAGTGCAGGCTCCCGTCTCCGTGAATGTGCAGGACCAGCTCGGGGAAACCTCCAGCCGCTGGTTTGCCTCCTCCATTCTGCGAGGTCCCAGAGGGGGGAAACGTCCCGGCGAGAGCTGCTGAGAAGAGAGGAGCTGTTTTGTTGACACTGTGGACATTTCATGGCTCATAACCTTTGATTGTTTTTGGCAGCCACCTTTTCCTTTGCACCAGTGTGGTCAGCAGCTGTCTTTTCTCCTTGAAACTTAACGAATTTGACATATTTCTGCAGTTTCTGTTACTTTGGTGAGCAACTTATCCCAGGGCCTTTACAGCAGCTGTTTTCCTCTTCCAGCTGTTTGCATGCATCTGATGGAATGATTTCATTAAAGAAGCTTCAAGCTCATTGTAGTCAATGTCCCAGTTTCTTTTACAAGTCATTGAGATGCAGTTCACTTTCTTGCTTGTAGTTTTGGAAATTGAAATTGAGCTGCATCAACATGCTGGTAATTTCTGGTTGTTTCTTACCCATCTTTTCATTTATAGACATCATACTTTTTCTAGGCAAACAATGCATCCATTATCCCCTTTCTTTCCGTGCATTGTTTGATTCAGAAAATCAAATCTGAGAACCAACTCATCCAGCTTTTCATCTACAAATGCATGTATTGAGCCTGCGGTGAGTTCTTTTGGCTCTGGTCCATACCAACAAAAGTACCAGGTGTAAATATAATACTTGTATGGCCAGGGAAACTGAAGGAGAAAACCAGCATCCTTCTGACAGCGCCAGACGGATGCAGGCAGTAAGTGTAGGAGCTCCCTGTTTAAGATATGGGGACAATAACAAAAGAGGTCCACAGGCCTGGACCAGACCACAGACTGTGGACTGTGGACGCCCTTGCTTTGTTCTGGGCATCCAGTATTGGAGATTTCTGTGAGTTACAGCTAACAGAAAGAGTGCTGAGAAAGAAATAAAAGGTTTGATCATGCTGCAAAAAGCATGGGCAACTAGTTGAAAAGTTCAATAATAGCACCGGATAGCCGGAATGAAAAATGCCCTAAAAGTGTATGATTACTCTCTACAGAGGCTTGCAGTTGAAATTTCAATACAGTAAGTGGACTATTTCCTTATCAAATGTGACAGAAGGCAGAGCAGACTGTAGGGTACCGTACAAATGTGAACTATGACCGTTATTTAAAGCCACCCTACTGCATAGTCTGGCCCCTGGAAATCCATCTACCAGTAAGAACAGTTATTTTGTCCATGCCTACATCATATTTCTGAACCTTTTCTACCTGTCAGTAGTTAAGTTAGAAATAATTACGTGATTCAATAGCATGTTTCTGGAAAAATAAGTAGTATGAGAAACCAGATCTTTTTCCCCTGTTCAGCTTTGTTTTCCATGCTCCCTTCTGTGCCGCTCTCACTCTCTATGTATTATATGAGGGATTCATACTAATCTGAAGGAAGAATCAAGCGGCCTGGAAATACCTTATTCTAAATTAGATGTGCACTTGGGCTTCTGACCCATGGAGCAGTCTGATAGAATAAACTGGTGTGATGGATTTTATTGAAATGGGTTTTATTGAAAAGAATAGGCAAGGGAGTTTACTCTTAAGGCAGCGAGGGTTAATCTGCTAC
The DNA here is from genome assembly GCA_013400195.1 of Aramus guarauna. Taxonomy (NCBI): domain Eukaryota; kingdom Metazoa; phylum Chordata; class Aves; order Gruiformes; family Aramidae; genus Aramus; species Aramus guarauna. Next base: position 137,193 of record VXBL01001072.1, read on the forward strand.
AATTTTGCTAAGTTAATTAAAAATGGAACAGTCCTGTGATTGCATCAGGGTTCCTATTAAGACTAAATCAATAAATCAATGGGTTCAAATCACGGAATCACTAAATTAATGCAGCGAGTAATCAGACTGGAGTCTGAGGTTGGCAATGGATGGAATTACTTTGTGTTAGTTGTGTTTCAAGCTCTCGTGAGAGCAAGGGACAGAATTCAAGGAAAAGCCAGCTTCCCTTCCCTCTGAGGCTGCAGGCTGTAGTTTAACCAGCGCATGAAATTATTTAGCCAGTGAAGAATCATTTCGGTTTTAGGCCCATGCCACGGAGCCGCTGTAATCATTTTCATTTTGAGGAAATGCAATTTAGAGGGTTCTCAGCGGTTCCTCTTTAACACGGCCTCTTCGTGTTTGGCTGCTGCCAGAGGTTACGGGTTAACCGTTCTCTCTGAATACCACAAAAGCTAGAAACTTCCCCAGAGAAGAACAAAGACTCCTTCCATGAGGTACAGAAGAAGTGATACAAAGAGAAGCCCGTTGCCCCTAGACCAAGTCCTCTTTCCCTTCCCCAAGCACTTGTTCCCATCAGCAAACTGCCAGGCGCTGCTCTCCTGACTCATCTGCCTTGGGGAAAGGCTATTATTCCCCTGTTCCACAGGACACTTTTCTTTTTTATATATCCACAACTCTGAATTTGTTATTCCAGTATAAAATGTCCATCAAATTGTTTATGGCACACAGAAAGCCCCTCGTGTGGATGTCCCTTGTATCCCAATGAGGATGCATCCTCCCTCCTGGGAGACCTTCTGGGCTAAGAGCCCCTACACGGACTGCTCTCCCTGCCCTCCCTGCCCGCTAATCAGCCAAATAAGTGGCAAGACTTCAGAACACTTTGGAATGATTATTTTATTTTATTGCTCTTTTATTTAAAGTCCCTTTAAAATTCAAGCTGTCTCATTTCTCAGAAGAGAGACCTCAGCCTCCTTGCCGTGGCTTTCTTGCTGCCCTGCCTCTATCCAGGCACTTTCAGGGGAACATACTCTGTAAAGCTAAATGCTATGCTATTTTCCAGACATTTTGTGCATTTTCTTCTCAAGACATAGTGCAAGGAAAACAGTGAGTTTTTACCTGTGGAGATTTAGTTCAGGCTTCACTGGTGAAGTTTTTAAAGATGCTTGCAGATCCTAACAGATAACTCATAGGGTTTTTAGTACTGTCTTTACAGCTGATTTCTAAGATTCTGAATTTCTAACTCTCACCCAGATCAGTGCCTTTAGAAATCAGGTGTAATGCCTAATGAGTGGGTGCTCTGAGCAAGTGAAAATTTACTCTAGTCATTTCCCTACGCGTAACCCCCCCTGCCCCCGGTACTAAGCACCCTACTGTGCAAAGTGCCCCGGTAGGTATCTTTTCCCATGTTTATCCATTTGGGTGTATTGCTGCAGTTAAGAGGCTGACCATCAGATGAACACACTCTTTAAGAATGGATTACAACATTATGGTAAGCACAAGACAAGGAAGCCAAAATGCTGTAATTTTTACCCCTTGCATGTAAACTAGAAAAGTTATTTCTGCCTTTGTTTCCTTGTATATAGGGTAGGGAACCGTGCCTCTCTTTTGCTGAGGTCCGTCATCACAGGCACAGGCTATTACGTGACAGAGAGAGGCAAACCTTTCTTAGTCAGGGTGGCTCCACACCTGATGTGGTACCATCAATAATCAATATAATTCCTGTCTGAGAGCAGCAAAGTCCTGTGTGGTCACCAGATCACATCGAGCAGTCAGAATAACCAAATGATTTCTTCCAGCTGAAATCACTTTTATGGTGTAACGACTGGGAGCTCAGCCCGCTGAGCATAAATAGATCACATCTGGCAGAGCCGCTGGGGTTGTGCCATCACCGGTAACTCTAGAGAGCTGGGCAGGCAATGATATCCCTGCCACAGATTTCTATGGGACAAGTGAAAAATATGCAGGCAGGATAGTGTGCCTTACTGGATTTGACATATTTTTAATGAATTAGAAAAAAATCCATGGTAAATTCATTAAGGCTTTTCCGCGGGGGTCTCTAACCAGAGTCCCACAGCCGGGATTTAAAGGTTCTGAGACAAGATGTAGAAGTTTTCCCCTTGGATGAGGCCCAGAGAACGTACTGGCAAGATAAATGCACATTTCTCTCCTCATCTCCTTTCTTTCTCTGTAAAACATTTAGGCTTAGATCTTCCCTGGAGATAAATTGGCACGGTTTCACTCGTTGCAGTAGAGCTGCAATAATTTACGAAGGGCCTGTGCATTTTAAATCACGTCAGTTATGGCAGACACAGAGAGAACATTGCAAACCACGGTCCCTTCTGAATGACCGCATCCCCTCCAGCTCGCGGTCCCCACCTGACTGCTCCCCCATCTTCACTTTAAAACCAGGCTCAGCGGAGGTTTTCTCACCCACCAGCACCCCGGTTCTGACCTGGGGACAAGAAGTGCCTGGAGGAGCAGAGCTGCAGCCAGAAGCAGCTCAGTGCCCGTGTGCCCATCCTGGACACGCCGGCGTGATCCCGCTCACTGAGCACAGCCAAAGTTAGGGCCCCCCGGGAGCTGCACCCTGCGGATATCAGGTCTACCCACTGCAGCCATCCCCAGGGCTGCTGTCGGGAGCTCTGGCTGCCTCACACCCCTCCCACCGCAGCCAGAGCGTGGGGCCCCGTGTCCAGCCCGGTCTTGCAAATCCCCCAGCCTTCCCCGGAGCCTTTGCAGGCTTTGGGGTTTCCATTTAGCGGCCCTCTGAAGTAATTAATACAGAGGGCCATATGCTGATTCTGCAGAGCCCATTAATCACTTTTGCTGAGACAGAGGGACTGTTTGTACAGAGTTTGCAGAGATTATCGCCCTGGCTCCGGGATTTGTCACGTTGCATTACAAATGGTGTTTTAGTGAGCTCCTCAGTTCCCAGCGGGCCATAACCTGTCTGAGGCAAAGTCAAATATTGTCGAGCTGCAGAGGTTTCCCAAGAAGGGGTTTATCTATTCCCGATTGCTTGATTATATAAATAGAACTTCGATATGAGATACAAATGCAATTAATTCCTTGAGGGTTACATTTGATAATGGCACAGAAATTAATCTTCAGTCACAGAAATAACACTGGCTCTTTCACAGAGTTTAAGTAAAAGCCTGTAGAGATATCCACTATCCCACCAAAAATATTGCTTTATTTTCCCTTTTAAAAGGATTATATTATTATTCTTTTGTAACCTACTGAGATTTCTTATTTGAAAATGTTTTAACAGGGATTAATTCATTAGTAACTGAAGGAAAGGGCACAGCAGCCAAAAAACACCTGAGCCGCAAGCACTGTCCTGCACAAGCAGGAGGCTGAGGAGGCTCCTGGCTCTCAGATCCGCTCTCCCAGCCATAGTCTGGCAGAAGGATGAATCAAGACTGAGTTTTAAAAAGTTATTTAATGTGCTTAAGTACTTTGGTGTGAGTTACTTGCCGAACACCAGCGGGGAGCTCGTTCTAGATAACATACCGGGTAGTTTCCCGGGGCAACTGGGAAACTCTCATGTGACTCTGTGAGGAGATGCTGATCATAAACCCATTCCTGGAAAGGTTTACCAGGAAGACAGTCAGATAAGGACAGGCATAAAGCCAAGGGCATTAGTGATGAGTAAATATTTTCCTGACTCTACTATACATTTTTCAGCTGTTCCTCTGCTCTCAACTGAAGAGCAGAATTTCCAGTCTTAAATTTTTGCTTAAAGTAAACTTAGTAATTTAAGTATACTTACTTAAACTTAGTAACTGTTAGTGTAAGTGATTCCTTTTTTAGGTTAGATTTTCTTTTCTGGACCCAATGCACACATACATGTAAATGCATCCCCAAACTCCTGTTCTCCACCTGGTAAGCAGCAGCTCTGTTCAGGTCACTGTCCATACACCTCGTATGCCCATGCAGAAGACTGACGCACCTAAACGCCACAGGATTTTCTGTGGCTTTCAGAGAGGAGAGAATCTGGAAAGAGATGGACGAGTGAGAGGAGAAGAGGGGAAATGAGACGTAAGGGCTGGTGGAATCTGGCTTTGATGCAGGGATGCTGGTGTGGGGGTACAGCAAAGATAAGTGGTGTTCACATCACTCTCAAATATACCAAACAAGTGGTGCTTACCACTAGGCGGGTGAGTAGAGTATCAGGAGAAATGTGTCCAGGGACTGGGACACACCATTTTAGCCTAATCATGGAAAAAAAAATGCTGAGGAAACCCTTCAGAAATAAAAAGATGTGAAAGCAAGGCATTAGTCTTCTTCAGTATAATGGTACCAGCTTTGTTTGTGGTGGCGGTAACAGGAGGGTAGCTGAGAAAGCCTTAGTCAAATGGAGTTGAAAAGAAGCACACATGAAAGAAAAGTTTTGTTATTTCGAAGTTTGGTGATTATATCTTTTGAGCAATCCTACCACCTGCAGTTTGAGTCAGCTAGCTACTTCAGAGACTTTTGGAAGGCTCAAGTGAACAGATGGTGTGTTTGTGACACCATCAGGTAGTGGGCAGCGAATATTAGTAAACTGGCAAGTATCCACCAAAAATTATTCCAAAGCAGATAATTAAATAAGTTATAAATAAGAACAACAACAAATTTAAAAAAATCTCAATAGTTGAAAAGGAAGAAATGAGGTGAGGAAACAAGATTTTTTTCAGATGAATTATGCAGCCTTATTTCTTACCTTTTCCTAGTCCATTACACACAGAGACCAATTAAAATTCTAATAAATTAAACGTCCCTCAGATATTCTACATAACTGAAGCTAATTGTCTGCCATTTTGATATAGTCAAGCATATGTAATAACAATGTTCTAATCCTCACTAGCATTAAGATATAAATACAGACTTGAAATCAAGTCCCCCAGACATCACAAAAAGCCAGATAAATGGAAAAAAAGTCCACTGATGGGCACAGAGCAGTGATTTGTATGAATGCCATATCCCCATTTTAATTTTACTATCTTCAGCTCGGAAGCTTGGCAGGCCTGCCTGGGTTCTGATAGCACCGATCTTGGATATTTTTGTGCAAATTTCTCTCTGACTCACGCTTGACATCAATGGTATTGTTCTTGTTTACGGTAACAATACATCTGACTTCTTTTCTACACAATGCAAAAGGAAATACTGCAGTTCTGTAAGGATTCTAATGATGATGCAAAAACCTTATATAATTTTTTTAAATATTCAGGTTATATAATAAAAAAAATCTAATCTAAACAAGCAACTCTCATTCTGAAAAAATCATTGTGGATATTGAGAGACGAGGTCTAAAAGTGGGATAGAAATACAGTCTGAGGACTTGGGGGAAGAGTCTGGCTATGGAAATGCGGCCATATAGCCATTGAGGACTACAAGAACCTTGCTAGGGCATGCAGAGATGCAGTCAGGAAGACTAAGGCTCGGCTAGAACTGAAACTGGCCAAAGATGTCAAGAACAAGAAGATACGGTTCTTCAGATACGTGAGCAGCAAGCAGAAGCACAGGGAAAACATAGGACCATTGCTAAACAGGGCAGGGAAACCAGTTATTTCTCAGTGCAAGGCCACTGTCTACAGTATGTGAAAAGTTGTGGAGATTAGGGGATGCCCTGCAGACTGGAAGAGGGCAAATGTCATACCCATTCACAAGAAAGGCTCAAAAGAGGACCCAGGAAACTACAGGCCCATTAGTCTTACTTCAATGCCTGGGAAAGTAATGGAACAAGTTGTCCTCAAAAGTATCACTAGTCAAATGAAGCAGGTGATTGGGAAAAGCCAGCACAGATTTAACAAAAGCAAATGATGCCAGATTAGTCTAATCACCTTCTATAACAAAATAACATCCTCTCTCGACGTGAGAAAGCAGTAGACGTTGTTCGCCTGAACTTCATCAAAATGTACAGCACCATTTCCTACAGTCTTCTCCTGGACACACTGGCAAGATACAGATTGGGTGGGTGGTCGGTGAGATGGGTAGGGAATTGGCTAACAGGCTGCACTCACAGGGTGGTGATCGATGGTTTTCACTCAGGCTGGCAGCCTGTCACAAGTGGTGTCCCCCATGGATTGTTACTGGGTCCCATGCTCTTCTACATCTTCATAAATGATCTGGATGATGGGAATACCAAGTTTGCTGATGACACCAAAGTGGAGAGATCAGAAGGGAGAGCCATCTTACAGAGAGACCTTGACAGGCTGGGAGAGCAGGCTAGCAAGAACTGTATGAAATTTAACAAAAGCAAGTGCAAGGTCCTGCACCTGGGACACCATAGCCAAAGAGCCCAGTACAGGCTAGGATCTGTGTGGCTGTGGAGCAGCATCACTGAAAGGGACCTGGGGGTCCTGCTGGACAACAAGCTGACCATGAGCCAGCAGTGTGCTGCCACAGCAATGAAGACAAATTGGATCCTGGGCTGCCTCTGCAGAAGCGTTACTAGCTGTGGTAGAGACATGATCATCCCACTCTACTCAGCACTTGTCATGCCACACCTGGAGTACTGTATCCAGTTCTGGCCCCCACAAGTCAAGAAAGATGAGGACAGACTGGGGAGTGTCCAAAGGAGAGCCACAAAGACGATCAGAGGGCTGGAGAACCTGCCCTGTGAGGGAAGTCTGAAGGAGTTAGGTCTTTTCAACCTGGAGAAAAGAAGGCTCAGGGAGACCTCATTACTGTATTTCAGTATTTAAAGGGTGACAACAAAGATGACAGAGACTCTTGCTTCACAAGGAGCCACATGGAGAAGACAAGGGGCAACAGGAACAAGTTGCACTAGCAGAGGTTTCATATCAACATAAGAAATGAAATTTTTACAGTAAGAACAATCAATAAGTGGAACGACCTCCCCAGGGACGTGGTGGAGTCCCCATCACTGGAGGTTTTCAAGATGCGATTGAACAGAGTGCTAGATAGCTCATCTAGGCTCCCTTTCCCATGAAAGGTTGGACAAAATGATCTTTTGAGGCCCCTTCCAAACTGGGATGTTCTATGATTCTATTCTATTCAAATTATAATTTACATCTTAATTTTAGGGTACAAGGTTACAACCGTAGTCTTCTGTACAGCTGACTTATTTAGGGCTTCTCTTGTACTCGACAAAGACTCTTACGACAGTGTCAGTGCAGTAGCCAGTTGGCTTGTGCATGATAGTGATCCCAACCTCTGAAGAGCTTGGGAGCTCAGGGAAGTATTAACATCATCATTTCACAGGTGAGAAGCCAAGACACGTCCAAGGGCAATGGCATTTAGCTCAGGCACCTGGGGAGTGGGTGACAAACCAAGATCTGAATGTAGAGTTCCTGTCCTGTGCCTTTTCTCACAAGACTCTTCTTGTCCATGCTCTTCCTCGAAGAACATCCAGCAGAAAGCAGAGACATTCTGGTCTTCTCAAGTGGGCTTGAATAAGTTGAAATCTGCTTTCCTCTTAGCTGCTGCTGTTAGGTGCTGCAGAAGACACTTCGACCTCGAAAAGAGAGGAATGAGGGGAAATATGACAGAGGTCTATGGAGTCACAAGTGGCATGGGAGGGATGACTAAGGAATGACTGCCTAATGTTTCATCCATTACAAGGGCTAGCTGGTAGGTACTACATTTAAAACAGACACATGAAAGTAATTTTCATAAGATGTGTTCAAATTGTGCAACTCCTTACCACAGAAAATTAGAGGCTTAAAGTTTACACGGTCTCAAGGACAGACTAGACAAATTAGAGAAACAGAAAATCATTGTGTGCTATTAAAAACAAAATATTTTTCCTGGGTCAGGAACTCCCTAACAAATTGTCAGAAAGTTGGAAAGTCATCTGGGGAAGTACCAAAAAAATGTTTTGTCTATTTTCTTCCTATTCCTGAGGAACGGCTTTCAGCCTCTATTGGAGGCGTGATGCTGGGCTAGACAGATTTTTGGACCATCCTGGAACAGCCCTGCTTGTATTCTTGGGAGCTGACAGAGAGGTCAGGGGTGGAAAGAAGGAGCCAGGAATTCTAGAAAACTGGTCTCTTCATTTTTCCTGAAAACCTGCCTGTCGAAATGGGTGCCAATTCACAAAGTGAAAAATTTCCTTAGTGTTTCTCCAAGACAGTCTGAAAGAGTAACCGCCCTGAAGAGTCAAATCAGTAGCATCTTTGGCCCCAGAGGAAAGAACATGGCAAAAAGATCATTCTGGATCCACCAGAAGTCAAGACGGCAACAAGAAACTTTGAAGTCCCCCGCTGAGCTCCTGGAAGGAGATTAGACTAAAAAAAAAAAATACCATGCTTTCGGTCATGATTTCCACAACCAGAAGAGCCTCAGTCTATCCCAGGCTATTGCTGCAAATACCCTCAGGAGCAATTAACTACATGGATTCACCCTATCAATAATGGCATGAATAAGGTTGCTCCTGGATGTAATATCTGTGTGCCGGGCAGTGAGCCACGTGCAATGTCAGGCGAGCTCTACAGAAGAAGGATTTGGCTGCAAACCTGCCAGTGCTGCAATGTGTGTAATATTGCAAAACCATAAAGACAAGCAGTGTTTGGCATCATGAGACCTACATTCTGTGGGAAGTCTCGGGCTATCAACGCAGGATCTGTGAGTGGGTTTTGAAAAGGCAGAAACTGAGTCAGAAAGGGCAATGAACTTTTCTTAAGGGAATTTAAGATTTTTTTGTTATTATTTGTTTATGGTTTATTACTCTGTTCCCTACTCTCCTTGACAGCTAAGCCATTTCTGGTTCACCTTTCACCACTGACCGATTCTTTCCACCAGTTAACACCCAGAAACCCTCATATATATTTTTCTCTCTTCCTTGGTTTCTTTTAAATTCCAGTGACTAATCTACTGTCTCTTTTCTTCCTCCCAGCTCTTGGCTCTGGGTTGTTTTTGATTGGACCCTTGTTAACAGCTTCGTTGTTTCCCTGTATCCATACACAGAGCGCAGCTGCATGCTCTCCCTCTCAACTGCAGAAGAAATCAGAAAATAAAGTTCCCCCAAGAGAGCCCAGACTGTCTCTTCTGTAACAAGCTGAAGCAACTTTCGCAAAATGACTGCTTCCGTGGGCAGACAGCTGAGCTCTCCAAGACAAATTTGGGGCTCAGAGTGCACAGACTTAATAATTACCAGAAATACATCACAACCTCCTCCCCTGGCATTAGTTAGGCCATTCCTAAATCACAAAGAGCAGTCTCTCTCTCACTCCTGACTCTCTGGGCACGAAAACTTTTGCTTTCTGTCATTCTCTCTTGATACACTGCAATCTTTTTCCACAAAATTGTAAATTATAAGACCTGCTGGGGTTTTATTTGTTCATTCCCCGTATCTCTGGCTGCTCCTTGTGTGAGATATTACGCCCACACAGAGGTATGAAATATACAGTAGCTGCTTGTGAAGCGTCTATGTGAAAGATGCAATGAGTATAAATAATGGTAGTGTTCTGACGCTCTTCATCTTGTATCTGACAGAACACGTTCAAGAAACTACAGGAATACTCTAACGCTGATAGAGAAGCCATTCACACCGTATCAGTGTAGGTGAAAACAAATGAGCAGGTCTGCTCTGGACATCCTATTTTCCCTTCACCACCAGAACACATTTATTCTTCAAGTCATACCATATTCATATTTACTTTAATGATTCATAAACATCCCAGGTTCCAGAAGCTTCTAATTAACTCATCTATTTAGTGTCGTTAACAGATGCTCAGGGAGTGATTTATTGTACAATACCGGATCACACCAACGTATAAATCCAGCCAATTGAATTGGCAGGCAGTCTGGGTAAATACCTTCTGCTGCTGGTAGATGAGACTCTGTCCTAAATTCAGCATTAATGGTCTGCAGACTGTGGCTGAAGCATTATTGTTTTCTTCTTCTATTACTCTGCACATGTTGCATACATTGTACCGTACAAAACTGGTTATTTCCCTCTTTAAAAAAAAAAAAAAAAAAAAAGATTTAGGCAGGTACTGCAGAGGATTCGGGGTATACATTTATCCTGTCTGAGAAAAAAGGAAATCAATAGCTCCAAAGAAGTGCTCGTTCATGCTCCTTTTTATTTACCTCTGGCTTTCTGCAGTTTCAAAACCAAAACCGGTCCCTCCGACATGCTACAGCAAGATGATCCTAAACTTTATTAGAAAAGTCACATTGGGAACCCTGTCTGTACTAGAGATGTGGCCATATCTCCAGACCATTTATTGATAAATAAGGGAATGGGTCTGGCCACCATGGCTTTGGTCAGAACACGGAGCTGAACACCTACAACGGCAGAGTTAGCACTACAGGTACTTCCACAGCAGTGTTTTACACACCTAGGGATGCTCCCAGTGACTCATGTTGCTGAATTATTAGAGGGACCCTGGCATGGTTTCTAGCCTGGGCCAGCTAAACCTCCTGCAAATCCTGGCAGGAAGAGACAGCACAGCCAGAGAGCAGGGAGCATCCACACAGGGCTGTCGTGGTTTAGCCCCAGCAGGCAGCTAAGCACCATTGGCCCCTCACTCACTCCTTCCCTACCCCGGTGGGATGGGGAGGAGAATCAGAAGAAAAAGGTAAAACTCATGGGTTGGGATAAGGACAGTTTAAGGACAGCAAAGGGAGAGGAAAACAACAATACTTACAAAAGAATATACAAAGCAGGTGATGCACCATGCAATTTGGTCACCACCCAGAACCGATGCCCAGCCAGTCCCTGGTCCCTGAGCAGTGACCCCTCCTCCCTGACCCTTTATATACTTGTCCCTCACAGCTTCTTGTGAAAATTAACTCTATCTTAGCCAAAAAACAGGACATTATCCACCCCTTAGTCTATACCATCTACGTCATGGCCAGATCCTACACTGTCCAATTAATCACCACCTCTTTTCCTGTCTTTGAGACAAATATATATACACACAGTTATCATTCCCTTCGCTTATAGGCCATCCCTCTAAAATGTCTGCTGAGTTCATTTAGTCCATGACTTAGGGCTCCATCTGTCATAACAGGAGCAACGGTGTGTGATGTTGGATTGTTGCATGCTGCACGTGGAGCTCATGGTGTTGTGGTGCATCTGGTGTGGTCAATGCCTGTGGTTTATGAGTTGAAGATATCAATTTAGAGGAAGTTGCTGGGTGCCAGTTGCTGCAGTCAGTTCTAGTTCCATCATCACTGCACTTTGCTCGTGTTCATTAGAGTTCATCCTTCATTAATTTGGGTGATTCTTATTGTAATACCATGATACAGCAGAAGGCAGTTGTAGTAGTGATGACAGACAATGGCAGAGTTATGTAGCAATTAACATCATACAATTGCATTTATTGATATTTTCACCCAAAATCAAGTCCCTTTGAGGTACACATTGGACTTCCCCATCCTTCTGCATCACTCACCAAGTGCACCCAGGTCCCTGAGCAAAAGCAATCCCATGGATGGGTTCACCTTTGCCAGAAGCATGGCTAACCCAGACTGTCTTCAACATACTCTTCATGCACACCACAGGGACTTCATCCTCTTCTACAGTACATGGAAGTTTTGATAGGGCAAGGCCAGCTCGATTGGCAGACCTCATAGTATTAACTAACCAAGTGGCTTTTGCTAAATGTGTATCCTGAAGTTTGAGGATCCCACCACCCATTGCTCTCAGTGTAGTCTTCAGCAGACCATTGTATTGTTTGATTTTCCTGGACTCTGGTGCATGACAGAGGATGTGATACACCACTCAATGCCATGGTCTTTGGCCCAGCTGTCTATGAGGTTGTTCCAGAAATGAGTCCTGTTGTCTGACTCAATTCTTTCTAGGGTGCCATGTCACCACAGAACTTGCTTTTCAAGGCCCAGGATAGTGTTCCAGGTGGTGGCATGGGGTATGGGATATGTTTCCAGCCATCCAGTGGTTGCTTCCACCATTGTAAGCACATGACACTTGCCTTGGCAGGATTGTGGGAGCATGATATAATCTGTCTGCCAGGCCTTCCCATATTTATATTTCCGCCATCGTCCTCCATACCAGAGAGGCACTAACCGCTTGGCTTGATTGATTCTAGTGCATGTTTCACATTCATAGATGATCTGTGCAATAGTGTCCATGGTCAGCTCCACCCCTTGATCACGAACCCATCTATATCATAGAATCACAGAACCTTAAGGTCGGAAAAGACCTCTAAGATCATCAAGTCCAACCGTCAACCCAACACCACCATGTCTACTAAACCACGTCTTGAAGTGCTGTGTCTACATGTTTTTTGAACACCTGCAGAGATGGTGACTCTACCACCTCTCTGTGCAGCCTGTTCCAATGCCTGACCATTCCTTCAGTGAAAAAATTTTTCCTAATATCTAATCTAAATCTCCCCTAATGCAACTTGAGGCCATTTCCTCTTATCCTTTTGCTAATTACTTGGGAGAAGAGACCAACACCCACCTCACTACATCCTCCTTTCAGGCATTTGTAGAGAGCGATCAGGTCTCCCCTCAGCCTCCTCTTCTCCAGGCTAAACAACCCCAGCATCCTCAGCCACTCCTCATAAGACTTGTGCTCTAGTCCCTTTACNCTGGGCTTCGCCTTCCAGCCAGTTTTTTACCCAGCAAAGAGTGCACCTGTCTAAGCCAGGTAAGATATGTAGCATCTCTTCCTTGATGGCCAGAGGTGTCATGGGCCCACCAAGATATAAATAATTCACCATTACATTGCCAGTCCAGATCTACCTGAGCCACTTCAATTTTAGCGGCCTGATCCACCTGCTGGTGGTTCTGATGTTCCTCAGTAGCCCAGCTATTGGGTGCGTGGGTTTCTATGTGTTGGGCTTCTATGTGACGCACTTTCATAACCAGCTTCTCTAACTGGGCAGCAATATCTTGCCATAATCCAGCAGCCCAGATGGGTTTGCCTCTGTGCTGCCAGTTGCTCTGCTTCCATTGTTGTAACCATCCCCACCGGGCATTTGCCACCATCCAGGAGTCAGTATAGCGGTAGAGCATAAGCTACTTTTCTCGCTCAGCACTGTCTAAAGCCTGCTGGATGGCCTTCACCTCTGCAAACTGACTCAATTCACCTTTTTCAGCAGCTTCTGTGACCTGTTGTGTAGGACTCTGTACAGCAGCCTTCCACGTCCAAGCCTTTCCCAGAATGCGACAGGACCCATCAGTGAACAGGGCATATTGCTTCTCATCTTCTGTTAGTTTATTATACGGTGGGGCCTCTTCAGCACATGTCACCTCCTTCTCTGGAGACATTCCAAAATTCTTTGCCTTCTGGCCAGTCTGTGATCAATTCCAGAATACCTGGGCCGCTGGGGTTTCCTATTTGAGCCCACTGTGTGATCACTGAGACCCACTTTTTCCATGTAGCATTGGTTGCATGGTGTGTAGAAGGGGCCCTCTCTTTGAACATCCAGCCCAGCACTGGCAGTCGAGGTGCCAGGAGGAGCTGCGCTTCAGTCCTAATCACCTCTGAAGCAGATTGAACCTCTTCATATGCTGCCAATATCTCTTTTTCAGTTGGAGTATAGCAGGCCTTGAATCCTCCATCTCCCCAACTCCAAAACCCTAGGGGTCCGCCTCAAGTCTCCCCTGATGCTTTCTGCCAGAGACTCCAGGTAGGGCCATTCTCCCTGGCTGTGGTGTAGAGGACATTTTCAACATCTGGTCCTGCCCAGGCTGGCCCAAGGGCCACCGTGTGAACAATTTCCTGTTTAATTTGTTCAAAGGCTTGTTGTTACTCAGAGACCCATTTGAAACCATTCTCCTTCCGGCTGGAGTCTTGGTTGGTGTGGTATTGCCGTTGGCGCACCATTGTGGTAGTGATCGCACCTGCTGTTCTTTGACCCTGAGCAACCTCACAACGGAATAGTCCTCCAAGAGACTAGGCAAGTCAGACAGCTGTTTGTTTGATTTTCTCTGACTCCAAGGCAGCTATGCCAAAAGACCACCGGTAGCTTTTTGGGTCCTTGAAATACCCTCTCAGGAGGTAGTGTATGCCAAGGATGTATGGAGCCTCTGGTCCAGCCACAATGAGGTGCTTTTCCCAGTCATTCCCAGTTAGACTCACTTTGGCCTCCAGTACAGTTAGCTGTTGGGATCCCCCTGTCACTCCAGAAATACAGATGGGTTCTGCCCTTCATGGCTCAATGGCATTAGGGTACACTGTGCACCAGCGTCCACTACAGCCTCGTACTCCTGCAGCTCTGATGTGCCAGGTTGTCAGGTCCCATCTGTGGGGAAGGGGGAGTAACAAAGATTCGCAAATCCCCTCAGTATGGATTAAGGTGAGCTAACACTCAAGGTCTGTACATAAACATCAACTTTAATGGGAATATAGAGAACAAATATTCTGTTAATGTTGGCATTCTCACAGTTACATCAACCTAAGCTATGTGGCTTTATGGGAAATCAAGGTAGGCCTTGTGCTACTTAGCAGCTTTGAAGGAAAAGAGAAAGAGAGGAAAAGAGATCGCCAGTCCTGGATCCAGCGTTGGACCTGCTGTGAGGGTAGTCGGTGCAGAGGAAGTTCCCCCACAGATTTGTACGTGTCCCTATTCATTGGCCCCAGTTCTAGGAGCGGCTGAGACACCAGTACTTTTCCATGGCATGGAAAGCATAAGGTCACCTTCTAGGGCAAATGAAGAGAAATTACACCAGGCCCCTCTGCATGACTTCGCTTTGGTCTTTCTCTCGGGGCGTTGTCCGGGCTCCAGTACAGTCACTTGGGGCTCGTCCCTTACACAGGCCATTGGACACACACAGTCCAATAAACCCGGTTGTCCTTGTCCTCCACCTGGCTGGAGGCAGGTCCTCTCTAATCCTGCTCATCGTATTTGTTACCCACTTCTTGTAAAAATGATTTAGAAGTCCCTTCAAGAGAATCATAAGTATAATCAGGCCTGCCACTCCATTTGGGGAACTGCCCGTGGGAAACTGGAGTGGCATTTTTCCTGGAAGAAGCCCCTTTTGTGATTGTTTTTCCTTGCAGCTCACGTACTCGTGCCTCTAGGGCTGAGGTAGATATTCCATCCCATTTCCTCATGTCCTCTCCATGGTCACACAGGTAAAACCACAGGGTGCCTCTATGTCCTCTCTCCTGAGCAGAAGAATGCTTACTCCTGATAGCTGAGATACTGGTCCGTACAGTCTTCTCCACAGTGGAGATGAGGGAAGAAGAGAGGCTTTCTTTATATTGCCAGAGTCGGCCAGCCACTTCTTTCACTGTTGGTACCTCTTCACTTTCCAAGTCCATTACTGACAGCAAGTTGGCATATGATGATGGTGCGCTCCATACAAACTTGCACCACATGGGTTGGGTACATTGGACTTCATCAGGATCTGTGGATAACTGAGCATTGTCCAGGTCATAATAAACCATCTCCAGCACAGCTAATTCCCTCAGGTACCGGATACCTTGCTCCATGGTGGTCCACTTGCCTGGATGACATATAACATCTTCACTGAACGGATACCTTTCCCTCACACCTGAGAGAAGTCACCTCCAGTGGTGAGGGCTTGTGTCTTTTTTCCAATTGCTTTGTCAATGCCCCCTTCACTAGACAGGGTTCCCAATTCCTTGGCTTCCCTACCCTCTAATTCCAAGCTACCAGCTGTGTTACCCCAGCATTGGAGCAGCCAGGTAACGATGTGCTCACCTGGATGGCAGCTGAAATCTTTTTGCACATCTTGCAGCTCATCCAGGGACAGGGATTGGATGATTACCTCTGGTTCTGCCTCTTCCTCCTGGTCTCGTGACGGTCCTGGTTCATCACAGAATCACTGAATGGTTTGGGTTGGAAGGGACCTTAAAGATCATCTAATTCCAACTCCCCTGCCATGGGCAGCGACACCCTCCACTAGACCAGGTTACCCAAAGCCCCATCCAACCTGGCCTTGAACACTTCCGGGGATGGGGCAATCATCATCCCTTACAAAGCGAACTGACTTTTTTTTGTGTATTTCTTCTTCTGCATAGGGATGACTGATACTGACATAGGTTCATTTTTTTGTTTGGCTGCAGTGTCTGTCACCAGGGTTTGAGTAGCTGCAGTGCCTGTCACCGGAGTTGGGGTAGCCACAGTGCCTGTCTCTCTGTTTTCCCTCTCTTCTCCCTGAGGGTGCTGCCTATTACCCAGCAGTGTTTGGTAGACACTGGCCAGGACCCATGCAGAGTGATAAGTCCTGCTTCCTTGGAATAGCCACAGCATTTTCCTTTCAAATATTCTATCACTTTATCAGGGTCTTGTAGTTGTTTGGGAGTGAAGTTCCAAACCACTGGAGGTGGGAAGGTCTCTAGATACTTGCCCATACTCTCCCACATGCCATGCCACCCATGCCTATCCAGCCTCGGGGCAGATCTCTGGGTGGTATTCTTAAAACAACTTTTTGTAACCCGCAACAAGACCTGAAACACATTCAGGAGACACAGAAATAGGAACATGCTGGCTTGAACATCACAAGGTATTCAAAATTCTCAAAAGCTGTTGTAACCAGCCTGAAGAAAAAAAGGGAGGTGAAAGAGTGGGAGAAAGTATCCCCGTCTTCCCCATAGATTAGGTGCAATTATTAATCAATTCTGAGATGTTGTCTGAGGTACAGGCATAACAGCAATGCCACATACAAATACCAGCTTAACCTCATGACCACTGATGTTTTCATATCATAAATTGATATTACACAGTAGAGCAAAATGAGAATCCTAGTCCCCCTCCTAGAGGTGATAAACAGTGCTACAGGGAATACATACAGTGAGTACAGGTTTACATAATGCAACCACGTGAACAAAGAAAACACCATTGTGACCAGCGACTATTTAACTAATATAATAAATGCGTGTAACAACTTTGTTTTAACATGCTTGTTATCTGTCATTATCTCAATCCTTTGTGCCCCATGTTGGGCGCCAAAAAGGACCGTTGTGGTTCAGCCCCAGCCGGCAGCTGAGCACCAGGTGGCCGCTTGTTTACACCCCCCCGTGGAATGGGGAGGAGAATGGGAAGACAAAGGCAAACCCCATGAGTTGGGATAAGAACAGTTTACTGGGACAGCAAAGGGAGAGGAAAATAACAACAGGACTTAGCATATACAAAGTGCGTGATACACAATGCAATTTGCTCACCACCTGGTCCCAGGGCAGCAACCCCTCCTCCCCAGCCAGCTCCCCCCTTGTATCTGGAGCATGACGTCATGGTATGGAATACGTCTTTGGCTAGTTTGGGTCAGCTGTCCTGGCTGTGCTCCCTCCCGTCTTCTTGTGAAAAATATCCCAGCCGACAACCAGGACAGGGGCTGTTCACAGGCAGCCACGGCAGCGGGCACTAGGAGGTCAGCCTGGACAGAGCTGGTCCGTGCCAGCTGGGCTGGTCTCAGCCTAACTGATCTAACGATATAAATACAGCTTCTCAGCTTTGGCTGGTAGCCTGGTTTTACTTGGAAATCAGGGTATTGTATTTTGTTTTTTCCCCAAATTTCAAAATGTTAACACCACATGGTCTGATTGCCTCTGCTTGCTGCCTGGGCAGGAGCTCTGTTCCAAAGCTGAATGGCAAGTTACTTACCTCGCTGGAGGAGAGCTGCAGCTATGCTGCAGACAAATTTTACAGCTTTTCTCCCAAGAGCTCACTCTCTTTTCATTCCAGTTCTTCCCAATAGCAACACCATGACTCAGTTTGTGTTAACAAAATACTAAGGAAACACTGATAAATATTGTTTTAAATTCCTTCAGGTGGGAGTCATTAAAGGGCTGTTAAATTTTTTTTTTTTTGCAGTAATTATGGTTTTGTCTTTCTATAGTCTTCAAAAAACTGTGCGTTTAAGCTGTGTTTCAATGGCACTGGAAGGGGCTACTGTAAATAATTAGGGTGTGTTTTCTGCTTGATTTTTAAGAACAGTATTTATAGTAAAGTCACTGGCTTTTATTGCACTTTTGACTCAGAATGAGATTTTGAAGACGAACCATCTCTGCTGTCTGCTCCAAGCTTTACTTATGGAAGTGGTTTCTGCAGGTGGGCTTGGGGAGGGGGAAGAAATACAAGCAGTATTTAAGGGAAAATGGGAAGCAAAACTACATTAACATGGCACTGTGCCCAAAAAAGTGAAGAAGGGAGTATGACAGCTTGAGAAAGGTGATAAACATTGAACAAATATGCTGCATTAAGGAATTTTGAGGAGTTATTAAATTTCTCCTGAGGACTATTAGCAATCAATGTATGAACAATACCACGATGAGCACGACTGCGTTTCATTTTTAATTAAAGCTTTCACCTCGAGTACAGCACCCTTCCCTGCTGCTTCCATCTCTTGTGGTCAGTTCCCAAGGTACATGAGGTCTCTCATACAGAACAACGAAGGCATAACTCCACTCCCAACAGCCGTGTTGCAAGGAGGGCTCTGACCTGGGGTACAGCGGCAGCGTGTGCCGCCAGCACAGAGCACGCTGGGGCACCTTTCCTGTGCCGGCTGGAGGAAACCTCTGCAGATTCTAGTCAAAGACCCTGCAGTTTCCACTAAGGTTGGCCAATTCCCATCACTCAAGCTGTTTTCTCAAACTCCATGAAACAACTCCTTAGCATTTGAAAAGCCAACAGAAAGCATCACGTACGATAGGTGTGTATGTACTCCAGTCAGTCAAGAACCCATGCAGACAATGCACGTATCACAACTACTTTGCAAACGTATGATACGTAGGTTGAAGGATTGTTTAAAGAACCATGGCTTAAACTCACATAGGTGAAGAAACAGAAAGCTTTCCTTTTAAGAATTACATCTTGGTTAAGAAATGCACCGAGAAAAGTTAAAAGTCTGGGAAGAGATGACTGGGAACACTGTTACAGCACACCAACACCACAGCGTGTACTAGACTGCACACCCCTGCATTACATCACCTCAGCCACTCACTGCTGCATCCTAATGCCCCCAAACATGCAAGATACAGAAAGAGCTACTACAGAAAATCAGGTCCTTGAAAAATCTCTGGCAGCTCCCTGCTCTGACCCAGTTGTAGTCCGTTCACAACCTTCCAGTACAGTGCAGCAAGTGCAACAGGGTCCGAGTCCCATCACCAACAGCAGGCTGTACTTCAGGACTGCTCCACAGTTGTGCCATACTGTGATGGCACGAGGTGTCAGTCAGTGCTGTGATTTGGCGTTTTCAAGTTGCTTTCTTCCTATTTGAAAAGGAAGAATAAACTAGAGATACAAACACATTACAGATGCCATTACAAAGCCAGGAATACCAACACAATCATATGCCCTTCAATCTTCTTAATAAATAAAGATCATGATCGACAGACATAGCAGTTCGCATGGAGTTTACAGCGTCATTTAGGCTGGAAGGGACTTCTTGAGGGCATCCGGTCACTTGGCAAAAGAGTTAACTTCTGTATTCAAATAATGCAAATAAGTAAGATACTATACTCTTTTAGGTCAATTCCACATTCTGTAACAGAACAACTGTCAAAACTAGTCTTAGTAAGAATAGCAACCTAGATTTAGAAAGAAGTCTAGTATCCCACCAAAACCCAGATGAAACCCAAGAAGCATTTCTAAAAAATTGCTACTGATCACGTGAACTCCCTGGCAGGAATCGAGATGCTGGAGAGAATAATAAAATGTGAGGGTTCCTAAGTATTTTGTCACAAACAGCAATTACTGAACAACAGAGTAAATTATGAGGACAATAACCTGCAAATGTTGAGATGCAGTAATAAGCAGTACCACCTCATAAAAATAAGTTTTAATATTAACAACTTGATTTCACATGACTGCATATTAATCTTTCTTTTCACAAAGTTCAAACAATGTTCAAGTCCTGCATTGTTTACAAAGATGAGTTTATTCTTCTTCATTCTTCTGCATCGACTCAAGGGCTTCTGCTTTAACCCTATTTCGCTTCCTTTTTCTTCTTTTCTTCTTTTCAGCAGAAGGCTCCTGACCCTCCTGTGTCGTCTTCTTTTTCTTCTTCAGACAGCTGAGAGGGTTGGGACCGCCAGCCCTCTTCCGTTTTCTTCTCTTTTCACCTTCTTGCTTTGCTAGTCCTTCTTTTTCTTTAAGCTGCACAATACTTTCTTTTTGGTGCTCTGGAACAAGCTGATTCATCTGCAACTTCTGAACAAATGCCAAAGATTTAGGAGAAGGTTTGTCTAGCACCATAGTGTTCTGAATAATAAAGAGGAGAGGAATGCCAGCCTTCTTTTTCACTTTGTTTGCTAAATCCTGGTCCTGTAAAATTAAATACTTTAGTCAATATTTTGGGATTAAACGGTATTTGCAATTCAAATGCATCTACTTTTAAATCAAAACTATGAAGATAAATTACATTACGAAAAAGATAAGAAACTTAATCTAGCAGATACACCTGGCAGTGCTTCTCAGAGCAACTTAAATTTCAATTTCTCTCCTGATTAGCTGTACTTCTGATGGAAAATTTATTAAGGTGTCCTTTTTTCATGCATGTAGAAGCATACATGCATTTCTGAGGAAAAAATGTTCATTGATATGTAGTACACGACTTCACAAGAAGCAAGACAATTTCTTCTGTAACAAGTCATTTTAAAGTCCTTGCATCTTATGTAAGTGTACAGAAATTTATTTTAAACCATTTTATATACAGTGTATATAGTTTACGCATACAGTCCCAATAACAGACCTAAGAAAAAGCCCGCCTTTCTTATTTGTACACAAGTTCTACCTTCATTCTTTAGCTAAAACCTCCAAAATTTCTTAAAATTGAAGTTATATGGTCGTTTAACACTTAATTTTACTTTTCAGACTCCTTTGCAAAATAGTTCAAGGTAGGAGATGCACACACAAGCAATATGAAAATTAACATTCATCAGTTGTTTTCTTACATGTCAATGGGTAGTCAGTATGCTTTCCACACTTCCTGCTAAACTAAACAATATCCTTCTGTGGTAAAGAACCTAGTTGTTCAAGTAAGACAAAAGATTCCCTACTTCATAATCAGCAAATATATTTAAGAGTAATTCCCACAAGCTATTTTAAAACCTCATAATCGAGGTTTCTGTAGGTTACCTTATCCTTAGGTATCAAAGGATCACTTCAAATGAAATGGAGTTACACTTCCCATAAGCATTTACCTGTGTGGCAATAAAGTAGTGATGAGGGTTGCCTTCTTCAACCATGGAAAGTAAACAGACCGAACCGCTCACAGGATCCTTGTGGTGAGAACAGTTTCGAACTTGAAATCTTTGGGCGATTAATTTTGCTCCGTACAGGGCTTTCCCCAGTGATTCCAGCTCTTTTAGAACACATCTGAAAAGCACAAGCAACGGTGATTTCTGAATGATAAAATAACCACGCATCTTTTACAACAGCAAAAGGCTGACGTGAGTTAATCAGAAATGGGCACCCGGAGCAGACACCCACACAGGACAGCGCAGCAGTCTGTGTGGACACTAGCTTGGACACTCAGAGATGAGCAGGAGATGAAACCTAACTCACTGCGGCCACCATTAAACATGGACAGCGGTAGGAATGTACCGGCTGGAAATACAGGTTCAAGGACATGGCTGCGCGGTGATCAATCAGAAGTGAGCATGCCAAAAACCTCTCTGGAGCTTTTATTTAGTTTACACTTATCTCCAGAATAACTGCAAGATATTAAATAAAACTATTTTTCTTTCCAGAGAATAAAGTTTAGCCTTTGAGGGTGGTCTTTGTGGAAACTCGAGCCTGTTCTTTTTGGAAACTCTCAGAGCGAGGCAGCTCATTTCCTCAGGGAAGCTCTGGTCACGCCATGGAGATGCTTCCTCACCAGCCTAGCATTCTGGCACCAGAGAGAACAAGTCCGCTCAGCTCCCCTAAATGAAAGCAGGTCGAAAAGACCACGAGGTATCGCTGAGGGAAGGAAGCCAGAAGTGACGTTTACACACGACTGGAATACGGTTTGGATCAAAGTGACTCCCGACCCTCTCACAGGTAACGCCAACGCTCAGTAACACCTCCCACAACCCNNGGGAGGGGGCGGGGCCCGGGGCTGCCGTTGCCTCCCGCCCCCAGAGGACCTGCGGCCCGCGGGAGCGTTCCCCGCCCGGCCGGGCCCGCGGTTACGGGCTCGCCAAGGGCAGGGCCCGGCGCCGCCCGGCCCTGCCTCCCCTCTGCCTCCCCTCTGCCTC
>VXBL01001072.1:159732-187408 GCA_013400195.1 Aramus guarauna
CGGGCAGCTGCTCCCGGATCTGGATCTTGTTGCGCAGCGCGGCTTGGCAGAAGGTGCCGTCCAGCAGCACCTGGAAGGGCTCGCGGAAGTGGAAGTTGTGCTTGTAGAAGCCCATGTTCTTCTTGGCGTGCTTCTGCCGCGTCACCTTCATGGCGCTAACGCCGCCGCCCGCCCGGAAGCTGCGGCGGAGCGGGGAGGGGGCGGGGCCCGGGGCTGCCGTTGCCTCCCGCCCCCAGAGGACCTGCGGCCCGCGGGCGCGGTCCCCGCCCGGCCGGGCCCGCGGTTACGGGCTCGCCAAGGGCAGGGCCCGGCGCCGCCCGGCCCTGCCTCCCCTCTGCCTCCCCTCTGCCTCCCCTCTGCCTCATCGGCCCGCGGTGCGTGGCCGCGGGGAGCCGGCGGTGCTGCCTGCCCGCCGAGCGTGGGGCCTGCGACGCGGCCTGCTCTCGGCTGGTATCCGCACGGGTTGTTTGGAAACGGGCTCGTTGCCGGTGCGTTGTGGTGCTGTGCTGGCTCCTGACGTTAGCTAGCATCAGAAATGAGCGAGATAATTTTTTTTCCTCACTC
Organism: Aramus guarauna; assembly: GCA_013400195.1. Classification (NCBI taxonomy): domain Eukaryota; kingdom Metazoa; phylum Chordata; class Aves; order Gruiformes; family Aramidae; genus Aramus; species Aramus guarauna. Next base: position 160,297 of record VXBL01001072.1, read on the forward strand.
GGTATAATGATCAAATTACAATTACGGTCCCAGAGACTTCATCAGTGTAGTTTAATCATCCATTGGTGTGCTTTCCTTAGGCTTACTCGATGCATGCTTTCGTTGTTTGCCAGAATTAGGTACATCAGCTTAAGCTGTGTACGCACAAAAGTTCAAGTGGAAAAGCATGTTTTGTACATTTTAATAGTTCTTTTTTCTATGAGAAATACAAGGTTTAATTTCACTATTGTCTGTGGACATAGCTGTCATTCAGAAAGTTAGATTGCACAGACTCCTCCCCATTCATAAAACCCAAGCACACCTGGCACCTGGCAGTTAAGAAGCTGAAGTCTATGGCTGTATTTTAGGCAGGCAAAGGGATGTGATATCTTAACGCCATCACAGTGATGATTAGAGACATCTGTCTCGCTGTGCAGGTATAACAGCAGACATCTTTCTGCCAGGGACAAGTGTATTGCAAGCAAAATGCACAGCTCTAAGTCTGCGATCCGTCAGGCTGCTCTAAGGTCATATAAGCAAATACCCACCTGTCATATTGGTCTTTTTGTACCAAATAGACGTGGGAAACATCTGCTTCCAGAAGGTTAGTGTTAAGAGAAACTGAATAATAATGCATTTAATTACTATTCTAGAAATTGAAATGTTTAAATGGGAAGGTATTTTAAAGTGGCTACAGGATGAAAACTGGGAAGAGCAGGTGATTGAGAGTATTTTCCATGGGAGATTACTGTGCTGTTGACAGTATTTTTCTGTCATTAAATCCCTCTTTCCAGCTGTTTTTAGGGCACAGTTGTGCGTGCTCATGAGTATGATGGACACACAAGGATACACGTGCCTCACTCTATGAGCTAAGTGATAGGTTGAACTCACTGGTCTTTATTAAACTTCAGCCCTGTGGCCGAAGTGTTCCTGTACTGGCGTGGTGTCTCAGTTCCTCTATCTAACTTCATAGTTTCACTATTAAAAAAATTAGACAAAACCACTCAGCAAGACTCAAAGTAAAACCTTATTAGATTATTTTATATATATATGTATATATATTTTTTTTTTTCAAAATTGACTGCCCAAAGTCAAGAAGTTATTCCTGGTTAAGAACGCTTTGCCAGCACGTCTCACAGTGGAGCTGTCAGCTAGAATGTGCAGTCTGCAATGGTAACAGCTGCTATTGCAGAATGGAGATAAAAAGGAGAAATAAGTAAGCGAGAGCTTGAACTAGTCATCATTTTGAACTAAATGCAAAGCGAGATAGAATCCAGAGTAGAGTGTTAAATACCATTGTGATGAGACACTCCTTCACCGTTCATTTGGTAAATAGTATCATCACAGACGAGTTGTAATGCGATTGGTATGGTAAAAGATGTTCAGAAGGCTGGCTAGCAGGCAAAACAGCAGTACAGGTTTCTCCTTCACTGTGCAGAAGATAGCATTAATTGTATGATAAACTACTTGCAGTACCATTCTGTAAATTGTATTTCACTTCTCCACAATTCTTTTAAAAGCTGCTTTTTAATGAATTTCAAATGTTAAAAGTAATATCTGTAAGAGTACTATTGCAGTGCATAGACGTATGATTTTTTCAACATTTTCTTTCATGTTTTGTCAGTATTTTACATCTAATAAAATTCACCCTTTTCCTTTTAAGTTCAATTATTTTACTATTCCCATGAGCAATCTGTAGACTGGATTTTTTAAAAATAAGCCTAAGAATGTTATGGGAGCTGCTGCATCCAACGGTCTCCGTGAAGTGCCTCCTCCCCATTTTCCTACATGTCCCCCTAGATCCACCCTGATCCCTCCTTTTCCTGCCTTTGGCCAATTCTGTGAACATCCTGTAGAAAGTTTTGCATGATCCCACAAGCCCAAGCTGATACTCCATACAAAGTTTTGCACAGTCCCATATACCCCTCAAATATGTCGTAAAGCTCAGGATCATCATGTTTCCCCAATCTTACCGGTGACAAAGCTCGGGTTGATTTGTCTTCAGGGTGGCTTCCTCAGCAGCTCCTTTAATGGCCTGAAGAGCTCTGCTCTTCACTGGTTTTGTTACCACCTGCTCATTCGGCAATTTTTTTTGTGTGTCTAGGTGTGTTTAATATACTGCCTTCTTATTTCTTTTATACTGAAGAATCTTTAATGAGATGACTTAACAAACCAAATGCTTTCACATGCCACTTACCCTTATGGAAACGGTAACACGGCAAAGCTTGTCATAAAGCTCAGAGTAAGATACGTTTTTGAAATTACTTGCAATTATACTTTTAAGAAGTTTCATCAGTTATTTGGCTGCACCACTAAAAGACTTTGAGGGTTGGTTTGTTTTTTTTTTTTTTTTAGTAACCATTTTACTGAAGAACTTACCAGCCACCTGCAGTATGAGTAGACTGCCTACCAGCAGTATCATTGTGGAAGCGAACTTGAGGAGGAGAGTGGAAGATGTTGAAGCACAACATTTGTTAATGTGACCTTTTTTTACAAAGACAGGAAACAGAATTTGAAATGAGGACTTTTTTTTCCTGAAATGCAAGTTCCTGATCGCTGCCAGGCAGGATACTGGTCTAGGGTACAGTTCTGATCTAACAAAAACAGTTCCTGTGACTTTATCAATGATATTAATTCCTTGTGGGTACATTTATTGTATTTATGAAAATAAGGTGTCACACTGAAGGAGACCTTCTATATATCCGAAGTAAGTTCATACTGAACTTACCAAATCTGAGCAGCAATAGGCGTCGTAGGGAACCCGGCTTCACCCATAGCACTGCACACAAACCTTGCTTCAGCAGAGTATTAGTGCTTTGCAGAGAAGACCTTCTCTTGGTGTATATGAGTTCAGCTGGTTTTGAGCTGCTAGGTAAAGCAGCAGTAGAATTAAATCACATAAAATTGCTGTGACGTGGATTACTTGAAGCAAAAGCTGTTCTTTATCAGAAGAGCTTTGATGTCAGTCTAATAAAGATTTTCCTGAGTAGCTGGGACTTGGCAAATGCTTGTAGCTTGGCGAGAAAAAGATCTCAGCTCCTGATCCTTCCAAACTTGTCCTGTGTCAGACCTTTTTAATCTGAATGTGTTGCTTTTGGGCAAACGTTGTGCTCTGTGGTTATCTGCAATAAGTCTTAGCACCAGACATGCTTAAATACAAAAAATGAACTGATTTACAAAGAAAGAAAAGGGTAGGGTTTTCAATTACAAGATTTGGAAACAAAACTGTAATAAACAAGCACAGGACAGTAAAACATTATTGGAGTGTGTCTGAAAAGACTTTCCTAGGTATGTTTTTGAATTTTTCTGAGGTATGTATAGGACAGAGAATTCAGCAGCATTTAATATGCTAGATTATATTTGTCAGGATGTTTGTTATTCATTGCTGGCTCCTCTTTTCATCTCCTTGGGGCTGGTTTTGAGCTTTTCAATTTTAGCCTTCGCTGTGTACATTCACCTTTTACAGTACCTATTCTTCTGTTATCTCATGGGAATGCAGCATCTGGGTTTATTATAAACGTGGCTATGATAAGTCCTGTTTTTTCTTCATGGACTGGTACTAACTTAGCACATAAGAATTTTGTATACGGTAAAGCTTTCTGCACCTTTCTGGCTCTACTGTTACCAGAGTCCTTAGATAATTACTTCAGGTTTAAATACCATAACAGCTCATCACAGTATGTCCCAGGTTAACTCTCTCTTAAATTGTGTATTATTAGAAGCACACATTTAAGATATTTAGTTTCACTACATGCTGATGGCTTCCATGGGTAAGAAATAGAATACAACAACAGTGTACTGCTTGTAGTAGCAAATACTTTGAGAATGCTCTGGAGAACAAAGCTTTTGCAGGCAACTTTAGCTTTCTTACTAGAGCTGAAAGAAATTATAGGGCTGAAAATAATCAGTGGGATTCTTGACAGCTTCTCAAACATTATACCAGCTTTTCTCTCTGTTTTGACCCTGAGCTAAGCTCACACGAATGATGAACAAAGTCGATCTTATCTAATGTAACTAAATCTTTTTTCTTTCTGAATAGATGCACTTCACTGATACGCATCATTTAGTTTATGCAGCATTTCTGGTTGATGCAGCTCTCTAAGACGTACATGTTAAACAACTGGTTTCCTGCTGCTGTAAGGACACACAGAGGCATCCTTTGAGAGCGGGCCTTGTCCCTGTGCTCTTCCTCGAGATCTGCACTAGTTGCCATTCTGCGCCACGGGTGACATGCTGCAGTACTGCTCCCTCTGTACTCTCAGAGCTTGTAAAAGCATTTAAGAGTGATGTAAAAGTGCCATAATTTAGAAAAAATAGGAAGTCTTCATGGAGTACCATGGACTGGAATTGTAACTTCAATTTGAGGAGCGGGAAGAACACAGAAGACAGGAAGATATCTTGCCAGACACTGGTGATGTGACAGCTGGTGTGCTAGGAAGATAGAGGGGAAGAATGGAGTCATGCTTTACATCTTGTTTCCTATTGTGCCTATGCATTGCTTCATTTTGAGGAGAACATCCCTCTCCTCCTTTCAGTATTTCTGACAGAAAGTAAATATATCAGGTGTGGTTTAGTTCTTTCAAACAACTACATGGTTTTACTTTGGAGATTACAGGAAGCTGGAAGACATAAAACATTCTGGATTTTTGGTATGCTTACTGCCATTTGTTTCCTCCTCTCTTGTTCTCCTTAGAGAAGGTTGTTATCTTCAGCATGTGATGGCTTGGGTGTCATCAAGAATCAGAAGGTGCATTAGGTGATTATGAAGATAAGGCAGAACAAATTGACATCAAAAGAGAAATTACGTGGGAAGCCTATCTCAGACAAGAAATTAACTGTATGGCCAAAATTCTGATTTGTGCAAGAGAATTCAGTTCTGTTGCCTGAGATACTACAAGTGTCTTTTCACTCTTGCGTTGATTTCAGGGAGAAATCAGTTAACTGGGAACAGAGAAGTGGAATCTTTACATTGTGGTGATAAATGATATATAGTCTCCATGTTTACATATTTTTCTAACTTGATACTATAGCAAGAATCTGGCTCTGCTTAGAAACATATAATAATTTTGTGCAAATAACTTTTCTTTGTTTTACAGGCCAAAATCAGCTTTTAAGATGTCTCAGTCTTTTTTATCAAATACATTTTGCATTAGGCAATTTTATTGTTAATTCCCGTGTCCTTTTTTTTTGTTCCTCTTCCTTGTATGCTGAAGTTTTTGAGATGGTGTAGGAAATGATCCATTAGTTATAAAAAATAGCTATAAATGCCTGGAATGTAAAAAGAATAGATAAGAATAGAAGGTAACTCAGCATTTATTGGAAAACAGTTACTGTCCTGCTTTCAGTTTCGACAGAGTTAATGCTGATAACACACTGATGGTTTCAGTTGTTGCTAGGTGGTTGTAGTGCCTGCACCAAGTCAAGGACTTTTCAGCTTCTCACGCCCTGCCAGGTGCACAAGGAGCTGGGAGAGCACAGCCAGGACAGCTGAGCCAGGCTGGCCAGAGGGATGTTCCCTGCCGTGTAACATCATGCTCTGGATTTAACTGGGAAGCCTGGAGGCAGAATTGCTGCTTGGGAACAGACTGGGAATTGGGTTGTTTTGGGTGTTTGTTTGTTTGTTTGTTTGTTTTGTTTGTTTGGGTTTCTTGTTCTTATTCTCTTCCTTTGTTATCCTACTAAACTGTCTTTATCTCAACCCACAAGGTATTTTTTTCATTCTCCTCCCCATCTCCTTGGGAGGAGAGGTGAGTGAGTGGCTGTGTGGTATCTGCTGAGGTTAAACTATGAGTTATTTTAAAAAGCAGAGAAAAAGTTGAGCAGTGAAAAAAAACAAAAAACAAACCCTTTCCCAAGAAGAGTTTATATTTTTAAACTGTTTCCTTATGTGCAGAAATACCTTACTATGCTAGTGTCCATGATAGCGGCTCTATTTTTTTCTTTTTTTACAGTATCATGGAATTGATTCTGTGATTCTATAGAATTGTAGAATCACAGAACGGTTTGGCTTGGAAGGGACCTCAAAGCCCATCTAGTTCCAACCCCCCTGCCATGGGCAGGGACACCTTCCACTAGACCAGGTTGCCCAAAGCCCCATCTAACCTGGCCTTGAACACGTCCAGGGATGGGGCAGCCACAGCTTCTCTGGGCAACCTGTGCCAGTGCCTCACCACCCTCACAGGGAAGAATTTCTTCCTAATATCTAATCGAAATCTGCCCTCCTTCAGCTTAAGGCCATTGCCCCTTGTCTTGTCACTCCATGCCCTTGTAAACAGTCCCTCCCCATCTTTCCTGTAGGCCCCTTTAGGTACTGGAAGGCTGCTAGAAGGTGTCCCAAGAGCCTTCTGATCATCTTTGTGGCCTCCTCTGGGCTCACTCCAGCAGGTCCACGTTCTTCTTGTGTTTGGGGCCCCGGAGCTGGATGCAGTACTCCAGGTGGGGTCTCACAAGAACAGAGTAGAGGGGCAGAATCCCCTCCCTCGACCTGCTGGTCATGCTGCTTTTGATGCAGCCCAGGACACGGCTGGCTTTCTGGGCTGCGAGCGCACATTGCCGGCTCATGTTGAGCTTCTTGTCCACCAACACCCTCAAGTCCTTCTCCTCAGGGCTGCTCTCAATCCACTCTCTTCCCAGCTTGTAGTTGTGCTTGGGATTGCCCAAACCCCTGTGCAGGACCGTGCACTTGGCCTCGTTGAACTTCATGCGGTTTGCACAGGCCCACCTCTCAAGCCTGTCAAGGTCCCTGTAATGCTTTTACATTTAGTCAAGCAAATGCTGAAAGGCTGCCTGTTGAACAGCATGGCTGAAACCACACATGGCCTCTGAAACCTCCATTCTTACAGAAAATAAATTGAATTTTTAAAGCTCACATTCTGGTCCTGTAGTTCCTTTATTGCATTTGATGTTTGTCCCTGGGGGGTTTCTCTGCTGTTGCAGCTCCCACCTTTAGCATTTTTCTATCACTCCTGCACCTTACTACTTTTCATTTCCTATTAAAAAAAAAAAATAAAAAATCCAGTAAACCAAATTTCATCACTTTGATTCTCTTGAAGAAATTAGAAAAAATTGTGCAATGTAAAAATCATAATTAGCCTCATGACAAATACTAGTACTGAAAAATTATTTGGCACAAAATGCCCATGCAGTCATGTAGCCTAATCTTAAATGTCCACACAGCTCCTCTGTGGAAAGTAGTAAGCATTGGATGAATATCTGACACTTCAGAAGATCATTATTTATTATTATTTAGAAGATTATTCAGAAGATTGTTATTGATTATTTATCAGTGAAACAGAATGTTGTAGATGCTGTAGAAATAAGTATACAAAGGGCCTGACTTCAGTGACTTGCATCTGGTGAAGTGATCAGTGATATCTGAAGGAAGTGGGTGTACCCACTACCTTATTTATCAGGGAGAACCTTTGTAAACAGAGGTTGATATGCCAGGGAGTATTTCATTTCCTTTAGACTTAAAATGCTGTGGTCAGCAGAACACAAATGTCTGAAAACTCTGAATTACTGTGCTGGTTTTGGCTGAGATAGAATTAATTTTCTCCAAGGTAGCTAGTCTGGGGCTGTGTTTTGGATTTNCTTTTTTTTCCCTATTGAACTGTCTTTATCTCAACCCATGAGTTTTTTCACTTTCCCTCTTCTGATTCTCTCCCCCATCCCACCGTGGGGGAATGAGTAAGTGGCTGTGTGGTGCTAAAACCATGTTAAACCATGACAATTACACAGACTTTATACACAGTGCTGCTACTGAGGCTGTAGTTGGTATTTGGAATTGCCCGCACATGGCACGCAGCACGACTGAATACAACTGTAGTCGATGGAAGTTAGAGTAATGCATGCACTTGGCAAAACTGTGTGTACTGGGGAGACCTGAGGGTCCCTGTTACATCCTCTTCTGACCTACTTTTTTTTCTTTTTTGAAAACCAAGGAAAGAAAAGAATGAGCATTCAAGAGATCTTGTCTGTCCCATGGCTTCTGAAATTCAGTTCACAAGTCTTCTTGCCTTCCTTCCATTTTCTCCCCATCCTGTGGGAGAGGGGAGTGCGCGAGAGGCTGGGTGGGTGTTTGGCTGTTGGCCAGGGTGAACCCACCACAGATACCATCAACTCAGAGGGACCTTCTCGCCATAAGGAATTTCACTCTCCTATGGGATATGAAAGCGGTATGTAATTGAGAGGCTACTATTGAAAGACATCCTGTGAATATGAAAGTGCTTTCAAAAGGAGCAGAGAGACCATGCCACGTGTAGAATTATGTGGAATAAGCTTCGTACTTGAACGTAGGGATTAAGTACAGCCTTATATTCACTACAGTTCTCCCAAATACAAGCCCTACTTTACAAAGAAAAGATGTTAGATATTTACTTCATTTTTAAGAAATGCACCTGCCTGCTAAGGCAGAGTAGGTATGTTATATATAGTAGTACATTGAAAAAGGTCAGCAATACATTCATATGGAAGTGTGCTTTTTGATGTTTGAAAGTTTAAGCCTGAATACCTCATCTCTTCGAGAAAACTAGGCTTTTCTGAACTCAAAACTTCTGTAACAGTACAAGATTACAAGGCAATTTTAAGTCTGTGTTAGGTGAATCCACCGAGTTTTGGAGATTATTTTACTGGAAACAATTTCTTTTTGTAGATAATTAATGTTGGTCTAGGCATTTGTAGTTATTAGTGGAATTTTGTATTTGGGGTGCTGTTGTGTCTTAGTGCAAGTACAGACTGCTATATGCGTATTCTAAGTGATTCCTCCCTGTTCCTCTATACTTTGTAATAATGAAATTAAGGTGTTTTCATTATGCTTAGAAATATTTGGAATTGCTGAGAGGGTAGGGAGGAAAACCACAGAGTCCAGACATGACCCATTTACAAAGTGGTAACAAGTCACTGCAGGTTAGCCCATCGCTGGTAACTATTCATGTGCGTGGTCTTAGCCTGCAGCAGGCACAAATGTAATTCCAGTTGCTTTAGCCCTTAAGGTAAAGTCAGGCTGACAATTTGGAAGGGATTACATCTTTGAACCCTTAATCAGATAATTTCCATTTAGCAACACTAGTTCTGCTCACAGCATTGGTACGGTGCAGCAGTGCTGTGGAGATAAATGACACATCTGAACTCCACCAAGGTTTTTACTTAAGCAGGACTGGAGAATAAAAGGGTTTTGTTTGGTTCCAGCTGTCTTTTGACTTGGAGTATCATTTAAAAATGATTAATGGAATTTGTGCACTACTTGAATTTTCTAAACTGTTTTGTGATGGAAGTCATCTGTTTTGTGGTTTTCCTGAGTAGCTTGGGCAATGTTACTGAAATTTTCCAGCCTGACATCCTTTTTATGTCCTCCTTTTCAAGAAATTGGTATTTTCAATGGTGAAATTTTCTATGGCCTTTTGCCTGGATCTGGTGAGTTGTATAAAGTTGATATTTGTGTTTCATTTTTCAGGTTAATCATAATTAACAAAATTGACTGAATCATTCTGGCAGGGCATTAAGTAATGTGAGCCCTATGCCAGTCCCTCGAATAGGGCTATTTTGGGTGCCCACAGCAACTGCTTTGAACATGCTGATGTTCTGTGCTGTAGCTACTTGTTGGTTTGCTGGTTTTTTTTCTGTTTCTGTTTGTGGGGTTTTTTTGTTTGGTCTTTTTTTTTTTTCTAAATTACATTAAGTTTCTGTTCAAAAACTGATAGGCAGGAATAATGTATCATATTTGTCTTATCCCAGGGGTTTTCATTCCTTTTCAGAACCCTAAGACTTTGCCAGTGGTAAAGCACTGTGCATTTACTGACAGAAAGCATGTTTTGTGTATTTAAATACCTTCCACCAGTATCTTTGAAGTAGCCCACAGATCTCCAGCAGTCCATGGACTGGAGCTCAAAACCATTATATTACCATAATACTGTTCCCTAATCTTAGATTTCTGTAATTAAAGCTATTTGATAATATTTGTAAATTAAAACTGGATATGCATATGTATATAAAAGCAAAGTGAAATATTAGCATTAAATCAAGCAACTTTGTTCTCTAGAAAAACTTCAAAAGGCAATGCCAGTGGGAGTGCAACATTCAGTCACGGAAACCTGCTAAGGGTAGGACTCAAATTTGCAACACCTACGTGATGGTTGAGCTCATTGGCCACAGCATACTGCCTTGAAACTCTGGGTTGTTATTGCATCAGCCTCTCCACAGACCTATTTTTTAGAACAAAGCCCTAATCCCGCTGCGCATGCACACTTCAGGATCTTTGGGGCACAAGGCACATTTGACCTCAGTGATGCTCCAATTCTAAACTTTACCCTTAATCTCCATTTAAGAGAACTTTCCCAGGGGGAAATCTAAAGCGGGATTCATCACACCCAACTTTAGACATCTATCATGAGGTGTTCTTAGCTAACCTGGGTATCTAGGTTTCTTGGTAAAATCTTGGTAAAGTCTGGTGAGTGATACCAGTGGCATTGAGGTTTGCCTGGTGGGAATGATTATCTATTATAATTATCTGTTATACTAGATTCTTTGCTTGAATTTGTTCCAGCCCTGATGCAGGCAGCTAGCAGGCAATATTCCTGTGATGCTGAGGCCATTTTATAGGAAGAGGCAAATGTTGGGTCTGTGCCTGCTGAAAGATGCGGATGCATCTTTGCAGTGCTGCTAAGTATGTTCCTCTCCTCCAGTTAGAAATTAGTGTCAGCCTCATCATTGAAAAGGTTCATGGTGAATTTTTATGAAGTCACCTATCTGGCATAGTGTCTGGGGTGTTGGTATGTCTACTTTTCGCATCCCATTTCATTTTTCAGAACGTGTAGGATTTGAAAAATTTTTTTTAAAAAAAAAGNCGAGGTTCCCAGGCTGTCAGAAACGGCCTGCCGAGCCGCCTCTGGAGGAGGTGCAGAGGAAGGCCTCGGCCTCTCTCCCGTCCCAGGCCGGGGGAGTCGGGACGGCCACAGGCGCCTTGCACAAGACACAGGGGTTCTCCTGCTGCAGCTACGCCTGGCATGGCANATTTTATAGGAAGAGGCAAATGTTGGGTCTGTGCCTGCTGAAAAATGCGGATGCATCTTTGCAGTGCTGTTAAGTATGTTCCTCTCCTCCAGTTAGAAATTAGTGTCAGCCTCATCATTGAAAAGGTTCATGGTGAATTTTTATGAAGTCACCTATCTGGCATAGTGTCTGGGGTGTTGGTATGTCTACTTTTCGCATCCCATTTCATTTTTCAGAACGTGTAGGATTTGAAAAATTTTTTTTAAAAAAAAAGGGCAGCAAAGCACAGTTAACTTTCAGTACAACACTTCCACTCTTTCCTGAGAACAACATGAGTTGACAGTTCAGGCTTTTGTTTTTATCTAACGTTAAGATTTTGTATCGCTTCTCAGTGCACTGGTGACTCATTATTCATGCTCAAGACAACCTGCTTTTTTAAAGCTAACCCCCAGAGCTGTCAGATCCACTCTCCCCTCGAGTGCTGCTGCCCGGTACCAGGTTGGCTGACGCGGAGTAACGGCCGCNCGGAGAGCGGCCGAGGCCGGGACACACCGCCGCCATCTCACCGCCAGCACGACAGCCGGCGGCGGCACCGCGCGTGCGCCTCCTTCCCGCCGAGTTTCCGCCCGGAGCCGTTTCCCTGCGCGCCGCCACAGCTTCGCCGCCGCTTCCGGTGTTTCGTTTTTCTCTTTCCGGCCGGTGCGAGGGGAAAGATGGCGTCGCGCAAGGAAGGCTCCGGCGCTGCCGGCAGCGGCTTCGGCGCCTCGAAAGGCAAAGGCAAGGCCGCCGCCACGGGCGACTCGGCCGTCAAGCAAGTGCAGATCGACGGGCTGGTGAGCGGAGGGGCCGGGGCCGCCGCTGGCGGAGGGGCGGGCGGAACGGCTGCGGCCGCGTGGAGCCGCCGGCGGGGCTGGCCCGGTCTGTGGGGCCGTGTCCGCCCCGGGTGGGCCGTGTCCGCCCCGGCGATTTCATTCTCCTGAGCTTCCCTGGGGAGGGGAGCGACTCACTGCCTTGTGGAAGTGCAGGCCGGGACAGAGTCGGAGTTAACGGCTTTAAAATATTCCCTTTCTTCCTTCCACTCTGGTCCCCGGGTGTTCCGTTCCCACCTCTCAGAGCTCAGGCTGCTGAAAGCTTCACAGGTGTAGGAGGCCGTGACCATGGTGGGCTTTTCTTTCATCTGTTGTGCTTCTTGCCTTCCCTGTTAGGACTGCTAACACCTGCTGTGTTTTACTAGTAAAAATTAAATCAAACCACGAATTGAAGGAATTTAGCAGAGAATGAAGCCATCCTAGTAGAGGCGATCCATGCAGACCTGAAGCAGAAGAGTGTCTACTGAAGTTGATTCTTGGCTTTGCTGCTGGATGTTTTTATATCGGTTCATATACAACTGATATTACTCACAATGACATAAAGTGTGGGAGAAAGTAGTTACTTAAGCTTCTTAGGGATGGAAGCATAGTTTGTTACTTCTTTGTTATCTTTCCCAAGTGTCGCTGGAACACTGTACAGCTGAAGCATGAAGAAGAGTCAGTATATACTGGTAATGAGAAAGAAGATCATAATTTTGGGACAGACTTTGAAGGCTACTTATTATTTATTAGTGATAGTCCTCAGTCATTATCCTGGACTTATACAGTATGGGAAATGTTTGGGAAGAGGAAGAATAACTTGTGTATGGTGGTGCTTATGAAAGGAAAATTGGAATTAATTAGAGTATTTCTGCAGTATTCTGTTCAACTGTCTGTGTATCTGTGGCTTTGGTGCACACAGCATTTTCAAGGAGTAGTGAAAACTGACCAGTTGTGAAATGTAGCCCTCAAATACAGCGGCTGACAGCAGACTATTGCAAGCAGGCTAGTGCCAGATGGACAGTGGTGTGTGTGTGGCTTTTTATTAGCAAGTTGGAGGAAACAATGAAAAAGAGAGTAGTTAAGAGCAAGGTACAGGTTGGTACCTTTAAATCCATTTCTGTTGGTATAAAAGCTGTTTTATCTGGTTTTGACTTAATAACAACTATTACATTTTATTTCTTTTGTTTCTGCTTTAATGAAATAAAGAGAGAACAGTGTGGAAACATCTGTTCTATCAGATGTGTAATCTACTTTGTGTACTACTGTTCATTCAAATCAACTATGAGTGGCCCTGATGGTGTGTTTCTGACAGTCCGACAAATACCTACAATTACTTTTTGCTTTAGGCTTTTGTTTTTCCCTTGGCCTTGTGTATTCTTCTGATACAGCACAGTCGTGCCTCTTGGACAGAATCTGTACGGAGGAAGGTGGCTTACTGATGACAGTGGACAGCTTTCCCCTTTCCTCTTGCAGAAGACATCTCCAGTGGATCTTAAATAAAGCGTTCTTGAGACACTGCCAGTGTGGTTCCCAAACTTCCACGCCACCTGTGGTGAAGAGAAGTGTTGGCATAAATTCACTTGCTGTGTAAACAAAGTGTCTCCCATTGCAAGTCCTTAGAATGTCTTGCTGAAATTCTGCTAAAACGCTTCTAATATCTTACTGACTTAAATGTCTCATCTGTGTGCTCTCACAAAGTAATCAGGCTTGATCAGTCATCCTGATGGTGACCTGTTTGATTACGTGCCAAAACCTGGGACAGATTTTGGTGGGCATCAGGGAAGTTAGCGATCTTTTTGTCTCTGCTGATGCCTCATCTCTTGGCAGTGGCATAAGTAATCCTTTCAAATGGGGCTCCTTTGAAAGCAAAGACACGCTATGTAGGTGGCGTTTGGCTCTGTGTATACAGGAGAGATGTATCAGTCTTTTGTATATGTGAGGATGTGAAAGTACTTTTAGAAAGCTTGTTATTTCAGAGGAACAGTAAAGTAAAATAAAATAATATTAGTAGTGGAAATCTAAATGTCAGTATGTTACTTTAAAACAATACATAATGATGCAGCAATACCTACTTTTCTGACCTCTTGAAATTTGGTACAAGTAGAGCATCCTTTAGTTCTTATTTTAATCTGATTAATTCCTTATTTTATTACGTGATGGTGTGATTTATATCAAGGTAACACAATTTAGATTCAGGTAACACAATAGTAAATTAAAAAGCACTGCCATGGGAGTAGTAAAAGCTAACAATGAAACCCTAACTAAACTAATAAGATAGGCTAAATTCACATAACTTCTTAAAATGTTAGTGGAGTATTCCACAAACATAATAAGCACCAAAATTTAGGAAGATTGAGGGTGAGCTGTGTCAGATTGTGGACACTCGATAACTTGATTGAAGTACCTAAATGCATGTTTATAAAATGCTTCTGAAATGAAATGTGAATGTAGATTTCTAATCTTCACAGTTGGACAGAAAGGAAGGAAAATACAAGTCTGTACCCTTTTCTATCAGCTTTTCTGCTAGGTAGTTAAGGTCTCAGTCATCAAATGATACATATGGCTAGCTACTGTAGCAGCATGATAATGAGATTCCAAGTATTTTATTCTATTTTTGATAGCTTGAATGTGGTTTTGTTTTCCAATTCATTTTTGGGAGATCTGTAGCAGACAGAAATTATCTGTGCATGCAGATTTATTGGCAGTTTCAAATTAGGAATGTCTTTTGTAAGGCTCAGCAGGCAAAAGTGGGTGATATTCTTCATCCAGCTCAGGAATACAAGGAACAACTGCGTTATCAAAGAAAATTCATTCTGTCTGGTTGCTTTTACAACCCAGAAAAAGATACTGGTTGCATGTGGATTCTGAACCATTGATGTTGAGGAAGTTTGTTAAATAAGGCGCCTTTGAGGTGCTCTCTTTTTTTGTACTGGTCATTTTCCGAATTATTGAATTGAATGGGCATTGAAATTTAGACTATATGATGAATAGGAATATGAGATTTCTGTTATTCTTTTCAGACAACATTGTGATTTGCTCTGGGTTTATTTAGTAACAAAGGTTAGTGGTGGCAGCCTGTGCTTGTTCTACAGATCACTGTGTTTAACTCACCCATAGTGAGCAGGGACGTGTAGTCTATGTAAGACTTTGTACAACTCTAAAGGATAACACGGGTTTAGTTGCATATTGTGGAAGGTCCTAATATGTCACTGATGTGTGCTGTCATAAAGTACTTGTGCTGAATCAGCTTGTATGGGTTCAGCAAACAAGGCATCCCATGCATCCCATTTAAGTTGTTACATTGAGTTTTTGTTGATACAGTAGTGTGTCAGAAAAAATATATGCTTGATGAATAAACCTATAGCAAAAGCAGTTTCCAAAGTAGGAGGTCTAATCTTGTGTTAGAAATGTTAGAAATTACAGGGCAAAAAAGTCTCCATAAACTCATGTTTACAATGTGCTTTTTCTTTCAGATGAGATACAAACTTTTTAAAGATGTCATGTATTAAGTTTTTGGTGGTGCAGAGAAAAAGATGGGAAGATGAGTGCAATACATCACATTCTGTGGTCTTCACTTGCTGTTGTGGAAATGTCAACAGTGTAATTTGGATAGAGAATCCATCGTGTTCTCTCCACTCAAGTAGCCCAAAGAAAACTTGTGTTCACAGGAATAGTGGTCATGTGCATAGCATATTTGTCTCCTTTTTTTTTTTTTTTTTAATGTGAGGGAGAGAAGTGTTTGGCCTTCTATATGGCTGTAGGTAAGCAACCTTTTCATATTTCACTTTTTTGGAGGGATTAGCATTTACTTGATCACTCAAACTTGTGATGGTTATTAAGATTCTTTATAAACCTCTTTGTAATCATAACTTTTGGAGTTCTTAGAAACAGTAATAGTAAATTTTGTCATGCAGGTCCATTTGCAATAATCACAGAGCAAATTATATTTTTAATGTAAGAACTGAAAAACCCCCCGATGACTGGGTTTCTGCAGCTTGGTTTGCAGTAGGCTTTTGAATGTAATTAGAGCTCACATCTTCTTAAAGCTGTTTCTCTGTTTGGAGTACTGTAAGCTTTTTTTACCTTGTGTGGATTGCTTTACAAAAGGCATTTTTAGAAGGTGAGTGAGCTTATTCTTCAAATAGTCTCTTTGCTCAGCTGTCTACTTGCATAGAGTCCCTAAAAACTTATTTCTTCAAGAGAGCTGTCTTTCTTAAGTTTAGTAAAGTCACCGGCAACTCTGGAAGCATAGATGGAAGAACTTATGTATGAGCATGGACATCATGTAAGTTTTCATTCTTATAGGGAGCTAGCCTAGTCAAGGAACTTCCACTGGCTCTGTGTCTTGGTATCATTGGAACATGCGTATCTGTTGTGGTCATGTCCAGCTATTTTGTAGTTTTGTTTTAAAAGAAATACAGGATTAAGATCACCTTAAGATCATCTTCTGCTGTTAGAGAGCGTGACAGAACTCAGACATATGAAGGCTAAAAATTACTTTGGTTTATTGCTAGTTCTGGGACTTCTGCATGCTCTCACTTGCTTGGTGGTAGATCAGGACAGCTAGTTCCAGATGTCCCAGCTGCTTTCCTAGTTGATTGGAGCTGTATTTAATTGCAGGGATGTCACTTAGGGATTGGAGTAGGTGTGGTTGTGACCAGAGATCTAGGATGTCATGTCCCTTGTAGATAATAAAATTTTGTCTCTGTTCACCTTTTCATTGTAAGAAAGGGTATATAATGTGCTTTTTCTAAGCTTCACATACAGAGGAGAGAGGGTAGCGCAGCTCTGATACGTGTGTGTGTGTGAGATGCATGGAAGGAAAGAATAGAGGCTTTCTTCTTGGTGCTCAAGTGCAACAGACTGTCCCATCCCTTTTTCCTGCTGAATGGAGTAGCAGCAACAGATGCAACAAGTGTTGCAATGTGTAGCTTTTACTACACTTGCTAGAGGCCCTTCTGGGTTTTTTTGGTGTAGATAGTGGACTCCAGGTATGCAAGACAACCATACTATAGCTTGAACACTTACATATTTCTGACAAAATTCATGGGTGTAGTTTAGACTAGGTTGTGCATGACTTTGTGAGCTGTTTCTTCAATGCTGATAAGCTTCCTAGATTTTCAGTTTCACGGTTGTATAACCCTTTGTAGCAGAGAACTCAAAAGCCACTCTCAGGATCTTCCCCCAAAGGGGTAATTATTATGCACTGTCTGAAGTAAATCTAAAGCAGTGCTATAATTTGCTTACCTTTCTTGGTTTTTTTAATGAGATGTGTTGGTCGACTTTTGCTTGTTGTATTTCTGGAAATTCTTTAGTGGGGCTGAATTTTTTGGAATTCAGCTGCAGGAATTAATCAGATTTGGTTCACTGATGTTATATTCTTTTCCTTCAGTAAGGTAAGGTGCACTAAATTTCAAACTGAAAGCTGATGGTTGTTAGAACATTAGCAGTAGTTATTCCTTTGAATGATACTTGTGCCTTGCTGTTCCTTGCAAGGAACAGCAAGGAAGAAGGTTGGGTTACCAAATGATTAAATTTTGTGATGTCAAAGTGCAGAATAAAATCCATAAATTTGCTGGAACTTTTCCAAGACTCTTGTACCTATGCTTATTAGTCTGAGTAGTCTGAATTTGTAAAGTTGGATATAAATACTAATTTTCCTTGTTCCTACAAAACTGACCTTAAGTCTGAAGTTCAAACTTCAATTGTGTACCTAAAACTTTTGTAGCTGTCTGTAAAAATCGCATATTTTCTGTGAGTGTGGTTGGGGGTGCTGATTTAAACAGGTAGCTATATTGAAAATAACCCGTTCATGGAATCATGTGAACAACAGGTTCAGTTTTTTTTTGTATCTTGGTGTTTGTTTCCTTAAAGCTAACAAGCACTATCTCTCTGTTCTTTCATTCTTTGTCCTGGGACTCATTTGAGGTCTGCATTATACCATGGAGGTGATGTAACAAAAAATAAATTTCTGTTTTTCTTTGGTGTTATGGCTGCATCATGAAGCACTACTCTCTTGTACAGGATTTCAAATAGCAATATTGCACAAGTGGGTTTCTGTTTTCTTCAGAATGCTACTGGTTTTTTTTGTCTTCTAGTGGAAAATTTGAAATGAGAGAGGGTGAAAGGAAATACTGAGTTAATTTTGTGCTTATTGGATTAATGATAAAAGATACTTAGATTTCTTGCATCTGCAATTTTAAATAAGAGCCATTATAACAAAAAAAGAGAGTGTAATGAACAAACCTGATTAGTTGCATTTCCTGATATTTATTATCTCTTAAATTACAAGGTTTTTTCCTAAAATTACTATTCTGCTGTTGCTTTTTTTTTTTTATTTGGCCTTTTTTACATCTGCACTAGGCTATAATCTTTAGCTGTATAAGTACCAGCTCTTTGCTCTGTAGTACCTTTGCATCCTTTCTTTCTCACTGCAAAGTGACTAAATGAGGCAAAGAGGACAGAGAAACTCTGGTACTAAAGTAACTGTGCTGTGACCGTGAAAGCAGATGGAGGGAGTTAGTTTGTTGTCATTAAAACATCTTGTCTTCCAGTTTGGTGCATTATTACAGTGGAAGCTTGCAGGGTAGCCTTGTTTCGTGTTTGAAGTAACTCTTCAGCATTTGCTTTTGCAATATTAATGTTCATCTCAACAGAGTAATCATATATATGGTAACATTATTTAGGCTCAGTATTGCATTGCTTCACTGGAAGTAGCAGGTTGATGGTCGTAGGGTGTTGTGAGACTTAAGCTGTTTTTCTTCATTTACAAGCTGGTTTCCCATTGCTATGTATCCTCATCTTGCAAACTTATACTCTTGGGTAAGCTTATTCCCGGGATACACAAAAATTTAGTTTTGTATAAGGAAGCAGCATGCAGATTCTCCAATTTCTAAATTGTCTACTGTTGGAAGTACCGGGAAACAGCGTAGTCCTAGTAAGACATTCTGTATTTTCATCAGAAATGAAAATTTCCCTTTTAGAATGCTTTTGTAGTGAAACTTCTAACCCTACTCAACTGTCTAAAATTTTACTTACCAAAGGCCTCCTCTGCATTTTTCTGTAGTTCTCACAATTTTAGTAGTGAATACCCAGTAAGATATAAAACTGTAAAAGATGAGATGAACTGCTGTATCACTTGGAGATGTAAGATCAGATAGGATGAGTGATATTTTTACCAGATGAGCACAAAAGCTTATGTAATGTAGAAGTTGAACTAATATTCAAAACCAGAGTTACTCTATGTGGTGGATTGTGAGTTGTGTCTGATCACTAGTATGTAGATAATGGGTATATGGAAACTGTCTTCTGGGAAAATCACAGTTGTGAGTTGGGAGATGGGGATCTTTTAGCAAGGCAAGTGTGCTGGCTGCTAGGCCAAGTAAGTTTTTTATTAGTGGAGTTTCCCTTCAGAGTGGTCACAAGGAAGTGTGTTGTTACTGGGAAGCTGTTTTATTCTTTGCAAATCCTCTGCATGAGGATATTCTAGGAAGGAGGGTAAAAGTAAAGGAAAATAATTCCTCATCTGACTAGATCCTTAAGCACCAATGTATCGCTTTTTTTTTTTTTTCCCTTAAACTCCTAACCTCTTGAATTTGTGCGTGCATTCAGAAAATTATGTCCAGTAATGCTTTTGGAGAACACAGTGTTGACAGACTGACTAAGGTTTTCTTACACATTGGTCTTGCATAACAATGTAACTGGAGCCTTAACGTGCTAAAGCATTAATATGTACATTGCTCTAATTAATGGGAATGATGCTTCCTTTTTTATTAAACCACTGTATATGAATTCTTTTAACGCTTATGCACATTGCACACAGATTTTACATATTGTAGAAAGTAACATATGTAGGGTTCTCAAGACAATTATAGGTTTCTATTCCTTTATCTTCATAGTTACTAATGTGGAAAGTCTTAATACTAGCATCAAATTGCCGTTTTGTAGTTAATGAATATTGCTAGAGCTTTCAACGGAAGCCTTTATGGATAGCAATGGGTGAGGCATGCCTGAATCTTTAGGCCATCGAATGCTGAGATGAGGGTTAGAGGCCATGTTAATACTCAAGATGATCTTCTAATGCCAGGTAATATTTGTTCCAGCTACTTAAATCTATGAGTCTTTGAATATGTATCTAGGTGCATATTTTAAAGTTTGTATAGAACTTTAGCAAAACCTTAAGATATCCTTGTCAATTTATTTAAATTAAATACAAACATACATCAGCCAAAACATAAATACGTCAAGAAAATGGTTAGAAGTTGTATGCCTTGTCTGCGTTTGTATTTGCACCAGTGTGCCTATACTGTAGATGTTTCTCTTGTGTCAGATGTGACTGATTTACTCAAAGATCATTATTGTAAGCTTCATTACATCATCCCTGATTTGGTGATGATGTAGTGTGCCTAATGGTTTGTATTCTCATCAATGGTATGTAGAGGGTTTTTTATTAATTTTTTAAAGATAGGTAAAAGCTTGTAAGTCTGTCTTTTTTTTAAACCACTCACAACAACCCCACCCACCCCAAAGCCTATAATAATTATTGAACTGTTTTTCAACAGTTACTGTACTCACATTTGTGGTATTTAAGTTGCTTGTGCCTGGTTTTCTTGTTAGCAGTTATTTTTGTCTGAAATGCTCATATGGTATTATGTCCCCAGGTGTTGACAGGGAAGGCCTAGTTAGCTTCTTGGGTGAGAAACTCTTTAGGATGATTTGTCTGATCATAATAAATAAATAAAACAAAACAATATTGTGTTTACTGAAAATCAGTTTTTGAGATTTATCTTGTAAATGTTCTTTTAAGCACTTTTTTTTTTTTTAAAGATAGATATTGGAAGGCAAACAATCAATTTATATAGTATTTGAGTGCCTCTCATTTAGAGTTGGTAATAACAGTGGTGCCTGTATTGAACTGGCTAAAAATGTTTGATGTTTTCTCAAATTGTGAAAATTGTGTTTTTCCTAGCTTTTCTTGTGGTTTCTTCCATTCTCCTTTACCCTTTTCGAAGATTTGGCAAAAAAGCCCAGACTGTGTGTTCTGCCTGCTGTTCTCAGCAGTTTCTTGGCGTTGCAGAGCTGTAGGATGGGATTTTAGGATGTAACATCCTTCAGGCTGTATTGTGTTCTATGTGTCCTCCAAAGGAGTTTGAATGGAATTTTAAGTTGAAGTTTAATCTCTTTGACTTTTCCTTGACCTGTTTCCCTAAAAATTTAGATCAGATTAAGCTGACATTGAGCGTTAGTGTGTGAGTTGAATACTAGCTTCATGTGTTTGTGGCCACCTTGAACCACAGAGTAGAAAGAAGCATTTTGTATTAGCTGGGCAATAGGTATATACTTTCTGTTAATCTTCAGGTATAATGAGTTGCATGAATATAACCCAGAGGGCAATTTGTGACATAATCTGTGCTTACATTGAGAAGAGGAAGCATTGATGTGTATTAGAAAGTTGAGAGGGGAAGAACCTCCTTTTTTTTGTTGTTTTACTAACCTAGGGTTTTTTTAGTTCTGAGTGTGAAAGTGGTTTCTTCTAGCAAGGAAGACACTTTTTTTTTTTTTAAATTGTAAACTCTCATTCTTGCTATTGATTTCATTCTTAAATATAGACACTATCCCTTTTGAGATGTCTTAACCTGAAACAGGTAAAGTACCCACATCACGGTGGTCTGAAGATTAAAATTTCAGTGTGTCCTGTCAATGGATAGCAGGTATACTTGCTAACAGAGCACAAACTTTAAATGATTTGTGAGAGTGCAGTGGTGCAGTCAGCATCTCCTAAGTGTCATGGTAAGTATACTCTAGTGAGGCATTTAAAACTACAACATCTGGTATCACTTCATACCGTGAAACTAGTGTGCTGACAAAAGGAGTTAATCTAAACGTGGAGGTGGTTTAAATGTGTTGAGCAGTGTTATGCTTCAGGACTCAAAGGGGAAAATATTATTTCAAAACAGCCTTTTTTTTGCTGTGTGCAAGGAGAAATAGTGTGTTGCCCCCTACACTACTGTCATTAACAGTTAAACTTCCCATTATTTTTTGTTCCTGTTATGTGCATATCAAATTGGTCTCTTGCCTTGTAATTAAGAACGCATAGCTGTTGAAAACAGTAAATCTGTTCTCTTGTGATACCTATTGGGCTGTGTTAATACTGAGGAAAAGAATATTTCCACCAAATGTCTTTCAAATAATTTACTACATTTTAGTTATTAAAATGTTGCATCGAGAAACAAATGAGGTAATAAGCATTGCCTTTGTGTCTTATTTAGATGTTAAATTTTACTCCAGTCGTGAGAAGGTGACAATTGCTGGCTTTGTTGCTGAGACAATGCATTATGGCCTCTTGCACACTGGAACATTGATAAATATTCTCCTTCGGTTTTCAGTTTATTGTAACAAAATTAGACCTTTGCAGCTGACCTGCAGCATGGTGTAGTTGAGGAAAGCACACAAGATACAGCAGGCACAGAAACTGAAAGGCCCTTTGTGGTATGTATAAAATGAACAACTTTTATGCCCTATTATGTCTAAGTACTTTTTTTTTTCTACTTTTCAAATAAATCTTACAGACCTTATGAGAGGCTTTGTAAGAAGAAGAACAGGTCTTTTGTTTTTTGTAGCCTTTGAGAGAAGATAATATATTGTCAACTTATTGTTGCTGTAGTCTCTTTACACACATGCTCAAAACACGTTGATGGTACAGTTTTGAGCATGCTTTTTTTTTTTTTTTTTTTTTTTTTTTTTTGGGACTTCAGGCAGAGTTGAGATTGCATAGATGTGATACCTCCTTTAACAGCAGTGCTTAGCAGTTACAGTATGTTCCCACATGTTAAATGGTATCATCTTAATGGGAAGTAAATATATTGTTAATTGGAAGATTTCATGCCCCTATAGTAAGAATTCTTGTTAGTATTTTGTATGATTATCCAATACTCTAAAATCAAAAACGCAAAACAAAGACAGTGTAACTGATTTAACTTTGATAGTCTTTTGTAGCATGCATGCACAAGGTTAGGCATAAGTGTGGAGATATTCTTGAACTACTTGTATGTGGATGCTTATTTAAGATAAGCATTTTATTAACTTTTTTCCTTTTTTTTTTGCTTTATCTAATTTTATACTTTATAGAGAGGCTTATTTACTCACTGGAGTTTGAAGATGCACCTGAATTTTGCTATGTGCGTGCAATAACAGGGTAATTGTCTGTTATAAATATCCAGCCTTTTACCGGAAAAGGAGGTTTGGGATGTTGCTGTGAGCAAATAAGGCTTGTTAGTGTCTGTCTTTGTTCTGCTTAAACATTGTGTCCTGCCTTGCCGTCCATTTGCTGCCCATCCTTCCCGTTCCATGGAGCCCCATATCTGTACAATATGCAATATACATTATGGAACACATACCTATTCCTGTTGAGCAAGTGCTGTTGAGCAAGTGTGATGCCCTTTTGGTGTTTAGGATCCTAATTGGAGGTATAGGTCACTCTTTGTCAATATTTGGGTTTTTTATGCATATCTGAGGAAAATAAGCAATTTCATTGACAAAATTCTTCACTAACCATAGGGCTGAGTTTTGAGCACTTAAGACTCTGTTACTTTGTACTCTTACATTATTATCAATGCAAAAAATGAACTGTTTTAAAACTTTTTAAACTTTAGATGACATATGGGGTATTTACTACAGCTATCATATCACTTTTTGAGAACAATCTGAAAGTCATACTACCTTGTCCATTGGCACGTTCAGTGATAAAATTAGAATGGTTGTTTTTAATCACTGTCACAGTAACTGTTAGTAGAAATGGAATTCTTCTGGAAGTGATTTTCGCATGGCCATGTTCAGATAGATGGTAATACCAAGGCAAGTCTTATCTCTGTTTGAAAGATGGGGAAGCTGAAGCTTACTAGCAATAACTGACTTTCATGTTTTTTCCTTAATTTTATCCTTTCACTAGTTAGGATAGTGAAACTAGTGAAAAGACAAGAGGAAATGGCCTCAAGTTGCATCAGGGGAGGTTTAGATTAGATATTAGGAAAAATTCCTTCACTGAAAGAGTGGCCAGGCATTGGAACAGGCTGCCCAGAGAGGTGGTGGAGTCACCATCCCTGCAGGTGTTCAAAAAACATTTAGACGCAGCACTTCGGGACATGGTTTAGTAGACATGGTGGTATTGGGTTGGACTTGATGATCTTAGAGGTCTTTTCCAACCTTAAGATTCTATGATTCAGTTTTATACTTTAAGTGAGCAGGAAAACTGAGACTCAGTCTGGGATCTGTTCTCTGGATTGCACTACCTGTTACTAGGAGGATCTGTCTCTGTCGCAGCCCCTTAGCAAATAACGACGCATTTGCCAGAAAGGATGAGTGCTTGAATGTGGAAAAAACTGTTGCACAAAAGGTTATAAATTATTAAAATGACATGGAAGTCATGTCCAGTAGGGATTTTACTGGTTACTTGGAAGCATCTGTTGAATGCATATGGAAGTCATGATTTTAAGACACACCCTTAAACAGTGTATGTGTTCCAGTTCTGTAGTGCAGAATATGGTCTTTGAAAAAGATCAGTAGTCTCAGATCAGCCCCACTCCCTCCTCCCCATCTAGCTCTGCCCTATTTTACTAATTTTTGAAGGTCAAATAGATAATGGTAACTGTCTTGCAGGTTTTTTGCAGTTTCAAAATGATAACAGTTTGCCACAATCTGATTAAAAAATGGGCTGGTTTTGCCTACCGCTGCTTTTGGCTGTCTTTAAATCTTTGTATAGGAAGCTGCTGGAAGTTGATGCTGAAGAGAAAACCTTTACTTGCAAATAGACTACTAGCTCAATGAGCACTGTGAATATTTGAGCGATGGTGATTCACTAATACACAGAACATATGTATTGACCGTGTGTTGAAGTATAAGTGTAAGGCTCTGGTGTATTGAGTGGAAAATGTTGAAACTCTGCCTGTCTTTACTGCTTCTATATAATTTCCATATGTTGTACTCTAAAGGAGTATATTCATCAGTTTTCATTCTTGAAATGATGGTTAGGTATTGAATTCATTAAAAATAATAAATATAAATTGTATTGGCAATTTACAAAAATTGCCTACAGTACTGAATGTTTTCAAAAGACTTGAGTTCGGTGAGATTTGTGAAATAGGAGAAACAATACATTAAGTAGTCTTGGGGAAATGCTTCGTCCCACTTGTAACGAGCAGAATTTTGGATGTTAATCTTATTACAGCCCTATCGCTGCCTCCTAACAGTGTGCTAATAACATCTAATGCCCTGCTGCTCGCACAATTGAAATCCTGGGGCTGCCTTACAGAAATGTTTCTTCAAGGAAGTGATTCTGCCGTGCCTGTAGCCCTGAGGGTTTCCAGGGGAATGAGCATGAATCCACGTACTGTGAAATGTGTTATGAAACTTTGTATTGCAGAGAAATACATTATACCAGTGTGTGAACAGGGCAATGGAGAATTTAAATACACAAATGTAATGGTGCATTTTTACATATGTTGAGGCAATATTTAAGGTGTACTAATGGCTTGTGAACAACCATGGAGATGGTTGTTAATCTGAACTGTGTGCAGTTTAAAAAAAAAAACAAATGAAAATGTAGCGGGACAAAAATCAGGAAGAGATCGGTCTGTTTGGTAAAACACACCTTGATTAACTTTTGATATTTTTCTATGTTTCAACAAACTTTGCTTTTTTTCCACTGTTTAATGGCTTTTTCCTTTGGTGTACTGCAGTTTGGGTTTAACTTCTTCCCTTTGCAAGAACAAGCAGCTCACTTGGACATGAGTAAATAAATGACTTAAACAGATGTTTCACGGTACCTACAAGATACTAGCTGATTAACCTAAGTTCCTGTCAGAGTCAAGGAAAACCACAGCCTATGAAAGCCTCAGAGGCCTCTAACCAAAACCCAGTAATCTCTTCTTCTGATGTTGTATTTGTACAGAAACAGGCTTAGTATCTGTATTATTTCAGTTCTTCAGGCTGAATTCCACCTACCTATTTATGTCAGTAGCAAAATCTAAAATCTTTTTCATTTTATATTTTAGATATTTACCAGTTTTAGTTCTAGGTATTAACTAATGGTTTGTTTCATGTTCTGTGTCTGGTTTTATGTAAAATCAGTGATTTTTATAATTTGGAGTAGCTTTTTTTTATATAGACTTTATTATTTTTTTTTTTTTTTTAAATTCCTACAACTTTTGAATTGTCCCAGTAATAGAGTGAGAAGCTAACCCATGTGTCCAGCAGTTGAGTGTGCTTCCAGTAAGTGCAGTGTATGGTCAATCACTTGGCAGTGTCCGTAGTGAGCCTGGATTTGGACTGTGTGAACGACCACCTTTGCTGGAAGACCAGGAGTCTTGGAAGGTGCATTTGTGCTGTATCGCTGTGGAGGAAGACCCTCTTCTTGTTAGACTGGGTTTCCCTCTTGCTTGAAGGGAAATTCTAGAGCTCTTGAATTGCAGCAGTTTGGAAGTAGCTCTTTATAAAAAGAGAAAGAACAAAACAACTGAAAGAGTGTATACTTAGGAAGTATTTTATTTTGGGGCATTACCTGTGGTGGTTTAAGCTTTGCATTCAGTTTGCAATGAACCTGTTGCTGAGATACTCTCTTACACAGATTATGCGTTACAGAAAGTGAAAAAGGAGCTGAATGTTTACATTTTCTAGACTGAGCCTCAGGGTAAGGAAGATACAGCTTTTCCAGCCATGCCCCAGAGTGCACATAACTAGTTAATGGTCAGGAGTGATAAAATACTTCTTGGCCTGTCACTGAACTTGAGTTGTGCTTTGAGTCAGCCGCTTACTGAGATCGGGTGGCAAGGTATATTCTATCTAGTTTAATGTTATGTATGGATATCATCGCCTTCTTTGTACTGTTGGGGAAAAAAACACCACAGGAAAGTGTTGAGTTAGATGGCTATAAGCACTTCATGAGGCAGGAGGTCATACAGAAAACATTTGAGATTCCTATAAGGGTGATAGGGTTCATAAACCAAGTAGAAGTGACTGAAAACACTGATGTTGAATCAATAATATCTTATGATTTGGGTAGTTTTCTTCAGCCTAACATCCATATTGTGGAGCAGCATTCCTTTTTTGAAGGTTACTGATGTTCCTTTTTGTACTTAAATTCATCTGAAATCTTGAGGTTTACAAATTAAGCAGGTTTTATGGTACCAACTGATGTAATAAATCACCCAGGGCACAAAAAGCTGTGGATGCTTTTCATATGCTTCCTAATACACAAAAGTACTCAAATAGTACAGGAGCATGTAACGTTCCCCCCTCCCCCC
>VXBL01001072.1:188257-233883 GCA_013400195.1 Aramus guarauna
GTTAGGATCTAAGATATTTGTCAAAACAATTGCTTTAAGATGTTGAAAGTCTTAATGGAAAACTTTTTTTTTTTTTTTTTTACTTGAGAGATAAAATTGGTCTAACAGTTCTAAGAGCTTTTATTCCAAAGTTAAGCGTGAGGAAGAACAGAATAAATATTTAGACATTGATCATGTCAGGAGTGGTCAAAAAATCAGCACTGTTGAATAAGAGAATCTAAAAAAAAAATTCAGAAATCTCTGCAGATGATCTAGAATATGCATTTAAGCGAATACAGGGTTTGATTTTTTTCAGTAGAGATTGTCATCTCTCAAGATTATTATAACATTGAAAATTCAGTTTCACCTCTAACCTTCAGTTCACCTCATGGCGTGACTTTCTGTGTTGGCAGTCTTGCATCATGAAACTTCATATCCAACACATAAAGGACTAGGGTATCAACCTGGTGATTTTGCGCTTTTGCCATGGTATCTGTCAGACCGTGCTTTCTAGAACATGTTTCTGTGGACTGCGCTGATTAAGTTGGAATTTTTTATGTGTGTCTGTAAACATCTGTCTCCTTAATCATCCAGAGGAGAGCGTTATGTGTATTAGACATATGTTTTCTGACTCTGAGCTGTTGCAGTGGTATCTTTAATTTACTTCAGAGTTCTTTTTCTCCTGGCAGGAAAGTTGACCTGATAAGACTTTGTTACCGGCTTATCAGGTGGTGCAATAGCCAGGAGACAAATCAGCTCAAAGCAAGTTTTTGCTTGGTCAGCTTCCAGAACTTGTCTTTTGTAAGTGTAGGATAAACATTTAACTGTAGTGTGTATTAAAAAAAACCCAACACAAATNACATTGTCACATTGTTCTAGTTTTCTGTCTTGCCCCCCTCATCTTCGTTTTTAAACAATGCTTTCCCTGCTTACCTAAGGACTTCAGAACTGTTTAATTAAATCTCATTTTTGTGTAGCTAAACGGTTAAGTTTCAGCACAATGCACAGCTTGTAGATTTGCTTTTGGTGTAGTGTGAGCTGGGGAAGCAGGCAGGGCCACTAAATTAGTATAAAATTTGTTATGTAAAATTTGGTATGTCTGCATTTGGATATTATTAAACAGATTAGCTCTTTTTTTCCAAAGGTGCCACATAAACATAAAATGCATATCAGGTAGATGTCTTGATTCTGGGCATCCTTGAGTTCAGCACAATTCCAATGCAATTGCATGAGTCATTGTTAGTAATGATAGTTGAGATATATCCATTTACAAAACTACAGTAACAGTTTTGAACTTTGTCTATGCTAGGAATTTCAGTAAAATTGCTCATGCTGTAATGCTTAAATGTTAACATTTAAAAGTTGATGGTTTGAGTTTTAGGAATTCATATGGAGAAGGCTCCATATGTACTACGGATGTATTCAAAATATATCAGACACAGTTAGTGGTAATAGCTTTCAAGACTCTTTTGCCAAGCTAAATATTGATCACAGTTTCACTAGTGTTAAATAGTGAGAGGATGTGACGTCGTGGCGCCTTCCACATTTGATGCCCATGTGGTTTATGGTTGGTTTGAAAACAGCTACATTACACAGTGTTCTTTACTCTCTCTCCCCAGATGCTGGCAATTGGTGCTCATGGTTGTGCCGACAAAGCTTTCTTGAGTGGGAAAAAATGTTAAGCATTCAAAAAGATTTAAATACTTGATTTAAGACTGTAAATTAGCTTGTCACATCATGTATCCAGTGGGCTAACAGAAGGTCTCTCTTGTTTGGTATTGCATCTGTAAGACACAGTGCAGGTACTGGAAATACTGGAAAGCTGATTTCAGCGTGATGACTTTCAGCTCTCCAGAGCACATTCATAAATGAATCTTCAGTGCTTTGATTTGCTGTTGTCTCTCTTTAGAGAAATACAGAAATGTGCATCTTGGCATATTCGTGTCCTTACAGCGGAATCTTCCCAGGACCCCCCAAAGGCTTTTGATGCTTCAGCTGAGGGTTGGTGTTACAGGTATTTCTGTAATAAGATACAAACTTCTGAAATTCACAACTGTGATGTCAGGATGTTGCCAAAGTTAAAATTTGGCGTTATACTCCTACAGCTAAAATATGTATCTTTGAAGTTTTTAATGGTTTCAGAATGGTTCTTTTTTGCAGTATGACTTCATTCTTAATGTTTGAGCAGTGCTTTGAAGATTAGAAGCACTGCTGAACTGCAAGCTGCTTTTTTTTTTTGTTGTTGTTGTTAGTTGAGGATTAATGCCCATTAAAATCTGACAAGTGGCTACTCCAAGTGATTAAATTGCTTTGATATTTGGAACACTAAATTTACAAGGCTGGGGGACTCTTGAGTTTTATTTAGTAGTTATTTGTCTATCCGTTTCTAAAGAGTCTTGGGTACCTGAATGCTTCTTATGTATTAATTGTATTTATTAAATCAAGCTGAATACAGTTATTGACTTGTGTATTCAAAGGTACTTCTCCTGGTTGGCCAGCTGCGTTACTGACAGTAACGGTTGAAATGGGGCTTGGTTACTGTGAATTTCAGGTCGCAATGGTATAGCAGTGAAGGGTCTAAGGGTATTTTAAAACAATTACAGTTTGTACAAAGATGCATTATTTCTTATCAATAGGTGGATGGGAATTTAAGTAGTGTTTGGAAAGTGAATGGGCATTGGATGAAAGATGGCTTCTACTGGTGTTCATGTAAATTTCTCTGGGTTATTTTTTTCTATGTCCTTTGGAAATACTGATTTGTATATTGTGTTAATTGCCTTATTTATATTATTAATACTTCAATTTATTTTCAGGCCAATAAAACTATTCTGATTCTGTTCTGATGCTTCATAACTATAACATCTTTTTTTTTTGTGAAATGACTAGATACAAGTTAGTGTTCATTTTTTTTTAAATGTGTGTGATTTACTCTTATTGAAGTATTGTTTGTGCAGTCAAATCAGGAAACGTCACGGCATTGTCATTTGTATAGTGATCAGCTCTTCCTGCTGTATCTAGACTAGCAAACAAATGGAAATGACATTTTTAATGTTTGAAACTGGTCTTGTTATCACTAGAGAAATAATCCTACTTTACACATGAAGGTCTGTTTTTTTTTTTAAATAGTGAACCACAAGTTCCAGTGCATGTTTCCCTCTTGGTCATATGGTGGTATTTTGATAGCAAGTTTTTCAATCCAAGTTTAAGAGCACGCTATAATAAAGACTTGTGTCTTATGTGCTAAATAAAACTCCCCAGAACAAGGAACAAAATGAAAACAAGAATCATGTGGCATTGAATGGATTTCTCAGACTTGTTCATTTATCTTTTTATAAATGATTTCGGTAGCTAATGTATTTTCCAGTGCAGTCATAAACCTGAACTTCTGCAGCTTGCTAACGGGTGTGAAATTCGGAGTAGTGAGTTCATGACCTTCTCTGCTACCTTTCCCAGACTCCACTAGAAAACAAGCTTGCAGGTAGTCCTAAATTGGGGTCTGTATCTCCCTGGATAATATCTTCTGTGGTCTTCAGCCTGGTGATTGAAAACTGCAGACTTGTGTATGTTATTACTTCATTGTGTATGGGGGGTATTTGGTTAGCGTTTAAGAGTTTTGAACTCCTAGTTTTATCTCCCTGAAAAAAAATCATTGATACTCGATGACAGGCTCTTTCCATTTATGGCTGCTTTCTGTGAGCAATTATCATCAGAAATGCTGTGATAAAATTGGCATTGTGCCAGTTGTCACAAATGCTCCTGTAACAGAGTCACCAGCCAAACAGGATTCACAGCAACAGGGACAGTCACTGTGCGTAGAAGACTCAAGAGCAAATGAGGAGAAAAATACTGGAAAAGGTGAAGCTCACAAGACTGTAAAGATGTTGAGGATAGTTATGCAGTAGGCAGAGAGCATGCTGTGCTCTAATCTGTCCAGTTAGTTATGGATTCCGTGACTGTAGAAGACAGCTTATGGCGAATATGTAATACACCTCAGCTTCACACTAAATGCAAGTAGAATATTATTTATATGCTGGCTTTGTAGTAGAAGGCATCCATCTACATCTAGCTGATCTCAACTGGTGTTTACTGTACTGCTTTTGCATTGTTAGATTCTACTTCACTGCCCGCTGATCTTAACTTCCTTACTGTTTTCCTATGAAATGAGATTTATATAGCCAAAGTATCTCTTTGTCTCTCTGCTCTGTCGACTGCTTTTAACAAATTGGATAAAAAAGTATGGCTTCAAAGGTCCTGAGGGACAGATGTGAATGTGTACTGGGGTGAAACAGTGTTATCTACCTGTGATTGACAGGCTTTGGTGCAAGTGTATCTGGATGCAAGATAAAGCAGAAGTGAGTGGTATTGTGAATAAACAAAGAATCAGTGAGTGTTAGTCCTGTTTGATACTTATATCCAACTTAGTTGGAAAAAAGTATTTTCCATTCTCCTTCACCTCATGAGCAGGCTGTATATGAAGCTCTTGTTTTCCCATTTTACCCTAAGAAGGCAATTTATTTTTTAGTCACCTTTTTTCTTCCATTTAACAAATATATTGTGGCACTTTAATTCATTAATGGTGTTTTTAAAATTGTGACATAAAGTTCTGCTACACAGCCAAGGACACAGTTAGGGACAAATACGAAAGCTGGAGAGGGACTGTTTACAAGGGCATGTAGTGATAGGACAAGGAGGGAATGAATGACCTTAAGCTGAAGGAGGGCAGATTTGGATTAGATATTAGGAAGAAATTCTTCCCTGTGAGGGTGGTGAGGCACTGGCACAGGTTGCCCAGAGAAGCTGTGGCTGCCCCATCCCTTGGAAGTGTTCAAGGCCAGGTTGGATGGGGCTTTGGGCAACCTGGTCTAGTGGAGGGGGTCCCTGCCTGTGGCAGGAAGGGTGGGACCGGGAGAACGTTGAGGTCCCTTCTAACCCAAACCATTCTGTGATCCTATGAAATACATGTTCATTGTGTGTAAATATGACCTTAACTCCCCCCCTCCCCCCCGTAGACAGTTCACTAAATACTTGTATTTGTACAAAATCTGTTCTGGGGGTGGTTGAACTGAAATCCATTACAGTAGTCTGTTTGCCAACAGACCTTAAAATACTGTTGCTTTAATGACAACATAGTCAACAGACAGTTTCTGGTGCATTTTGCTTGGATGGATTAGAGTTTAGTGAAATAAAACTCACTTGTGCTGGACAAAGTGTAAGTTCTTTCAAGTCTCCGATTGTGGTTACTGTCTTGTCTTTTCTTCTGGTTCTTAAGCATAAAATGTTATTTAAGTGCAAAGTGTTTCTGGCACGTGATTGACTATTTATGAGTGTTTTTGTTCATACTGTTCCAATTTACAGGATCATCTCATGAGAATTATTCATTGTGGAGTTCAGATTTGGGGCAGGAAGTGAGAATTATATGATTAAAAATATGATGAGTAATTCGTGCTCCTTTATATTTTATCTTTCATTATTCTTAAATATCCTATGACACAGCTTACAAAATATAAATTACATTATCTGAAGTAAAACTGCGATGAGATGTAATTTTGAAGGTTAATGCAACTGAAATTTGATGCATTTTGTGCCTTTAAAAATTTCCTACCTGTTTCAACATAGTTACTTTCAAGGTGTTTTGATAGTTTCTTGTGCAATGTTTCCCTCAGGAGGGAGCTTATTGCCTACAAGATAGCTTTTAACAGTTACAGCAACAAGGTAAAGTAAAAAAGATCAATATTTCATTGTAGAAGAGTGTTTCAGAAAATTGTTTTAGAACTGTATCTTGGCCGTTCATTTAATGGTCTTTTTTATTCTCCTGTAATATTAGGATGGCCTCCAGTTCTTCAACCTATATTAAAATTGCTGGTGCTTAAGCCATTAGTTCACTTGGTTTGCAGCTCTATTTACACAGCACTTTAACAATTTAAAGTTTCCAAATATGTATTTTGAGGACAAAAAAACCCCTCATTGTATAATATAGTTTTCTTGTCTTTGTATTCTAGGTTGTGTTAAAGATCATTAAACATTACCAAGAAGAAGGACAGGGGAATGAAGTGGTCCAGGGAGTGCTGCTGGGTCTTGTGGTGGATGACAGACTTGAAATCACAAATTGTTTCCCTTTCCCTCAGCATACAGAAGACGATGCAGACTTCGATGAAGGTAATGGTTACGGTTTTGCATAACTCAACGTAAAAAAAAAAAAAATCCATATGTGCAAAAAAGATTTTTTTTTTTTTCCCCCCCAGAGTGATCAGAAGTTTATATGTAATCAGAGAGTATTTTTACTTGACTTGAGGTATCAGTGGGTTACTTGCAATGCTGTCCTGCATATCAAATTGAAATCTCGTCTATGTAAAGAAAGTTATAGGGATAAATACTGCATTATATAGACACGCTTATTTAGAGTAAGACTGTCCACACAGGAAGCTACATAAGTTTCCAGTCTGTAATTCATATAGACTATAAAGCTTTTTATGAAAATGGCTGTGTGCGTATTATGTGTATATATATATATACGTACATATGTATGTAGTCAGACATATAGATTGCCTCTCTGTAGATTTATTTGTATGTGTTTAATACTCACTGAAAGCCTGGAGAGCAGAGCTTTATAAGTATAAGAGGCACTGGTTAACTTGAAATCTGGGTGATACTTTTGATTCTCCAAGTGAGCTAGAAGTAGCATCAGTGATTTCTATTTGTCTTTGTGTTTCCTTGCTGGTCCTATTAATGTTTTGTTATTGCCACTGTAAGTCAGTATAATTGG
The DNA here is from genome assembly GCA_013400195.1 of Aramus guarauna. Classification (NCBI taxonomy): domain Eukaryota; kingdom Metazoa; phylum Chordata; class Aves; order Gruiformes; family Aramidae; genus Aramus; species Aramus guarauna. Next base: position 195,000 of record VXBL01001072.1, read on the forward strand.
CTTGACACAGAATGATATAAAATCTGTAAAGTAAACTTGAAAGTCTTAGAACTCTGATCTTGGTAGTATATATAAGTGTATATTTAATGATACCAGTAGAAATGCTTCTTTGTTAGGGCTTAAAGAGAGACAGTTTAACTTTGAGAGTAACTGAAGAGGCAATATAGTCAAACTAGTTGCAGTTGGAAGCTTGATTCTATCTAATTTTGATAATTCAGTATGAACAAGATTACATAAAGTATAAACTGCTTTTTCTTGCTTATAATGAGGTTAGTTACTATTAAATTAAAATTTTATCTTGTTATAAAAGAATCTTAGACTCCACCTTTAAAACAGAGATAATTTTAAGAATTCTTTGCAACTTGATAAGGCTTTTTTGGCTGTGGGATTGTAGAATTTACTATATATCAAAAAAAAAAAGGCAAAACACAAAGGAATCTTAATTGTCCTACATTAATACGGTGCTTGAGTCAGAACTATATTTTATTAAAGCCTAAAAGATGTTTTAAAGATTCCTTCTCTTCTGGCACTCTTCAAAGGATTGAAGTAATCTAAATTTTTAATTGGAGCCTACACTTCATTTTTTCATGTAGAAAATGGCTGAATTGTTCCCATGTAGCTGATAGGCAAGCAAAGAGTGAAAGAAATGTCTTAGTTTCTGAGATGGATTCATCTCACTATATGAATACTACCATGCTGAAGCTGTAAGCCTGTGACCCTGTATACAAGGTTCAACTGTTTCTGCTTGGGATAAACGTTATTCCAAGAAAGTGACTCTTGTTACCAGTCTTTCTTTTTTCCCCTTTTAGCAAGCAATAATCCTGACATTAAGTGAGGTGCAACAGGCAATGCTTGTGGAGCTTCCCTCACCTGGATGTCTTAGCTTGTCAACCTTTTGTTCCCATGCTGCAGGCACAGAAAAGAAGAGCAAACTCTAGCCAGAGTGGGAAGTGAACCTGTGGCAGTGACTCTGATGCATGCCTCTGGCAGTGATAGGGAATTTGTAGCCAGGTCAGGGGAGCTTGCCTGTGCTGAATCATAGAATCATTTTAGTTGGAAAAGACCTTTAAGATCATCAAGTCCAACCATTAACCTGGCACTGCCAAGTCCACCACTAAACTGTCTCCCTGAGCACCACATCTACACCTCTTCTAAATACCTCCAGGGATGGTGACTCAACCACTTCCCTGGGCAGCCTGTTGCGATGCTTGACGACCCTTTCGGTGAAGAAATTGTTCCTAATATCCAATCTAAACCTCCCCTGGTGTAATTTGAGGCTATTTTTTCTTCTCCTGTCACTTGTTACTTTGGCTATACCTTGCTGCACCCTCCTTTCAGGTAGTTGAACCCTATAAGCCAGCCTCAAGAGCCATTTTATATTGTTTTTAATCTTCCCTAGCCTCTACCATATGGGTCCCAGAGAGATTCTCTCTATTCTTCTTGGTGAACTACAGTTAGACAGACTGAACCATAAGAAATGCACAGCACTCGTGTTTATTCTGCCTTCCCTTTACTTAGGGCCTGTTCAGTCCTTTGACCTACATGGTAGAGACTAGGGAAGATGAAAACTCAAACAAAATGGCTCTTGAGGTTGCGAGCTGAGTGTTAGGTACCTTTTTAGACTCTATAGAGTTTTCTTCTGTCTTGCCAATGTAGAAAAACAGTGTTTTATAAATGCTCATTGTTTGTTTTCCCTGGAGCTATGTTTCCCTATGCAAGCATCCTGCCACATTTTCAAAAGATTCTTTTTACTTCTAGATAGAAATACTTCAGCAGAGAAATCTCTTGTTATATGCCAGAACCTTAAAATCCAGAATGCTAGAAACCAAACCAAACAAGGCACCTCCCTCTGCCTAAGACTTGAATGTTGCATTATTATTGCAACTGGCTTTTTATATTTGCACGAATTCAGGCCCAGAGATAAGGAAAGAAAGAATAAGGGTCTTGGCACCTCAGTGCCTTCATCACCCGAAATGACATTTAATGTTGTTCTCTTTGGTCAGAATAACATTGTATTGTCTTGTCTTCTTGCTTAGAGTTTATTTTTATGTTTTATTTTATGCTCACCCTTGTCTAAGATTCTAGAATAGGAACGATCCTATTGAAATTCCAAGTTTCTGGGCCCACAGAAAGTGGCAGACTTTGGTCCTACCTGATCTTGTGTTGATCTTGTGCAGGGACTGTTGCACTGGCTGAAGGGCCACACTACCCCAGCTGCCCTTCTCAGGGGAGGAAATGGGGAGCAACCACAGTGCGGTTATCTGTTGGCAAACTAATCTACTATGCTGAGAATTGAAAATAAGAATAATTTCTTCTATATAATTTTGCAGGAGATCTAGGAACAGGTCACCTGAAAAATACTCATTTGCCTTGTGGTCTCGAGGTGATCATTGTTAAGAGAATTGAGCTTATGTACAGGAGGGTGATAGCTGAGCAAATAAACCGTTGGGTAATTGGCAAGAGACGTTTAAGCTAATGTTTTCCTTTTTGTAAACTGAGCAAATGTAATTTTTTGTGGGTGCTAAGAAAATATCCTTAATTTGAACTTGAAATAGGTGTGCATGACACTTAAGAATCAGTTTGATAAAGTTGTATTTCTAACTTGTTAGCAACAACCATTTCTTCAGATATCCTGAGGTATGTTTTTCTTATGGTGCCATTTTGTCTCTTGCTGCTCATGCCTGAGCTAATACTAAGTTTTGACTATTTGCTGCAACAGAATTCCTTCAAAAATTATTAATTTTTTTAAAACAAAAAATCACACCCAAACTTGTTCTTTTGGTGCAAGAACATTTTTTAATGCAGTTTGAATTAGACTATTTCTAGAAACTACAGAAAACATGACAGGGTTTTTTAGCTTCAAGCAATTCTTACTATAAATCTGGGAGGATTGTCTACCACTTATGAATCCACAGGTGTTTTTCATCTTGGAAAGTTTCTCCTGCAGTGTCATCTTCCTATGATTCTTTTTACAAAGTGTAATTTTTTGGTAAGATTGTCCTGTCAGGGAAGTCTTAAACACCTAGGTTGGCCTGCTGCAGTGTGAGTTTTTTGGAGGGGGTGGGAGGGTTCAGCCCAGCTCTGTGTTGGAAATCTGTAGGTGAAGTTTAGTTGATGATGTGTGAGCTAATGGAAGAAAATTGCAGGACGGGGGTGTGTTGTTGAGTCTTCAGCAAAAGATGCTTCAACATGAACGTTTGATATTTTGGGGCTGCACTCTGGACTTTTAGGCAGGTATTTGCTTTTCAGATAACTGTGTTTCCTTATTACTAGTGCACTTAAATCCTCAGAGGTAATGAATTTATTTCTCAAAACACAGATCTTTTATTTTTAAGACACTTTCAGTTATCTATATGTGTACAACCCTTATTCCTTCCCTCCCAATCCCCCAAATCTTCCACCCGATTGATTCAACTCTTGTTTAGGGAAAAATAAAATTTTTGCTGTAAGAATTTTTGGCTTAGGCACTTCTGTGAAACGATGCAGTACCCCAGCTTGTCTTTGTGAGGGTAGTGTTCTGAGAATTTAATTTCACTTTAGGGCACTTCCAAGCTTTTGTCTGAGCACAGTTTTGTTTTCTTTCAGTTAAGGTTTACAAAAAAGATGTAATGCATGATGTGTATTTTCTTCCTTAAAAATATATGTAATATTCTTGACTATAAATTGTGTTTCTAATTGACATGTTAAGTTAATCCTTTGCACTTTGTTGTTTTTATCTTTAGTTCTATTAATTGAGTAACTCTTTTCCCTGTTTAAAGGAAATTTATATTCTTTTCATGGAAAGGAACGGTTAAAAATGTAGTATAGATCTTGTGAGACATTACATTGATAAGATATTTTGAAACAGATTTTATTTCAACATGATATATTTTAGTACCTTATTACAAAGCTGGGATAAATTAAGTGCTGTGGTAATTATGCCAATAGAAACTTTGAGACAGTTACATAATTATACGTCAAAATAAGTTTTCAAAAGTTGAAACTTTTTCTTCTATTATAATTATGCAGAGATTTCCTTAGATTGCCTCTGAAATGTTTCAGATGAAAAGGTGATGCTGCCTTTTCCTCCCCCACTGCATCCTCTCCCTCAACAGAATTTTTACTTTCTTACCTGAGAAGGTTAATTTTGTTTTTCAGTTTTCAAATTAGAAGTCTCTATATGATTAAAGATTCTAATACCTGTATTTTTCTGTGCTGTAGGTTGTTATTTAGTTGTATCATCAGTCAGTAACAACTAGAAATAACATAGTGCAACATTTCCATGAAAACACTGTTTTCTTTGTTTGTGTCTTCTATTTAGCCTCAAATGAATGCAGTTGCATATGGAGTAACAAGTCGTAGCTTCTACATAGTATTTTTCAGAGTTTTAATTGTACTGTTGAGCCCTACCTCCAGTGTTGTCAGTACAGTGACCCGCGATATGCGATCCTTGCAGAAGCGGAGGCTTCAGGTAGCTAAGAGGAACATGCTTAGAAAAGTTAATTTAAGGTAAAGCAAGGAACTGAACACACTTTTGAACTGTTGCCTACTGCGGTGAGAATGCAGTGAGTTGGCTGTGCTAAAGCCCTTCCTGTTCTATTGGAGGACTTGTTCTTGAGGTTGCATTTCTTAAGGGGAAGCCTGGGGTCTGCTACGCCAGTTTGATATTATAGGGGCTTCAAGGGCAAAGTCAGATGAGTTCTTATGCTTTCCAGCATACTGTGTCTTGGTGCGTAGGTGTGGTGGTGCTTCGTGGACTGTTTTGGTCTTTTAAAAAGCATCTTAATGGAAAAGGTTACTGTCTTCTAGAGTTACATTTTTTTCTTCTATTAAGTTGAGAGCGTAGCTCCACAAACAGCCTTGTGTATACAACCGGAGAGGTAGTATGAACCCCTAAGGTGCTTGAAACCCCTGTGTGGTCAAACCAGAATCTCCAGGCAGTGCGTATATACCTGTAGGGACCAAATGGACTATGTGAAGGTAGATTTCTTTTGCTAGTATTGCTGTAAAAGTCCTGATGTCATCAAATCACAGCCCCCTAGCTGTGTTAATTCATCTCCTTAAATGTAAAGACTTCTGTCAAGGCTAAATTTTGTCAGTTTTTCTTGTGAAAACAACTTCCAGTTATTCCCATTTTAAATCTGCTAGTTTATAACTCCAACATTTATCATTGCAGGCATATTTTATTTCTCTTGTATTGTTGCAGGACTTGACCATCCTGTAACTGCTCTGAATAGGCAGATGCAATTTTAGCTGACAAGTTTTTTTTATTTGTTTAGATTTATTCTCTTTAGGTATCACAGTTGGCAAAAAAAGAGCAGGTCATGTGCATTGCTTTTTATTGTTAGAAAATGGAAGGTTTATGAAATGCAGAAATCCAGTTAAATGAAATTTAAGTTTTATATCACTAAGGACAGGAACAGATGATCCAAAAGCTTCTAAATCACAGCCTTGGTTCTGGCTCCAGTTGTAGTCCATTTATCTGAATTCCTCAACCACGTTTTTCATAAGTTTCTGTAGTAATTTAGGAAGAAAGCTACACTATACTATGTAAATGTTGACTTTTCAAATACTAAGTGCTGGCAAAAGCCCACTAGTTTTGTGTGTGCACTTACGAAGTTTCACTTTGTGCTCTATGTAAAAAGGAGACTGAATTGTAAGTTGGATTTTTTTTCTCTACCATTTGGGTGTAAAGAATTAATGAAATAGTCCATAGACTTGGTAAGGATTAATTTATGTAAGGAATTCAGATGATTCTGAGAGAAGGTAGATGGTCAATTGTTGAACACACAGAACAGTCTCATCTAGTCTTCCATATTTTGGGCTGTTTTTTTGTGGGTTGCCAGAACTGATATTGGAATCTACTGATTGACAGAGAAGTTGGTTATTAGGTGTGCTTAATTTTCATGTAATAAGATGTATCACATAATCAAGGTTCTTTAATAAAGCTGCTAATCACACCTGAGTTATTTCATACTTTACCTGTCAGTAGTGTGGGTTCTTGATTTGTTTCCTAAAAGGAAACTAATATTGACACTGTTTGCATAGTTGTAAAGGTTTGGTGGAGTAGCAGGCGTGCAGCATATTAAATGCTTTGCGCAAGTTTTCATACTGTGCAGGCTTATCTCTGCTGGAGGTTTTTGTCTTTATTGGGCAAAGAAGAAGAAATTCAGATAAAAGGCTAACATGCCCTGTACGTGCGGATACGTGGACTTGTCTATATTGGATACAGCAACATACCCCAAAGCACGTTTTTGTAATATAAAGTTCTAAAAAAAAAAAAAAAATAAAAAAAAAATGCTTTTAATGATCTTAACTACAACAGAGGAACGTGAAGTGTACGTGTATGTATCCTCATGTCTATTTTAAAGCTCTTTTAAACGGGGCTACGGCTGGAAAGCAGTGCAAGAGCAGGCGGCCTCGGTGGAGCCCCGTTAGAGGGCACTCGTACCCAGCACACGAGCCTCCAGCCTGGGCTGCTTTCCCAGCCAGGAAACCTGGGGCTTGCAGGCACAAGAGGGATAAAAAATTATTTTCATCTGATAAGGTTCATATAATCGTAGATACAAATGTATTTCGAAAATATGTTACAAAGTGCATTGAATTAAATACAGCTCTACTGACTCAATGGTTTTTCTTTTCTGAAATCAGCCTAAATGTGCTGCGCGTTCCAAGGAACCATATAGATTGAGAGAATGTGATTCAGTGATTTGTGTGTGTGTATATGTATCTTAAAAGCAGAACAGGAGCTTTCTTGTTTTGCAGGTTCTCTTCTTCACTTCCCAATCCTACCCTATGTAACTAAGAAAGAGGAGATAGCACTTGCCATGGATCTTCTTAGGTAGCTTATTTAAGTAGCTTTATGCTGCTGGGCTGTGCAGACTTAGAAACTGCATATAAACTATTCCTTTTCCGATAGTATTGCATGAAATGCCTGAAATGCTTTGTTTACTGCATTTCTTTATAATCAAGTTGACTTTTGCTGTAGAGGCAATGCTTTAAAGTGGTAGGTAAATAGATGTTAAACAAAAGTAATTTTGCGTCAAAAAAGAGAAATAATTTTGCTCTTTAAAGCACCAGGCGTATTAAACTTTCATTTAAATCCAGTTCCATTATGATTTCGCTGCAAAAGAAGTTAGTGTAATTTGCTTTTAAACACAGAAATGTTGTACTATCCTTTATCCTTTTTTTTTTTAAATGAAAATTTATTTCATGGCATTTTTCCTTGAGTAATTTTAAACATAAAAACCTTGTGGCAAATTCTTGTGGCTGCCTAGATTCTGAAAAATTGATTTTTTTTTTTTTTTTATAATCCACGATTGCAAGGGATATTAAGATATCTAATAATCCTTCATGCTGAACTTTACTGAAAATTGTGCTTGAGAATAATCATTTAGTAATCCTAAAAATAGAGAAGCATCTGTTTTAAGTGGTAGGTAGCTTGCTGCATGTAACTATCTTTTAGCAGCGTTAGAATGAGCTGGAAGACTGTATCCAGCTCAGTTTTGCATTCAACCTTTCAGTATATGTATGTTTTGAATTTGAAGCTAGGAGATTTTTACTTCATAGTTTGTGTTCTATTTCAAATGTATTCTTTATTTGTAATCATGATATGTGATCATTTAGTTTGCTGTATGGATATTTCATAGTTTTGTAACACTTGCAGAAACTCATTAATTTTATGTAATCAGCAGTATGAAAGCCCAATTTCTTTTTTTATTTTCTGCAATTTAAGTAAAATATTACAAGCAAGCTATTCTGAATTTGATTTTTCTTGCTAATATAATCATCTCAACTCTGACTAAAGACATTAAAGTGCACAGAAGAGGGTAACCAATTAAATAATAAAATAATATTTAGATATTTAATATCTGTTCTTTGATTTCAGACATCAGTCTGTGAATTTTATGCCTTATAGTTTGTGATAGTGGTTTGAAAACTTTAAGCCTTATGCTTACTGTTTATTAGGGGAGAGAAAATGTACAGGTTATTTACCCTGGGTACTCAAAAGTTTTTAAAACAATTTTTGATGAGTTAGAATCCGAAGGTTATTTGATTTTTAAAGATCCACTTAATATATTGTTTGTTCAGTTTTGGGAATATAGAAGAACTCTGAAATAGGAAAATCTTTTATATTTCCACACACTTTAAATCACTCAGATGCAAATGACCTCGTGTTTATATTTTATCATTAACTTGTGGAAATATTACGGTAAACAATACCTAATATGTTAGTTCCTATTAAAAGCAGAGACTCCCAATTAATTCTTTTAGCTGCTCTGCACAGATTAGTTTCTGAAATGATATTGCTGTGAACATATGGCAAAGGTGAAACTTGCTGGGGTTTTTTTTTGTTGTTTGTTCCCCCCCACCCCCGCTGCAGATGTGCTCTATCGTTTACTGAGTGTTTGAATTTTGCTGTAGCACAGTTCAGGAGAAAAGCCTGGATATAACTATTTGTATTTTAAGGAAAGAGAGTTTTTAAGGAAAGAGATTTTTTTATTATTATTTTTATTTTTTTTTTCCCCCAAGCAATTGCTAGAACATGTAATAGATGTCCTGGTAGATCCTGAATTCACCTTGCCCAGCTGAGGTAGGTGTTGTCTTGGGTGCTTATAGGTTAGAAGAGTAGAAGCTTTAGGCTACCTCTGCATTTGGAGGAAGTAGAGCTTCATCCAGAAGGAAGCCCAGACCATGTAAAGATGGTGTTGTCATTTCTGGTAGAAACTTTCTGCTAGTTCATCCTTGTTTATGAGTTTTCAGCCTTAAGACAACATGCTACAGGAGTGAACGTTCCTTCTGGGCTGCCTGGAGCAGTTGCTCTGTGCTCTTTGTGTTGCTTTGGTCTGTGGCATGTCCTCTCTTAAGAGACCGATTGCTTGTGGTCCTTGTGTTCCCCTGTAGCTTTGGCCAGGTATTTTGACTCTATGCTCGTTTGTTCTTTTGGTAACACTTCTTTCTACCAGTGTGACTGAACCAAGAGGAAGAGACTGCTCTTTTAACACCTTCTTATTACCTCTTTCCATTCCCCCTCCTTTCCTCTTTTGCTAATGCAAGTATTTAGCCATTTCCTTCCGTGAAGAATGCTGCAATAAACTTGAGGGAACTGAAGAAAAGTATGGCAAAATGAACAAATCCCACGTGCTACTTTTTTATTCTGAGAGCCAGAATGAAGGAAATTACTGTAGTTCTGTTGAACAACAATTCAAATCAATGCGTCTGGGTGAAAAATAACAGAAACTGATTGAAATAAGAAGTAGCAGTAAATTAAGAAAATCTTTATGGTTCTTGTTTCTCACCCCATAATGGATTTCTCAATCCATAATGGATTTCTCAACTGAATAAGCTGGAAAGATTATGTAGCATTTTTCTCTTATAGAAGAAAATTATACCTACTCCAGGTACAGAACACACTAAACCTGAGTCACACCTTTTTTATTTCTAGCATTTATATTCATATTTTTGATGGAAAGACAGAGATGCGTTACTGGCCCAAGGTTCAGTACTGAATATTGAATAATTGAGAAAGAGACTTGAAATCCATTTAGCTAACAGGAAACCCACTGCAGGAGTGGAGTTAAAGGGATAAGAAATTGATTCACAAAGATTACTACCTTAAAAGATTTTTCTAGTCTTTGATAGTAAAGAGAAAAATCCGTAGTAGAGTTTAAGCTTAGATCTATATTTTAGCATTATTTATTTATAATTAATGTATGTTGTTAAATCCAGTGGTGCAGTCAAAAATATATGGAGAAACTGAAAAAGCTCAAACTGAGCAAATCTTGCATTTTGCTCCAGTGCGGTGAGCCAGTGTCTAGAATCTTAATAACAGCAACATTTAAGGTAATAAAAACTTCTTTAAAGCGCTACTGAAAATGAGCTGGGTGTGCATAGCTGCACATGTAATAGTTTACAGTAGCTTAAATTTATATAATTCTGTATCGACTTTATCTACAAAATGTATTTATTGCAGATAGGGTTGTTCTCACCCATCTAACTTCAAGACATTGGCTGTATTTTGGTTTGTGGTGTGTTGGTCGAGAAGTTGCTGTAGTATGCAGCTTGTCTTTTGTTTCACTGTTTGCTGAATACACAGTTTGATTTCTTTTATTGGATTACATGCTTCAGTTCACGTAAATTCACGCAGTAGAAAAATACACATTAAAATAGATTGTTTACTCTTCAGTAAAATACTCGTACGTTTTTGTAGGTTTAGTGTGATAAATCCTCAATGCACATATTTATAGCCAACATGCAGCATTGCAGAGTTTTAGTCAATAATAGAAATGGAAAGACTTCTTAAAACTTTTTTAGAAAACAAGACAGGCATGTTCTTTGTGTGATATATTTAGGTCATAAGGGACATCTGCTAAGGATAATTTTTTTAACACTTGCTAACAATTCTAATGTAATATGGCCTATTCATCAGTCATATTGTTCCTGACTTGGCTAGTGTGGATTTTAGTGATTCCCGATGTGTATTCAGACTCTCTTAATTGCTAGTTTCTTACTGTTCTATCTTATTGTTTTGTAGGACAATGCATAAGCAGGCACAGAATAATCAAAATGGTTTCCCTGGCCATATTAGGCACCTAACAGAGATATATTTGCTGTGCGATTTGTGCATGTTTTTGCAAGTGGAAGTCTCGTTGAAACAAAATAAATCTTAATGGAGAAATAACTCAACACAATTTGAATGTGCTATTCAATATGTGTGTGAATATACATATTTTTAAAAATATATATTTATACATATATAAAAATATAAACCCCCCCTAATTCACATGATATATCTTGGAGATTTTATAGTGTGTATTTATACGGCAGAGAAATGAGAGGGGTAAGTTAGGGAGGCACTACAGATCCTGAACGTCAGGATTTTAGAGTTCTTGATAAACTGTTATATAGTGCCAGTTTTGTGCCTTTGGTTTAGAAAGAAAAGCTGGTTCAGAGATATTTGCAGTATAACCGAGATCTAATCTTTTCTGTTCTTGTGAACTCAGAATTTCACTTAGCCGTAAGGTGTTTGACTCCTGAAGAGGTGTGTGTAAAGTTCCTCAAACTGGCACAGGCGCTGCAGAGTAAGATAGGCAATGCTAGGCTTCGCTGTTTGAGGGCAGAGGGGTTGTGGTGGGGTTTACATTTTGATATTGGTGAGACAGGAAAAGTGACCAGCTGAAGTCTGGTGGAATTACTGAAAGGAGTATTTCCAATTTGATTTCCACATGTAGACGGAAATAGGTTTGGTTTGTTTTTTTTTTTTCCTTTTCCCCCTATCCTCCTAGCATGTTCTCTCTCTCTCTCTCTCGCTTTTATTTCCCGCCCCCCCGTCCCCCCCCAGTTTATATTGCTCCATACTATGTTCTTACCTACTGATAGAGGAATAGCTGTTTAATGCTTTTGGATAATTGTTCTAATCGTTAAATGTTTTATCTTAATACTGCTTGTGATAGTGAAAGAAAAAAAAAGTAGAAAAACATAGCTTTTGCAGCAGGTTGGAGGAAGCTTGCTTTATTGCTTACTCCAGGTGTTGAATCTTGTTTAAACTGAAGTCCTATCTCTCTGATCAATTTTGAGAGGAAACAAAAAGGACTTTATCGGCTAGTTTTGTTACTCTCATATTTACTCAGTTCTCTTAGCCAAGCACAATAGATGATCTTTAAAATCCCATGTAGCTGCAAAACATGAAAATAGTTTTGTTGTAAAGAATTAGGGGAAAAAAACCCTGATTTTTTTTAATTCTGCTCTCAGAAAGCATGTTTAGGAAAATTGGTTTGAGCTATTAAAGCAATACCAATGGTCAGGAATAAATCAGCTTGTGGCTGTTAAGTCAGTTGGTGAGTACAGTTGAAAGTCTACGCAAATGTTGATTGCATTCAGAGTTTAAATCTGTAGCTGTATGGCTACATGGAAGAATTTTATCGAACTCTATAGTTGTTCTCCACATTAAATAGTTGAAAATTTGATTCATCTATCTGTGCACTGTTGATTAAAACAGTTTGGCAAAAACTTTATGTAAACTGCTTTACTTAAAGCGTACTTTATGAAATGTACGGTTCAAGCGTAGAGCTGCTGCTTTTCTGTGGCTGCAGCCTGGAGAAAGGAATGAGGGAAGACTGAGAAGGGAATTGAAGACGCTGTTGTAAGGATGCAGTTTGGACACTGGGTGCCACTCCTGGTACACACTGAGGCTCGAGAAGCCTTTCTCACGCAGTGGAACAACAAGCACTCTTAAAAATGGAGGTCTTTGTTACTCAGGAAATTCTGAAGGTTTTCGTCCCCTGAGCCAAGTGGTTCTTCTAGTTGAAAAACATATTCCTGAGTCCTTCAAGGACTAACTAAAGCTACAAGGGCAGATTTTTTTTTTTTTTTTATTGTTTTAATTCTACGGAGGATGATTTTCTAGATTTGATGTGTTGCTCTCTAGTTATGTAGCTCTCATCATGTACAAGAAAGACAAGGTTGCAGCACCAAGTATTCAGGAACTAGACCAAGCATGGCAATTCTCCTCAGGAATAGGAAGAATAATTTCAAAACACACACACACGCACACAAAAGCGCACTGAAATGTCTCCTTGGAAGTGTGTCTATATATATTTTTGTCTTTTGGTCATGTACTTATTAGAATAGTACAGCGTCAAAAATCATTGAGTGGAATCATTCTACTTCCATCATTGTGTTACTGATGGAAGACTAGATGAAATGACATTTGATGATTGGTTTGGGATTGATCAACTTACAGAAATTAGAATTGGAGGCATTTAGTGATGGTTTCCAGTAGGCACCAAGTGCTGAAGATAAGATGAATGCTGAGCAGACGAAGTGAGGAGGGGGAGTCAGAAGTGTTTAGATGGAACACTAAATTGGACAAGGTTAGTTCTCCCATCCTGAAAGCCACGTAGCTCTCAAACTAGGAAGCGCAACGTGATTTATGCTTTACAGTGTGCATGCCTGGAGGCATCAGCTGGCTCTGGGTGTTCTAAACATTGTACAAACACATACTTGCTCAAACACTTTAGAAACGGCACAGGAGTTTAGGTGTCCAGGTCTTAATGGCTTTCAGTGGAATATTGGCATCTATACCTGGCTAATTTGGAAACTGAAATTTCAGTTATAACTAAAAGGCAAATGGGGGTTTGGAAAGCTAAATGCCGTAGCGTTTTAAAAATGTTAGACTTCTAAACCTGATTTCCATGCAAAAATTTTGTGCAGTCTTTTGTTTGAAAAGGAATTGCAATAGTGGGTCAGAAATTAAAAAGTGCTTGGAGGGAGGGAAAGCAAGACACTACTTGAAATAATGAACGGCAGGGTGAGAGATGACAGAGTTTCTTCTAAAATTCTACTTTGATGCAATGGTGTAGAATTAAAAACAAAAAGGCCTTTCGTCCTCAAGTGTAGAAGTTTGAGCTCTTGGTTTTACTTTTTAAAATGACATTTGAAAATGGGTTCCTCTTATTCACAGTACTCTGTTCTGTGACGTTTCACTGATTCTTCCAAGCTACTTTTCTTATAATGATTTCTCAGGTGAAAAATTAATTGATGTATTGGGATGCATGAAGCACGATGTTAAAATGAAGAATAAATATCAAATCATCTTTTTATTTTGTCTGCTTGCTGTCAGAGCTTTATATTCCTTTTAAAGGTAAAGAGTTTCAAAAGTAATATTGACTGTGTTTGTAATTGAAACTTGCAGGTTAAATCTCTTAATAGCAACTTTTAAATTTTTTGGACTTTCCAGGACAAACACAGAGAACTATGGCAAACATGAGTCATTCGGTATCTCCTTTGTAATTAGCTAAGCTTTATGTAGATAGTGAATAATACAAGCCACATTGGTTTCTGTGGTTTTGCCAACTGTGGCAAAAAGTCTGACTCTTAAAATAAGTATTTTTTAACTTTTTTTTTTTTAAATTAGACCTTCTTATCGAAAGGCACCAGATACATAAGCAGAGCCAGAAATGAAAGAACTGGCAACAAACCTTTTATTGCCACCTGGAAATCTATTAAATGGGCCACTTGAAATAATGAGTATGACATATGATAAGCTAGAGCCACCTGGGTTTTATTAGGCTACTTGATGCTTTGATCACAACTTTATTTAAAGAGTTGTCTGTTTATAGTGCCAATGTTCCTTGTCATCACTGTGATTTAGATTTTAATCTGACACAATACAAAGAGGGATTGCAAAAACCAAGACAGTACTCAAATCAGAAATTGGTATGGGAGAGGTGCTGGTTCAACTTGTCAACCTTGGAACAAAAGCACGTGTTAAACAAGACCTGTAATCTGAAAGTAGAGCAGTAGATGATTTTCAGTGGATGTGGGACACATGCATCGCGCCATAGGGAGCAATGGGAGTAACTCAGTGCTTGCTGGGAGCATACAGAGGAGTTCGCGTGGAGCGGTGCGCTGCCATCTCCGGTGGAGGGATCAGGATAGGCATCGGTAAGGGACTGGTGTATGTTCACATGTTGCAGCCGTGTCCATTTGGAGCTGGTGTCACGAGTAAGCATGGCTGCAGCGCCATGTGCGCAGCTCTGCATTGCACTGCAAAACAGCTGGGTTCTGCTGCAGCTTTGGGTTCCCACTGCTGCCCTCTGTATGATGCAGGCATGCTCCTTTATGATTTTTCCTCAGCTTTCCCTTCACGTATTGAAGTGGCACAGTAACATTAAGGAAAGAACACTTAGGTCTGTCCTCTGGTCCTGCTCATTCTTTCTAATAAATGAATAAAATCTGATCCATCTTAATAACTTGAATATGGGAAGTATCTGTCTTTATTCTTTCTCTTAATAAAATTTTGATGTGTGCAAAGAAAAGTGATGAAGCTGGGGAAGGGTCTAGAGAACAAGTCCTATGAGGAGCAGCTGAGGGAGCTGGGGTTGTTTAGCCTGGAGAAGGGGAGGCTGAGGAGAGACCTTATTGCTCTCTACAGCTACCTGAAAGGAGGCTGTAGCCAGGTGGGAGTCTGTGTTTCTCCCAAGTAGCAAGCGACAGGACAAGAGGAAATGGACTCAAGTTGCACCAGGGGAGGTTTAGATTGGATATTGGAACAATTTTTTCCCAAAAGGTTTGTCAAGCATTGGAACAGGCTGCCCAGGGAAGTGGTTGAGTCACCATCCCTGGAGGTATTTAGAAGAGGTGTAGATGTGGTGCTCAGGGAAGGGTTTAGTGGTGGACTTGGCAGTGCCAGGTTAATGGTTGGGCTTGATGATCTTAAAGGACTTTTCCAACCCAAATGAATCTACCATTCTATGATGCAGCTTTGCAGAGATGAAATAAACCCATCACTATATCCAAAACGCCTAGGTTATAACTTCTTGAGGCTTTGCTGATTGGCAGAACTAGGAGAGTTTCTTGTTTAATAGCATCTGTGTATTTGGTTTGGTTGTGGATACTTAAGCATATTATTCAGCTTCTAACAATACTACTTTTCTTGCTGAGTTTATCAGGTACTCAGCACTGCTGCTGAAAATAATTTTTTTCCTTATTTTTCTTGGTATATAACAAGATAACAGCTGATGTTTGGCAACAATGATGACAATAGTTCTCAATCGGGATTTTCTTGTTTTGTGTGTTTTGAGGTACTTCAGAGTAGACAAGGTGAAGGGACATTTGATTAAGACTCCTTTAAGAAAAAGATTTCTGCAAAAGAACAATGACACTTTTTTTTTTTCCGCTCTGTGTCCAAGATGCCTGCAAGAAGTAGCAGTAGGTTCAATTTTTATCAAGGGAGGGTAAGGTGAGTCTTGGAGAAACACTGTCAGGGTAGTGGTATATGGCAGGTTGAGGGGAAGTCTAGGGGCGTCTCAAAGGATACATTAGCCAAATGCTGGCTACAAACAATATGTAATGGGGGGAAGAGGCTATCAAATGACTTTTAGCTCTATCCCTATGATTCTGATATCCTATTTATCCTGCATTTGAAAGAGACTTTTAAATTACAAAATCTATGCATTTCAACATCTGTAATGGGATCAACTTGTGTGGTAATATTTTCCATACACGCACACGCCACCCCCCATATGTGGAAGTTTTCATTGCTGAATGGATTGATGTGAAGGTGGTTTGTTTTTCACTGAAAATATTTAGAGTTATGAAATGGAAAACTGGACTTTGTATGAAAACATCTCAAACTTTGTAGTTCAAGTATCTCAGTATAGTATAAAGGAGAAATAATGTTCTACTTCTCGTTATTTGACATTTTACTCAGTTGTACATGTTGCAGTCTTTCTGCTTTTGACAGAGGAAGGTAGTTGATGTGAACGTGGTAAGCACAACGTAATGTCCAAATTTTGTTGAGATTCAGTACGTGATAATAATGAGAACATGTCATTTGGGGAGGATGGGGAGTGGGTGGAAAATAGAGCAACTCCTCATCACTTCTGATTTTTTTTCCCTTGTTTCCCGATTACATTCAAAAGTTAAAGCCTTCTTATATGTTTTTCTTTTTCCTGTAAAATCTAATTTTTTCCTTGATATTTTTAGGAATTTGAGCATAAAATTTTAAGTTCATTAAATATATGCAACCAACTGTTTCATTAAACCATATTTTCTCTTTCAAAACAAATAAAGTTTAATTATTAAGCTAAATATTTCATTAGTTTTAATGTTGACCTTTTTTGCATTCAGAAAATGCTATGATCTTAGTTAAGATAGGAGCAGATCTATGTTTTTCAGGTCCTACGCAAACAGCATATATATACCCTTCTTGCTTATTTCACATCTGCTTTCTTCAGAAGTTCTCATCATTGTGTCACTGTCCTTCAACTTGTTCCAAAGCTAAAGCAAACCTCTTCAAACCTGTGTACACAGGAGATGCTGGACTGACCTGTATGGACCAAAGTCCTGTAATTTCTACCAGTTGTGCACCTGCATTGAGCAAGGGCTCTGGCTGGTTTGTGGTTAGTAGTCCTGAGTGGGCAGGGGTCCTGCTCACATGTTTGTGTGAGAAAGTTGTTCCAGAGAGATCTGTAGCCGAGCCCTCGCTTGTATGTGTGTGAGCTGGAAAGTGCTGTGTAGATGGGCATAAATCTGTGACTGCCTGTGGTTATCTGGACCTAACCCATGTATTTAAGAGACTTCTAAATATCTGACACAATTCGTCTGTTTCTGTTGGGATCGCTTCTCAAATGTGGTACTACTCTTAATTTTAAAAAGGTATTGGCCAAATAAAGAAAATGGTAGTGGTCAATTTTTATATTCAAGTGTCAAAGCATAATATTAATGTACACTCCTAATCCCCATTAACTCTTTTTTTAAAGTTAGCTAAAATAGTGACACAACTTCCTCCATACTCTTAAGACTTTCTTTCAAATGTTTGTGTTTAAGTGTGGAAGCTAGTTTATCAAACTATTTGTTTGTTGTAAATTTGGGTAAAAATTGTAGTAGTTTCTTTTAACAGCAGACAAAGCCGTTGTTAGGAAACATGCTGCTGAATTCTGGGCCTTCAGCTCAGGTAGACTTGTCTGGTTTTGTTTCCTAGTAAGGTCTTGCAGATCTCTGGCTCAGGTAAAGACCTATCCCTAATTTTTTGAAAATTACAGGAAACTGTTATGGGAATAACATAATACAACTTCCTCTCATGAAAAATCATTGTCATATCTTGATTAAAAACATGGTCACTGTTCTGGTTTTATCAAGAAATGGCTAAAAGCTTTAAGAGAATTGTAGATGTGGTTGAATAACTAAAGCTTTCACTAAAGCTGTTTACTAATGCTAACTGTATTTTGTCTATAAATCCATTCAAACTCTTACAAGTTAACAAAACCCACCCATTTTTGTTATGTAGGAATTGAATTAATATAGTGCCACATAAGCAACGTAATTGATCAGGTATGTTTAAATTTTCTTCCCAGAACACTTTTCTTCTCCAGTCAGGACTTCTGTAAATGTATGTGCATGCTTCTTTTTGTCTCTGTAAAGCAGAAAGGTGTATAGCGCACTGAACATCTATAAAACGCTATTGCTGTTGGCTCTGTGAAAAGGGAAAAATATTCGAGAGAGACTTGGAAGAAAAGAATGGAAAGGGACCTCGGTTTCAGGCCTGGGGAAAGGCAAAGCACTTCTGAGCTGCTGGAAGAAAAAAAAAAAGTTTTGTTTATACTAGTAAATCATAACTAGAAGCTATAGTGAATGCAGAACTAAAGTGGATATAGCCAGTGTTGTGTAACTTTGATCATCATTATGGTTTGTTTTGCATTTCCTTTCTCAGTGTCCCACCAGGCTGTCTTTGAATCGGCTTTGTTGTCATCATGTCACCCACACGTGCAGACTCCAAAACTGCTCTTCTTCCATCCTATCTGGAACCTTGCAAATGCTGTAGTTTCTTAAATGTTCTACAGCGTTTTGCTTCCCACCCCCTCCTCTTTTGTATGGAATATCACTTTATGGTAAATTAATTTTTACTGTCACTTCTGAAGTTTCTCCCATCTCCCACCCAGATTATGGCATTAGGGTAACAGTTGATTTATGACTATTTTTTGTCTCTTTCCTTGATCTTTCTATTTCCTTCCCCCAGCTTGTCCTGTTAACATAGAGCAGATCTGCCCCTGCTTGCACTGCTGCTCTTTCTCCCCTGTATTTCCTGCTTTGAAACCTTTTCTCTGCTTGATCCTCTGACCTGCAGACCAGGCCGATAAAAGCATAATCTCTTTGCTGCACTGTCCTTTTTACTATGTCTGCTGGATCCATATCACCAGTGAATCACAACTGCAAATTTTTCAGTGTTTGTGTTACTGCATGCTCCAAAGTTAAGATTGTTTTATTAATTTAGAGCGAAATCTTCATCTAATGTATTATTTAAATAAAATTGAGTGACGTGTAAGCATTAAAACTGATTATAGACCAAATGAACGTTTTGAAAAGTATACAATTAAACGTTAAACTTATAAAGATGGCCAGTGATCCTTTTGCTCCTTCTACACTACAGCATCTATGCAAGTTAGATGGTATCTGCCAACGTATCTGTTACATGCAGCTGAGAGAAGCTTCATAGATCTGGTAGTAGTGCGACCAAACCCTTGATGCTTGTATGCAGCTCGTGGGCTGTGTATTTGGGCAGTCTACCTGAAGCTGCAGATGTCTTGAACCAAATGCCCTGTTTTATGCAGGAAAGTGTAGGTAGCTGAACCACAAAAGTGCACTGTGTCTAAGATGTCTGCTGCGGGGAACCTAGCCAACGTATGTAGTAGAGAGTTTAAATGGTTGTAAAGCTGCCAACACTAGGTAGAAGGTGGGATAAGAGAATGATTTGTACCTAGAGTGTGAGATTAATACCCTGCACTTGCATAGCACCTTTCATTTGAGGATCTTGGCACACTTTATGATCAGTTAATTGCCTCATAACCTCTCTGTGAGGTAAACTATCACTAGTTTACAGTTAAAGAAACTGATGCATAGAAGGATTTAAGTAACTTCTTTGGGATGCCTGGGTAGCTGTGGGAGAAACCTGTGAAGTTTGTCTCGTGCTAATTTTGGAATGTCTAACATCACAACACTTAATTTCCCTAAACAAAAGGCAGTAACCGATTCTCACTCTTTCTTGCTCCTCCAGCTCTTCAGTTGTGTGGGTGCCTTTCCTGCATTTTTTTTTCCCCTGCGGTCCTTTGAACTGTGCTCTTACAGGTGGCAGCTGTAGTGAACTGTTGGAAAGGGAAACGAGGTGCTCTTTTAACTGTGAGTGACAAGCACTGCAACTTGTCCGTCTCTTCTGGATGCTGAAAAGCCAAGTTTTATCATGAAAAGAATTGAAGTCATCTGAATTTCTTCCCCTTCTCCTCAACATACAGCTGTCTTAAAGGTTCTCCCTGTTGTTCTTGTCATTTAGAGAAATCATAAACAGTAATCCTGTAGTGCCTGAGTTACCATGTTCATTCGCTCGATATGTGTATTGCTGGTGATGGTCTAGCAATGCTAGGTGAGCTAGACATGATTAACTAGTGATGCTTGCATTAAGGCATGGCTTTGTCTCTGTTAGAACTTACAAGCATTAAATAAATACACATTTCTGCATTGATATCTTTAGGAAGGTGACTGAGAGTAGTAATTCTTAAGATAGAAAAGTACTTCAAATAGTTTTGGAACTATGACAATTTATATTCTGGTTTGAAGTACACATGGATAAAAAAGGACAATGCCTACCCCCCTGCCTCCTCTGCCGCCCCAACTTCATGAAACATGATTTCCTTATTACATAGAATCATAGAATGGTTGGGGTGGGAAGGGACCTTAAAGATCATCTAGTTCCAACTCCCCTGCCATGGGCAGGGACACCCTCCACTAGACCAGGTTGCCCAAAACCCCACCCAACCTGGTCTTCAACACTTCCAGGGATGGATTCTTGTTACTAGTGACTTTGTCCAGTGTCTCAGAAAACAGAAGAGTGAGAGGTGGTGAAAGCAAGCCGGTATTAGCCATGTGCTCAATAAGCAAAACATATTTTTTGACCTCGGCTTTGGAGAAGAAAAAGAAAGTAAACAGGACTTTCCCTGAAGATACCGCAGACTTGACAAGACTAATAATTGGGTTTAATCTTTCATTTCAGCTGCTGTTGCCTCACAAGATAAAGTATTTTTTGTTCTGCTTCTTAATAGGCAGTAATGCATCTCATGCTGCAAGGCAAAATTATAAGGTCAAATATTCGATATAGACAAATTTTTTGTAATTTACATGTTCTTTTTACCCCAAACCTAAAAAATTGTTTAATTGTTCTACTTTTCTGATCTGCATCTCATTCAGCAAAGCTATACAGTACTTCTTCCTTAAAATAAGAGCAACTAGAGCTGAACATAATTTAACTAGTTTCTTAGAGAGATCTTTTGAATTGGATGTACAAAGCTTGTCTTTGTTACAGGAGACAATTTGAGAAACATTTTAGGTGGCACAAGGATGACTGTTGTGATGGGAAAGGTAATGGATTGTTTTCAAGGAGAAAACTTACCAGCTTTAAGTTCAAAAATCAACAAGTCAAGTGGTTTTGAGCTAGATGCATCTGCTGATGCTGTTTTTAAAAATGATGCTTTTACTCCTGTAATGCATTACGGACATGTAATATTAACCAGCTAAGTCTAGTTTATCATTCAAACTTAAAGTTAATTAGGGTCATATTAAGTATGTTACAAATTTCAAAGGTTCATACTGGTAAGCGTTCAAACTTGCATGATAGATAGCTGAGCAGAATTAATCTCTTGTTTTATAAGTATCTGCCAACCTGACCATGGTTGTTGTCGTCTTGTATTTAATGGTACTTGTTCTGCATTTGGGATATAATTAAATAGCAGGTGTTACTGGAGTACCTGTTGCTGTAGCCTCAGTAAAGTTATGGTTCTTTTGAAGAAAACCAAACACCTTTGGTTGTTTTTTCTCTTCTATGTAGTACAAAATGCATGGTGGTGTGGGGTTTTTATTCATTTACGTGCTCCTTCTGTGTGGGGTTTCTCTCCCAACTGACTTGCATGCGTTTTTCATTGTTGAAATGGTACTGATGCATCACCCATTTTCAGTGCTCAGTTAATTTGTCACACAGAAGATAACTGACTCTGCTGGCCATAAAATTTGTTTTATTGCCAATACATTTAAACACTTCTGATTAACTTTTATTGGGGTCATTTTATTAAATGTGATGCCTGCGAGTATCATGCTGAGGTAAAGATTGCTACTTCAGATGCCACAAATTTTATTAAATTGTTATCTGAGAGCATGGTGGTTCTTTGTTCCTGGCTTGGACATCAAGTTGATTTGGAATCTGGCAAAAGAACATGTTGTTTCCTTCTTTTAAATTGCTATTATGCTAAGTAGTAGGGCGGCCCAAATGCTTTACACAGTTATTTTTAAAAGATGCAGAAAACCTCAGACATATGTAGAGACTTCTTTTACAAGCTTGGATGGCTCATTTGAAGGACAGCTTTGCCTCTTCTACAAAAGAGTTCACAAAGTACTAATACACAAGAAAATGAACCTCTTTGCAGGTAGTTTTATTGTCTTCACAGAAAATAATTCAGCTGACCCATTTGAAACACATCTTTGTTGTTTCCCTTCACAGTGGGCTAGAAATGAAGTTTTTAGTGTTTAATGATTCAGCCCTGGAGGAGATTTTTTTTTTATTTTTTTAACTGAACTGGCTACTTTTAGTGCAAGTTAATTAGATTTCACTCCCAAGAAGAGTTAAGACAGTAGTAGTCTCACTGCAGCTCAATATTGATTTGAAGATTACATTTTATTAATTTATACTTTAAAAATAAATACATTTTCATTATTTAAGAAACATTGCTGTTAAAGTAGGTCTTCTTATTTTTATTGATAATAAATAATGTTTATATAACGTAATGGAAGTTACATGATTCTATATCATGAAGACTTTATGTGGTAATTAATTGATATCATAGCAGTCAAACAGTATTTACAAGTTTATTCTGGTGAGGAATAGAGACGTGCCAAACAGTTACATACTGGGACTTGAACAGGCCAAGTAGGTTATTAATTTTAAGTAGTAAATAGGCTACTAGGTAATGTTTACCTACAATTTATACTGGGGGAAAAAAGAATGTCTTTAATAGGCTTTTGGAGAAAATTTTAGATGGATTAGCCCCGGTCCCTAGCAGTAAATAGAAAGGCAAAGAAGGATTGGCAAAACATATCAAAGAGTAAGAGAAATGCAGAAGATAATAGCTTGCTACATTTATGTTTACAAGATGATAATTTACTACTGGTGTATTTACTCAGTGAGAGTTGCATAAGTAAACAGGCAAAGCTTAAACAGCAGAGACAATGGAAAGAAATACGGGCATTAAATTGGCTGAGAGGTCACAGCAATGAGAAGTGGAGAGAGAGGAGAGGAGACTTTCTACATGAAGAAATAATGTATTTACTGTGGTGTGAGTTGTAATTTGGTGTTACTGGGAGTGAAATGGTGATGGGAAGTAGAAGTCATGAGGCAAAGTATTGTTCTTTTTGAGCATAGTCTCCCTTTTCATAAAGATAAGACTAAAATGGGTAAGTTCATTTCCTACACTTTTTAAAAATCAAAGGATTTGATTAAATGCATAAAAACAGCATTTGAGAAATTTGATGAACTGTGTGCTAAGTGATTATTTTACCTCCACAAGAGACCCTGAGGACCTGCAGGTTTTTCACACTGAGAGAAATGTGTAGTTCTTTAAAATAACTCCTGCTGCTAACCTAAGTAAAGAGAGAAGTTTCGTATGAAAACCTAATATATGTGTTCTCTTAGTCATGCCAGAAATGCAGATATGGTGTTTCATGTAGGCTTTTCTGTGGCTCCCAGTAACACAATTGCTGAACAACTGACAGCAATGAATATTTCACCATAAATTGGTAATAATCTGTGTTTTGGATGAGAAGAGGATAGTAATCTTGTACCTTGTGTCAACTAATCTGATTTGCAGTTCTTCAGTTACATAAACACTACAAAACTAAAATGTGGGCATTTGTTCTAGAACATTTGGTGATTTCTTTTTTTAATAGTAATTTCTATTTTCAGTTTGTGTCTTCTGTTAAAACAGATTTTTAATTTTTTTTTTCCTCAGGCTTTCATCAACTAATCCTCTCCTTTCTTATTAAACCATAACTTTCCTTTTCCAAAAATGAAGGAACTAGCTGTGAAATGTCTATAATTTCTCGAGCATTAAGTACTTCTTTATGTGAAGAGCTAAAGCATACCAGCCCCCTCCCTTTTTTTCAGAGGAACATGCTTTGTATGTTTTTTAAAAATTAATAAAAATACTTTATCATGGTGTGCTCCATTGTGGTAGACTGTAATGATAAACACATATAAGGTACAGATTACAAAAACTTAGTGTACTGTATACATGTTAGGGAAGGTGATCTGCCTGCTTAGTAGGAAAGATGTTTGCTTCTACTCAACAAAACCAGATTATTTTCTTAAGCAAGAGAGTTGTTTATACAAAATATTGTCACTTCAGGATACATATGAAGTTAATGACTAGATGAATCTGTTTGAGGTCCCATCAGATGGTGGTATGCGTTTTTGGCACACCATACTTACTAGTATTCTTGATGTTTCAGGCCAGATTTTATTTTAAACACAGTTTATCTAAAAACTGGGCATGTAAATAGTGCTGTCTCTCTCCTCCCAATAGAAACATGGTTTTAAAAATTTTGTCTGAGATGTTTAACTATGTTGTTATTAAGAAACCAACTGGAGAACAGGACCTGAACAGATATGAGAGTCATGGTATTTGAAGTTTGGGCTGTCTGCTGTTTTTTGTAGGAATATTTTATTTTCTTTACAAGTAAGAATAAATGGCAGTGAATTACTATAGCTGGATGGGTTTCATGGAAGCTGAAAAAGAAAGAAAAACAGCTGACCTGCTAATAGATCGGATAATTTGTTACTGAAAAAAAAGAAAGATACTTCACCTCTATTAGAAGACGGTGGACAATATAACCAGCTAGAGGAAAATGGGTTATAAGTCATTCCAAAATAAATAAAGTTTGTGGTTCTTACTGTGATACTGAAGGGGGGCAAAAGTAAAATTTTCAGAAATATTTTACCATGTTGTTTTTCTAAATGTAATTAATTAGTGACTCCTAAGTTGGTGGGGTTTTTTCATGTAATTTGTATAAGTCAATTATGACTAATGGAAACAAACCCCCCCCCACAACATATTTTCAGTTATTTTGTATAAAATTCCACAAAAGATGATGAACGAAGTCTGGTAACTGCAGTGCTCTTGCAGTGTACAAATTGAAGCAGGATTTTTAAGCATTTCCTTAGAATAATACAGCTACCTACCCAGCTCTGAAAATTTTACTAGTCTCAGATAATTGAGAGAAAGGACACTGACAAATTAGGTCAACCCTAATGTCGTCACGCTCAACACAATGCTGTGGACACATGGAATTCTACTGGTTTTCGGACTCGTTTTTTGACTTTAAAATTACATCAAAGTAACATACAGGTTTTTCTAGTACTTCCAGTCTTTTGGGTATCTCGATAGCTATGGCCACTGTGGAAGCAGTGGGCAATTGCAGACAAAGGGACCGGTTTACAGGTGGAAGAAGGATGGGGTAGGAGCTTGTGAATATCCTTTGACCATATCTCAGAGGTCTTCTATTGAGACAGATCTCCCTAGGCTTGCTTTTCATTTATGAGAGGGAGAAGCTCGAAGAGAGCAGCTAATTTGGTGTCAGGGAAGATCTCAACTGACATTTTACCCCAGATTGAGAAGGTATCTGTGATCTAGCCATAATAAAGGTACACCACTGAATGAAATCAGGCAACAAATGGTAAAAATAAATATTTAAAGCAATGCAGAACTAACCTGTTAAGTATTGAAAGTATTTACTGAAGGAGTTGATAATTTTTCATTCCAAGTTTGTAAGGCAGTACTATGTTATACCCTCACAGAAACATACAAGTGAAGAGAGGATAAGGTGAGATATCTTGTCTTTTACTACAGACAGGACTTATGTTTCAGGCTATAGCAAACTTTCAGTGTAACATCATTTGTTTTAACATAAGGTACTAGCTTTTAATCAAGTTTCTCCTGTGCTTTAGCTGAAACATTTTGATTTTTTGCAACACACCCTCCTCCCCACCCTGAGTTCTTTGTTTAAGCACATTTTAAACTAATTGCATTTAATGTTCTGGTGAGATGGAGGGGACAGTATCTGTGAGTGTTGGTTTTTTTTTTTTAATTATATACTTAAACAGTTTTTAAAAAATATTCTACTATTTGTGTCCTTCTCAGTATTCAGTTTAATGAACTGTCTCCATTCAAACACAAGCATATTATCTGCTGTTTCTTATGTGCCTAAAACCCGCGTGGCTCAGGATTTTTAGAATCATTCATAAACTGCTCACTATTTTTTCATGGCATTCAGTCTTTTTCCCATAAATTATATTTAAATTGCTCAGAACTTGTAAATGGGTCCTTCAGTTCCGAAGTATATAGGAAGATGTCCTCCTCCCTGCAACATCTATTTGGTGGTGTAGCAGTGAAGACCTATGTTAAAGAGGTAGACCCAAAGGGGTTGCTATGCATTTGCTTATTTTTCTTAAGATATTTGTCAGATCAAAATGTGGTCACGTGGCATTTGTGTAATGCACTAACTGTCATGTTTCCCTGCTTGGAAGTGTTAGCAACTTGAGCATGGGTATAAAAATAGACCCGATAAATTAATAGACTTTTATCAACCTTGCTTTAGGATTCTGACAGAGGAGTGGTTTCTCAAAGAATAATGAGAAGGATTTGCAGCTGGCTTTGGATAACTCTTTGTAAGAAAAAAGGACATTGTTTGTGTTTTTCTTCATAAGTTCAGTTGAAATAGCACAAAAAGGTAATGGGGATGGGTATAGGGGTTGTGGGAACAGCAAAAAGGAAATGAGTCTTTCTGTCAGTAATGAATGAGTATTTACATGCAGAAAATGGAAAGGCAGAGAAAAGTCTTAAAAGTGAAGAGATCAACTTGCATTTTTATAATTATAATGCCTCTTTCCTTCCACCCCAGTCATCTTAATATAATAAGAGTGTATTAAAGAGGTTCTTTAGGAGAACCGTCTGTATCAGTGAATTGATAGGAAAAAAATTATTAGTATACCGATCAAAGCCAAAGGAAAGAAAATGTTGGATTTATAATCAAGAAAATATTGTCAAGAGATTGGATCATTTAATTGTCCATTTGTTGTTCTTGTACATAGGAATGGCAGTGTTTTAAGTGGTGGATGACTTCACTAAAGGATGGGTCTAGGGTAGAACGTGAGAGGATCCTCCCGTACTGACTCTAAGCAGTAGGTTTAGTGAGCTTTACGTATCAGTAAAATCAGATGTATTCAAAGGTGGGATTTTTCATGTAGAGTAAAGCTTGCTTGGATTGACAAGAAAGTGAGCCGTAGGGAATGTCAAACTAAGGAGAAGGCCAAGTGGGAAAAAGAAAATGTACTGGCTAGTTTTTATCAGCTGTCCTATTTAAAGAGGAAATTGAGAGGTTTTGAGAAAGGAGGAAAAGGTGATTCAGACTGTTGGTATAAAGCCTGAGCTGGTGAAGTAGCACTCATTTAATAGGAAGATCCTCAAAGAAGTCCCTCCTTTAGAAAGGGCATGGAGGAGTTCGCTGGTGCTGTGGGAACACTCATGCTGTTGTGATCTAATCTGAAGGATGAAACTCAATTTGGGGACTTGAGCCTATATTTGCTGCAAAATTAAACATATGCTTCAATCCGTTTAATTGTTCTGCTATTTTACCAGTCTCCCAAGACTAGAAGTCTCTATTCTCTCTCTTTCTCACAAGAAATGCAATTCACAGTTGGAGTTCGAATAATATTCTTTGTGATTCATCTTGTCGGTATAGAATTCTGCAGAGGGGAAGACATTTTCTTTGATGGTTCCTGTCTTAACTTATTTCATGTAGATGTTAATTGGTCATAGAGTGAAATACAATGTGTACCATTATTTCCTCTGCATAATTTGATCCTACTCGATCCGCCGACAGCACCACAAAGCTATGTGTATGGAGCGAGTGGTTTGCAAGCGCTGCGGGATGGGGAGAAGAATGCTGAATGATTTAAAGCAAGATATGTCAACATTTCCAAACCCTATAACTCTACTTGGCTATATAACTTTTCAGAGGAACTATTTCCTAATAATTTAATTTTATATAAAAGCACTCAAATCAGTAATTCTAACTCCAAGCAGTCAGGAGACCTTGAGTATTAATGCAGACTTCTATTGCATGTATTTCTATTTCAAACTCTTTTGGAGCTTTCCTTTATCATTAGAATACTTTCTACATTGATGCACGCTACCTCCAAAATATGTTTTAGTTCACAAAGCAAATGCCTAACCTTTGCACAGCTTTTTACACAGAAGACTTTTTTAAAGATTTATTCTTTTGGAATTCTGACAGTCCTTTTTAATAATTCGCTGCATAAATCCTGTATCCGTATGTAGGGCACTCTGAGTATGAATTTGTCCTCCTTCACATTCTAAACTTTAGTGAATTAAAGTTTCCAGTTAATGTCAAACTCTTTTGTTTTGAGTTTTGCAATCTTTTTTAAGTTCCTCATATGTGAAAAACAAAGTAAGGCTGTACTTATGTATTATTTGATAAATTCTGTACGTTCTGGATGACTTCAATGATTTTAATGCTATTTAAGTTTGTTTCTTGTGATTCTCCTAATCAGTTATAGCTCGTTTTAGGGCAAGCATTGCTAGGAGCAGACCATTTCATTGCACTGCCATTTCTGAAGCAAATGATCGTTGTTACAGGGAGACCTTAGTAGGTGGTGTTTAATTTAAACACGTTCTTACAGCAGTCTCTTGGCTGTTAAATTTTGTAATTCAAGCATCTGTCATTCAGAGCTCACTCCCTGGCAAAGCAAATCTTAGGTAACAGAGGCATTTATATTGTGGCCTGGAAGCAGCACTGTATTGATTAAGTTGAATGATTTTGAGTATGGTAAATTAACCATAACATGTACTTTACCCCTTCTTTGCTATTTTAGTAGGACCAGGGTTTTGAATGATGTATAACAAAAAATAAAAAATTGTTTGGGTGTTTCTAGTTATGATACTGTTCATTCTAGCAGGAGTGATTTGTTGTCTGCAGGTGAACTTTCATAATATGTGTAATCTAATCTAACAGCCAAGGGATGGGAGGGGTCCCGACTGCTCCTCTGTGCGCTTGGCTGCATGTTCCTGCCTCCTCCCTTGCGTAGGTTCTAGCGATTGCATGACCACAAAGTGAATCAGATCGGTTTGTTCATCCGCAGGAGAGTGAATCCAACAAGTTGATGCAGCTCAGGTAGCTGGAGGAAGAGGAGGAATGAGTAGGGACCACCCATTTCAGCAGCAATTCGGGGTAAAGGATTGAGTGTAACATGATACGATATCATTTTTGTTCCCATCTTCTTTACTTTGTTGTCTCTTAACACAGCGGAGAGTTTATTTTATCATAAAGTGATCAAGAGCTGTAAATGTTACTGGGGGTGACTTGTTTTACCTAAATATCTAGATAACATGTCAGCTACAGTAATTCTGACATAAGCCTGACCAAAATATTCTCTATATCACAGCTGAGACTTATTTGTCAAATCATGTAGAAAAGTTGAGCAACTGCGGTGTTTCTCATTACGGGAAGAAGTAAATTTGAGCTCACAAAGACAAGTTAGCTGAGTATTTATCTTTAAATGATACTTTGCTTGAGATTCTTCCAAACTGCTGTACATGGACAATGTAGTGTAAACAGATAATGATTTATAGACCCTAGCATGCAAATTTCATAGGGCTATCCATGTCAAAAGAACATCTTGGTCATTTGTACTGTGGGGTTGTTTTTAATTTGTTTTTTTTTCTGTGTGTCATTGTACGCATGTAAGTTCTCATTTGTTGTGTCATGTTGTGTCCCCCCCACTGTTGATTGGAGTTATGACAAGCTTTTGCATCACACTTGTCTTCAAAGTATTTCAAAATGACATTGCAAGGTAGACTATTTGCAACAGTTATTTGGAACAGAAGTTGAAGCTTGCTTGCGTTTTCTGAAAAAATGTGAGTGCCCACTCTGCCTCTTGGTTTTCATTGTGTCAGAGGTGGTCCCTTTCTTTATCCATTCTTCTCCTGAAACCTTTCATCACTTTTCTGTGGGGTGTCAAGGAGCAGGACACAAGCCTAATATCAACACCTAATAATTTGGTATGCTTGGTATCGCAGTTCTATTTCTGCATGATAGATTCTTGGTATTGTGCATGATTTATATCATGACACTGCTCGCTTAACCATGTTTTCCACGGCCAGTTCTTAATCTGTTTTCCCTAGTTGACCACATTACATTCATCTGTTCCCTGCTTTTGTCTCATGTCTTGCATTAAGTACATGTAAATTTTTTTTCATTATTATAATAAAGGCTGTTATGCAAAGGTAAGTGGGAGAAAAGGGCCCCATACTGAGAGAGTTCTCTGCAGCACAGTTTGTGTTAACGTGTGGTCTATTCGGTGGAAAAGTTTCAGTGTTCCTGTGATGGCATTAAACATTTTAATCGCTTTCAGTTCTACTATGAAATTTTTATCCAGGAAAAATAAGTTTGGGTCTGGATATCACTTCTTCATCTTCTAAGTTTGACTAACCAAATGCCCACTAGGGTATTTATTCTTCTGATTTTTGTCCCAGGTTTGATGTTAGAATTGTTTAGTGACCAAGCTCTGTTTCCACTGTCAGTAATGTTCCTACCATTTATAACACTGTGTAAAATCCAGTCTCTCTTTCATCAGTACTAATGGAAGTGAATGATAGTATGAGGTGATGGAAACATTTTATTTCCTAAACACTTCTCAGTTTGCCGTTGATTTCGGTTACTCTGGAGGACTGATCTTTCACAGCTGTTACAAAATGTAAGTGGGGTTTTTCCCTGCTGTGCAGATATCTGCCTTTTTCTAAACTCTCCATGGCACAAAAGGGTCTTTTTAAAATGTCACAAATACAAAGCAATTTATGTTGGCATTAAATGTAAACATTTTGCTGTCGTTGTTTATGGAAGAAATTGAATGGGTAAAAAAAGATAAATATTGAGCAACCTTCTTATAGAAACAGGAATGTGAGTTACACAGTTTATTCCTTAGGAAATATCTTATATTCAGTTTTATCAGTTACTGCTTGAAAATACTTGGGGCTTCACTTTTATACAAATTATAATAACCGTACCTTTTACTGTCTACTCTTGTTTTTTACAAATAAGTTTTGCCAAATGTAATGATGTATGGATAAATTAATTGTTGTAAGTTTGCTTGTGGTCTAAGACTAGTGAAAACTATATGTATGTATACCTAGTTTTATTATTTATATGCACACATACGTATATGTGTGTGTATATAAATATGCCTAGATAAATGGTTGCATATGCATAAAACTGCCTAAAACCCCCTGCGATATAAAATCATAGGATAGGTTTTAAATGAGATAACTTTACTTTTAGAAATTATTTTCCACTGAGGGTTAGCGCTGGACATTAATGCATACATATGGAAGCACAATGTTGATTCAGATGGAAGAGGAAATATCAATTTAGATTGAGGAATGTGTTCCCTATAATCCTCCCTGTTCTCAGTTATTCTTATAGAGCTTTGCATAGAGCTTGTAGCTATGGTGCGGGAATACTAACTTCAGTAGCAGATGTGAGCCTGAAGCTTATTACATGTTTCACCAGATGTTTCATTTATCTTTAGGGCAACCTTCTGGTTTGTTTTTTATATCAAACACTGTGAGAAATAAAAATTCAGAATATATTTTAAACATGTTACGGGTATTTGGAGATAAAGGAACCCTTTTGTAACCTGAAGAAGCGTTGTAATGTCTCATATTAAATATATTTTTCTTTTAAACTATATTTCAACAAGATACTTTATAATTTCATGTATTCATCCAATTTGATTTACACTAAGCTTGCTTGTAAAGATAATGTAACCCTAAACTGACCAGGTTTTCTTTATGTGTGCTCATTGTCTACTTTTATATTTCTTTATTAATACTTTGTGTGATTTAATATCTTAATTTACAGCTTAAAAGAATCTTTTGGTTGAAGAAGCCTCAGCACTTTCAGTAATAATTGTGAATCCGAAGAAGAGACCCCCTCAGACAGGATGACTCAGTTCATAGTTGTGGAAGGAAATTTGGGACGCTTCTATGGCTTGCTGTCTTTCTCTTTGCGCAGTGGCCATTGCTGATGGGAGGTCAGAAATTCAGCTTCTGTGTTCCTGCACCTGCTCATGTGCTTAAAACCACGTGCTATCCTTGACATGTTTGAGTTACAAGGTTGTCCTAAAGGTGGTGCGTGTTAAAGAAAATTTTAGTCCTTGTGACTCGCGGTTCAGGTGTATAACAAAACCACACTTTGGAAAGTTTTGCCAGTGAAAGTTGTAGGACAGCAAGTGAAATGTCTATGAAGTCGGTTTAGTGATTTTGTTCATCAAGCACATTTAATGGTGTTGCTCATCAGGCACTGTCTCTGCTTTCTGTCTTTTCTTTCGTCACTGTTATCGGTTCCGTGGAATAGAAATACTCCATTTGCAAACTTACCAAAAAAGCAGAGTGAATTGTTAGTCAACTTCAACTAGAAGGTATGTAGGAACCAAGTAAACACTTAAATTTGACTGTTCTGTACGTCTGAATATTACACTTGAGTACTGGAGGAAGAATTGTCGTACTTTGCAAAATAAAGCAAAGATCTAGTGCAATTCTTGCATTTGAAATGCAGCATTAGAAACCAAGTTCTTTATTGCTCTTGTCCTTGAAAGGAGAAGTAAAAGAGAGTCATTTTAAAACCACTTTGGATCAAGAGTTTGTGAACTCTTGTGTAACGCGGAGCTGGTCTTAACAAAAGACTATTCTGTGTACAGGCTCTTCCGTTTGTGGATCTGTCCTTTGTGGCTGTGCAAACGTCTCTCCCCTTTGGGACTTAATTACACAGCCTCCTTCTAACAGCTACAGTTGCTTACATAGAAAAGTAATGTCG
The DNA here is from genome assembly GCA_013400195.1 of Aramus guarauna. Lineage (NCBI taxonomy): Eukaryota > Metazoa > Chordata > Aves > Gruiformes > Aramidae > Aramus > Aramus guarauna. The sequence goes on from VXBL01001072.1 coordinate 227,463, forward strand.
GGAGAGTATTTCATGTATTTATAGCTATCTTTTAAAACAACAGCTGGCTACCAGAGCCAGCGTGACGTGATCACCAATTGCTCTCCAAAACAGAATTGGGAAATCTATTTTAAAAGCTAATTGGCATATCTTTTAAGTCTGGGGTAGTATTTCTGTTCCTCCTCATGCTTCCAAAGTAATGCCTAAGTAAGGAGGCCTTGAGGATAGACTTTCATTGCACATGGCCTTGTGGGGATAGAGGAGCAGAGAAGAGGGAACAACCCAGGCTCCAATTCTTCTTTAAAAGACAACAGTGGAATGGGCAAAGTTTCAGTTGTGTTAGAGTGATCATGTAGCTAATTTAACCAGTTGCCTAAAAGTCTCAGTGAGGGATTGTCCGTTGCAGAAAAGGTATAGTTTACAATGGACTGTGTTATGCAGAGTCCCTAGTGGAAGTCTGGATTTGTGAAATCATTGTGGATTCAGCTCTCCCACGCTGAGGTTTTGGTAGTGCAGTTCTCAGTTTTTCAAATGTTTCTAACTTGCAGAACTGTGGTGAGGCCATTTTTCACATGGGATCTTCCTTTCCACCCACCGAAGGAGTGAGACACGGTTTCCAAGACCCCTCAACTCTAAGTGTAAAAATTCAAGAAAGATTATTTGTAGAAAGAGTGTATGAGACTCTTAAGCTGAACAGCAACTGAAATGATTTACTATGCAGAAAACAATCTTTTTAAAAAATGTATTTTTATTATTATTATTATTCTACTAACCAACACGATCTAGTTGGCGTTTTATAACTAAGGACTGCACACACACCACAAAGCTGTGTCTATGTGGATACAGGAATGCTCTAATAAGCAGCGCTGTGGCTCACAGTCTTCCTACAGAACGAAGGGTTTTTTTAAATTTTTTTTTCAGTCTCCTGGAGTATATTCTTATGGTAAAATATGGAGGAGGTGTTGAAAACACAAACTGCAATTTTTAAGTTGTTGTTTGGAGACTCTAAATGATATAAACATCTTCTGAAGCTGAGAAAACTTTTGAGAAAGTTTGCAGTAGTTCCTTCTGGCACCTGATGCTATGATTGTAATACATAAAAATAAATAAATTGGGAAGTTTAAAATAATTATTTTAAGTAAACAGAAATTGAGGTTATTCTTACTGAGTTATCACCTTTCCAGATCTCAAAGTTGCAACTGTTCAACTCATTAAACTTTCATTATTCTGCAGTTTTCGGATATGAATGTATATCTGTGGCACATGTAAATTTTTGGTTTTCAGTGAAGTACTTCAGAAAATAGCATTCTTTGTAATATCGTGCACAGAAAGGATCTTCAACAGTTCATTATATTTGATTCTGGTTATATTATGATTCAAGAGAATTTACTGACTTCGCTGTTGACGGCTGGAACAGTATTTCTCTATTTTCTTGATTTAAATGTAGTTTTAAACAGAGGAGATCATGGTCAGTGTACTAAGATACTTTTTAATTTGTTTTTCTTTCCTCATCTATTGAACAAAATGAATTCTCTAGGCCTCTCTTTTCAAGTCCTCTTGACATTGCAGTTCAGTGTTATTCAGTCCTTGGCTTTGTTTCCTTTCTGTCCTTTGACAGTTCTGTATTTTCATGTTTGCTTACCATATTGAACTGCAGTTGCAAATCTAAGCACAGTTTGTGAAACAAAATATTTTCGGACTGGCTTACCCATGTTAATTTTTTGAAACCATTTCTGTTGCATTTTTGACATTCAATGAAAGTGGCTAAAATAAATATAGTCTGTGGCTGTTAACCAAAGATTTTTGTACCTATTGTGAGTAGTGTCTTGTTTGCATTTGAAAAAGTATTTAGGCTGAATCCTTTGAGAATTATATAGTGCTCTGCATAATTGCTTTTAACATTTTCAATAACGAACAAAAAGATGAATGCAGAATGAAAATAACTGCTTTTGAAACACAGAAAGTCTCCTTTGATGAAATTTCACACTATGGTTGTTTATTTCTAAAAGCCTGTATTTTACTCAAACCAAACTTGGATTACTTAGATCGCCCTAATTTTTCTTTAGTTTGTAGGAGAACTTTTGGGATCTTGGCCCCTTTTAAAAAAAGATAAAAATCAAACAACATTATTTTCTGTGACTTGAATTAAGGTTTGGTGGGGTTTTTTGTTATTTGTTTCTTTGCCATTTTCTAACTTACTAAGCCATCTTTTCCAGTCATAGAATCACTGAATAGCGGAGGTTGGAAGGGATGTCAAGAGGTCTCTGGTCCGGTCCCCCTCATCAAAGCAGGGTCACCTAGAACACATTGCTTAGGGCTTTGTACATTTAGGTTTTGGTCATCTGCAGGGATGGAGGCTCCACAGCTTCTCTGGACAGCTTGATCCAGAGTTTGTCCATTCTCGCAGCTTTAAAAAATAAGATTAAAAAAAAAAAGATATTTTATCCTATGTTTAAGTTGAATTTCCTGTGCCCATTACCTCTAATCCTGTCATTGGACACCACTGAGAAGAGTCTGGTTCTTCCTTCTTGATATCTCTGCCCCTCCCTGCTTAAGTGTTGATGCACATAGATAAGATCCCCTGGAGCCTTCTCTCCAGGCTGAACAGCCCCAGCTCTCTCAGCCTGTCCTCATATGACAGATGCCCCCAGTCATCTTCATGGACTGTCCCTGAACTCTCTCCTGTAAGTCCATTTCTCTCTTGTACTGGGGAGCCCAGCACTGCACACAGCACTTCAGATGTGTCCCACCAGTGCCCCTTGATCTACTGGTAATGCTCTGCCCAATGTAGCCCAGGAGGCTGTGGGCCACCTTTGCTGCAAGGGTGCATTGCTGGCTCAACTTGGTGTCCATTGGGACCCTCAGGGTCTTTTCTGTAGAGTTTCTTTCCAGCCAGTCAGCCCCAGCATGTGCTGGTGCCTGGGGTTATTCTTCCCCAGGGGCAGGACTTTGCATTTCCCTTTGCTGAACTTTGAGATTCCTGTCAACCCATTTCTCCAGCCTGTTGAGGTCCCGCTGGATGTCAGCACAAACGTCTGGTGTATCAACCACTCCTCCCAGTTTTGTGTCATTGCAGACTTGCTGAGGGTGCATTCTGTCCCATCGTCCAGGTCATTAATGAAGATGACAGAAGATTACTGGACCCAGTATTGACCCCTGGGTCATACCAGTAGTGACTGGCCTCCAGATGGACTTTGTGCTGCTGGTGCTGCTTGCCTCATCATTGCTGTGTCTTTTATCTGTAGTCTGTTTAGGTAATATTAATCTTGATGAACTTTTTTTTTTTTCCAGCTATAATTTAGGTTTGTAAATATAATATAGTTATGAAGGCATTTTGGCAGTCAGTGAAATATAGGTACTATCAAGTGATTCAGTGATTCATCTTTTCCTCAAATGGGGCTGTTTTGCTTTGGGGCTCTGTTCAGAGTAAATGGTGAATGCTGTCCCAAGGGTTTTTAATCTTCAGAGAAGAAGCAGGAATGGAAAGAATTGGCTTGTCCAGCCCCCATCAGGGAGTCCTTCAGCTGAGCGAGCAGCAAAACCGCAGCCTCCTGCCTCCAGCTCCGATGTGCTGCACATTGCACTGTGCTTTTTCTCTTACTCGTTAGAGAATTGATTGCAGTGGATCTATCCCCCTGTTTCCCAAGTTGTTTCCCATGTACAAAACCTACTTTAAGTTTATAACTTCCTCCTTGGCACACAGCACCTTTTCAGCCTGTTTAAACAGGGTGTGAGTTTAGTTCTTGGCTACTTTAAAAGAACAAGCCACACTTCGATATAAAAGTTGCAAGTGCTATGTTGCTGAAATATTAGCTTTGGCTTGCAGAATCCTGCCATATGATGTTACAAGCCCTAGAACGGGGAGAAATTCACCCTAACTCTGTCTTGTGTAGCTTGATCTAAAAGCCATGAGCTTTATTTTCTAAATTTAATAGTCTTAAACTGTTGAGGATTTTGGTTTTGTTTAAATTACTTGCTATCTTTTGCATTTGAACATAGTGCACGATCTCTAGTCGTTAGATGCCAGAGGCTGCTTGTGAGAAGGCATGACTGTCTTTCACCTCAAATATCTAACCACTCCTGGTTTTATTGTTCCTCTTGCTGTGCTATGGAAAAGACTTTTTGAATCTAGTCTGAATTTATTGTTTCTTTGAGGACACATTGAAGAAGTTAGACTAACAACAGGCGTTGCTAGTGTTAGCCTGGGCTTTAGAAACTCTACTGAGTAATATCAATGATAATGCCGTTCAGTAGATAACCTTGCAGTGTTCTAGCTCCAAACTGCAGCACTAACACACAATGGAATGGGGATTTCTGTTTTGAGTTACCTTGGTCTGAATTTCCTGTCGGTTTATTATCTGGGCAGTGGTGTGAAATCATAAACTGGATTTTATTTTATTTTATTTTATTTTTTGGAGGGTGATGAACCTTGTAATACTGCGGACAAACACGTGATGCTGTCAGGCTTCTGTGTCCTTTTTTTTTCTGCTGAAAAGTTGCCTCTCATTACGCTTTACAACACCCTTTTTCCATGTATATAAAAGTGTGACCATGTGCATTAACATTTACCATAGTGTCCACCTTGATTCTTGGTTAAATGCATATTTAAACATAGAGAGGTGTGTGTGTATATTCTCTCTCTTAATCTCCTTCCTGCCTGCTTTCTCTCTGTGTCTGTCGCCCCATGTCGTGTGTTGTGTCCCATCCATGTCCATCCTCTCCCTCCTCCCCCAGTATGTGTATGTACATATACATAAGTGAAAACAAAGAAGCAGTAAATGAGGATGAGAAATCTAGTTTCCTTGGGAAGAAAATGGGACCTGTAATAGCTAGCTATTCAGGTTGTCCAAGACAAGGTTGGAAGTCTGATATAGAAATAGTTTTGGGACTTGGAGAATATTAATGCATCAGCACAGTTGGGCTGGATCTGTCTTGGCCAGTTTTAGTTATACCAGGTTTTACTTTCTTCATATCTGTGCGGAAGGCCTCTGAAGACTAAACACTACTTGTTTAAATACTTCAGTAGTTTCTTGTGTGTTATAACAAGGACTGGCATGGCATGCTAAATTGTACTTTTCTTCCCCGGATTAAGGAGTGAGCATTTTGGTAGAAAGGTAGTGGGAACTGCAAAAAAATTACTTTCATGGTTCTTGTGTCAAAATGGTGTAGTTGCTGCCAGTGAGCCTTTCAAAACTGCCTGCTGGCTTTCCATGGCACTTGTACTGAAAGTTGCTAATCCTGTGTTAAAACATCATATTGGAGTTATTTAGAAATCTATACAGTTATGCCTGACACTGTACGCTTTTAAAACATTAAGTGCATTAATACTGTTTCACTGATTAAATGTGGCACATGCTAATTAATTGATAGCTGTTGTGGCAGCAGTCGTGAGGAAACAGTACAGTGATGTAGTAGTAGTGATGTTCGTGAACATCTCTGTGTTGGAATTGGCATAAAAAACAAGGTTTCACCTCATGAAGCATAACATACTTCCTCAATTGATTAGCTCCAAAATTATTAACACATTGTTTTTCTTCTACCATTGGTGCTTAGCTGTATGGGATGAAATGTGTTAAAAATTTGGATGCCATCAGTTCTGGATGATGATTTTCTGGTCAGAATGTCATGTCTCTCATCACTGTAAGTTCTTGTTGCCTGCTAGTATCCGTGGCCACTAAATTTCATCTCCAATACCCTGCTAATGCTGTAGCCTGTCGTGTTGACATTTACATAATATTTGGCTTCAGGAATCGAAGGAGGTTGGTTTTCACATGCAGGAAGAGACTGCCTCTATCAGAACCTGATTTAATCTGCTGTTTCTTGGTGCAGCCAGCAGCTTCCAAAATGATTGTACCATGGCTATTGGCAGGGAGGACTTAAAGGCATAGGTTTTCATGAGATGTGAAAATGTCTTGTCATTTAATTGCAATAATTTAGGAGTCTTTTGGGCATATTCTTTCACAAGGTTTGAACCAGTGGTCCTACTCTTCCTCCAAAATAGAATATTTTTCTTCAGGCTCCCTAGAAAATTTTAACCCGAGTCTTCTACTCTCAAGCCCACCTACAATTAGTTTCCTTCACATTGTTTCACAAACTCGAAACTATCCTAAGAGACAATTGAGAACAGCTCTTGGTAACCAACATGCTACAATAAAATACTTGTGTAATGTGTATCCCTTATGAATATTTCAATATATTAAAAAAAAAAAAAAAAAGACTTATTTCAGATACTCAGTTCTGGCTCTCATTATGCATCAGCTAAGTATGGATCCACAGCCTCCACATGTGCAACACAAACCTTTAACTTCATCTATAGAAATGTTTATGTTGAGGGGTTGTTTAGTTATCCTGTTGGAAACCTGCATGTTAAGAATTTTTTGTGTTAGCACTAGGATAGTAAAAGTTGATTTCCCCCCCCCCCCCACCCCCAACCACAACATTC